>JAOWBW010000663.1:318111-629149 GCA_026119855.1 Campanula takesimana | reverse complement strand
TCCACATTTGAACGTTAAATAGTCATGTGCATTAGCACATGACTTTTTATTAGGATAAAATGGTCAAACAATTCACCTCTCAAATTAAACCCCTCATCTTCTTCCTTCTTCTTTTCTTTCACCTGCATCAATACCCACTCCATGGCCCCATCATCCAACGGAATTAATTTTTTAAAATGATAATTATTTGCATTAATTATTACTATATTTATCACTCACAGATTTTATTAAATACAATTAATATTTCTCCAAAAAGTAAATTATATTTTGAATTATTACTATTTTACTTCATCCCAAATTCATAACCACCACCACCGCATCTCGCCACCCCTACACCCCTTGCCACCTGCCATTTCTAGCCACCATCATTCTTCTTAAAATCAGCACACACTAACACCTACCATCAACACTTCAACAAAGAAAACAAGAAATCTCCAGTTTGAAGAGCTTTATGAACTCGAATTGCATCTTCAATTTCATGAGCTTTATGAACCCAGAATTGCTCAATAATGGATGCCCCTAAACAACTCCAATGAAAGCTCTTTAAAGCTCCACTCACCTGCAATGCTAAATTCATTAGAGAAAACTTGAATTGGAGTTGAGGTGGGTTCATCTAGGGCACGATTACAAAAAGGGTGTTAGTGTTGGTGCCCTAGGCAAGTTTGTAAAACGTTGTATATTTATAATTTTATTCATATTAATAAAGAGATGTTTTGATTATTATTGCTGTTCATGTTTACTTATAATAATTCCGTCCCTAGAGCTTATGAAGCACTAGCATAAATGCCAATAATGATCATGTTAGATTATGGGTACTTGTTGGAGAACAAGGGACTGACCATGACCCCTGTATGAGATTTATATCATGGTCTATGTCGTATGTAATCTCATATTGTTATTTTATCATTTGAATCCTTAGACATGAATTATTATAGTTTTCCACTTGATGAACATTATGTTTGACATATTCAAACGCTACTTTTAACCAAGAAGTTATAAAGGGTGTGATTGGCATAATCGGATTCAAGTAGGGAAGAATAATAAGCTAATGGATTTGTCCCTCTTCGGAGAGATTCCCAGCTTGGGCCCCTCTTAGAATGATGTTGATGAAATGTTTGGCCAAACTCAAATGAATTGATTGGATCAATGTCATTTGATTATCAACATATTCGGGATCGAGAAAGTATTGAACAATACAAGTTGGCTGTTTGACCATGACTTTGTGTTCAATGACATCGTGGACAAAGGGATTGTGACATGTTCTATAAAGGAATGCGAACTTGTATATAGTTACACTATTTGGGTAGGTATGACGGTTTGCTAGAACTTAATCATATCTTATGGATTTATGTTTAAGCCCATTGCCAACTTAGTGTAATCCTATAGGGTAGCACACGAATATAACGAATCCTAAAGAACTGAATTGGAATTATGAAAAGTGCATTTTTCTGGTCTGGCACGACCGTGCCAAATATAAAGCACGACCGTGTGAATTGGAATTATGAAAAGTGCATTTTTCTGGTCTGGCACGACCGTGCCAAATATAAGCACGACCGTGCTAGGCACGGCCGTGCCGAATATAAAGCACGACCGTGCCAATATCCATCAACCGGAGGGCAGGCGCGCACCAATTGGCACCACCGTGCCAATTATAGGGCACGACCGTGCCAGAGCTGCTTGGACAGAAAGTTTGCAGCATTAATTGGGTGACGGGATTTAGGTTTCCTAGTTCTTAAGGTAAGGACTAGGAATATTCTTGATCAAAGATTTAAGTTTGCAGCATTAATTGAGGATACAATATTGTTGATTAAAGATTTGGAATCCAAGATTAAGAATTCATAATTCCATATAGTTCTTACAATTATGAAAGCGTGTTTTTCATAATTTGGTCTAGCAACCAAGATCAAGTGTTCTTGATATTAGTTCGCGGTGTGGATACCGATAGAGGGTGAAGTTTATCATCTTCAAAGTTCGTGTTCCTGATTTTGTTCGTGATCAAGCTTTACAATCTCCACCAGATCCAAGGTTGATAATCAAAGGCATCAGAGTTAGTATTCTAGTATTCATTATGCATGTATTTGACTTAATCATATGAATGGATCTATGGGGCTTTGGGTTTCTAGAAAATTTAAATGCTTAATTCCACTGCGCATGTTATGAGGAAACCTAACAAAGGGAATTTAGGTCAAATCTGGACTGAAATCTAGATATAGATCTGTAGTGAGAGAGAGAGAAAGAGAAAGTAGTGATGGTTGTGTTTGGGTGGAAGAAGAATGGATGGTGTGAAGGTGAATGAGATGGGTAGGTGTGGATGACGATCGTCGTGCAACTTTCAAGGCGGAGTCGGGAATGGGGTAGAGACTACGGCGTTGGATGGTTGAGGGGGCCAGATTTGATTTCTGTGTTTTGCACTGTGGGTGAAGAGAGGGTGGGGAAATGGGGAGGGTAACTTGGGTTGCGATAAGTTTTACCCAGTGGCGGATCTAGGAATTTTATTCAGTGTGGGCCAAAAATTTAATGATATAATTCACGTCATTTATAAGCCAAACATAAAAGCAAATCTAAACTTATCGGATACTCATTTAGAGACAGAGGGAGTAAGAAACTCAACTTACTTTAATTTTGTTTTATCCCATCCAAGTTTGTATTCCAGCCTTCAAGGTTCCAACCTTCAAGCTTCCAGCTTTTCCAAGCTCTGGATTCTCTGCATAAATGTAACAAAACATAGTACAAACTATAAGAATCTTCTAGTTACAAACTTACAATATAACATAAACTTTAACTAGAGGTAGAAATAATAATGGCAATGTAAAAGAAAACACTATTATAACAACCAAAAGACAATTCAATTTTGACAAAAGAGGTCCACTGTGAGGGTAAACTTACATATATATTTATGATATACAAAAGAGAGTGAAACACTCATAAAGCTACTACTTACAAAAGCGCAATCACGTTGCAATCATATAGGCAAAAGGTGCTTACTATATTCTAATACTAAGAGTTCTAAGATGGAAGTCTTCGATTTTTCATAAGCTGAAATTGTTGAATTACAACTTCATTTCCTATGGTAACAAATGTTTCCTTCTCTATGTATGCTACCATGCAATCGTTCATCCAATCACCGTCCATTTTATTTCGAAGACTGCTCTTGAGAAGCTTCATTGCAGAAAAGATTCTTTCTACAGTGGCAGTTCCAACCGGTAAAGTTAATGCCAACTTTACTAGTAAATAGACCAACGGATATACACCATCCTTTTTCACCTCAACCATTTTTTGGCTAGCTCTCCAATACCTTTCAAATTAGAGAACTCTTCATTAGAGCGGGCATCATAAATATAGTTCTCAAGCTGGTTTTCACGCACAACTATGTCCATATCAGAAAAATCATTTGGGTAATACTTGGCGAATTTGATTAATCTTCCCTTGTCAAATGTGGAGAATGAGTTCCTCGGATCAAGACATGCCATGTTAAGGAGCAAGTCCGTATTTTTCTTATCAAAGCGATTGTTTAGCTCTTGAAGTTGCGAGTCAATCACACTATAAAACAAATCAACTTTATAGCGGTGAAGATTTGTAATCACTTCCTCATTGCTCCTTGGTCTCCCTCGAACTACAAATGTGTCTTGCATACTTGGGACGATCAAATTATGCTTGGAACAAAATATGTGCACTTCATTCATTAATGTCTCCCAACCACATTCTCTCATGCCTTGCAACCGTTGCTTGGATATATTAACAAGAGTCATAGCGTTCACAATATCTTGATCCTTCTTTTGCAACGCTTGTGATAAATCATGTGTGATTCCCAAAATGGATTTCATTAATGTAGCAAGAAAACAAACTCAAACTGATGTATGACATCAATAAGAATATTGGCCTCCCCCTTAATGTCTGAACAAGTGCCACCATCTACCATCAATTCAAGAAAGCGTACCACCGAAGAAAATAAAGTAAACAAACTAATAATCGACCCAAAATGTGAGCTCCAACGTGTGTCTCCATGTAGTTTAATAGTCTTTTCTTGATTCAAACCTTGCCCTGTCTCACTTCTCCATTAACAAGTGCTTGAGCAAGCATTTCCATCTGAACAGATCGAAAGATATCGCTGCGCTTGGAAGAAGCTCCAATAATGTTCGTCAAACTAGAAAGATGACTAAAGAATGAACACACATCCTTATGTTTTTTCGCCACAGCTACAAGAGTCAACTGGAGTTGATGAGCAAAGCAATAAACATAGTAAGCTGATTGATTTTCTACCATAATTAAACTTTTCAAGCCATGGAACTCCCCCGACATATTGCTAGCTCCATCATAACCTTGCCCACGTATATTTGACAAACTCAACTTATGTTTCATAAGAAGAGATTCGATTGCGGTCTTCAAGGACAATGAAAGTGGTATCCTTCACATGAACTAGACCAAGGAAACACTCGACTACACACCCTTTTTGGTCCACATATCTCAATGCAAGAGCCATTTGTTCTTTCACAGATATATCATGGGACTCATCAACTAGAATAGAGAATAAGCCACTTCCAACATCTTTGATGATAACCTGAGTTGTCAAGAAGGAGAAGGCACGAACAATATCCTTTTGAATTTCAGGGCATACTAACTTGATATTTCCATGAGAACTACTCAAAGTAGCTTTACCAGTTTCCTCGTTGTGGTTCGAAAGGAAACTAAGAAGCTCGAGAAAGTTTCCTCTATTTAGAGATTCCTCCGATTCATCATGGCCACGAAAGCCAACCCTTGGCGTAAGAGAAATCGAACACAATCGATAGAGGCATTCAGCCTTATATCATACACCCTTTTTGCTTCTTCATTTTGGTGGCCAAGAGCAGGTTCTATGTGTTGCTTATGATTTCGCAGATCATCACAAGCTTGAACGCATTTGTGTGGACACTGCTATGATCACCAACATGAACACTCAACCTTGACTTATCTTTCCAATTAGAGAATCCCCCGCCAACAAATGATTCTCCACCCCCTTATTCTCCTTGCTCAGGCTTGAAGAGATAGCAGTTCAAACAAAATGCTGCATCCTTTGCTATGCTATACTCAAGCCATGTAGGAAACTCACTAAACCAAGAAGGAATAAATCTACGCCTTGACTTTGCATCATAATATTTCCATGGAAAATCAGCAGCCTTTCTTTTCGGTTGACAAGGGCCCATTTGTAGGTATGCTCTTCGAACTTCCTCTCTTTTATTAACATCATATGAATTGATACAAGGCGTAACCCTGGGTCAACAGGAAGCTCATTCATATCCTTCGTAGGATGACTGACTTGGGCATTCGGAGCAATTACTCGTTGTGCTTTAAATATTACGACAAGATTCTGATTCAACTTGAACACTTTCAGATGCATGAGCAAATGACGGCTCTTCAGCGCAGAACTAATCGCCTTGAATATCTCTTCATAGTCTTGATTGCT
Organism: Campanula takesimana; assembly: GCA_026119855.1. Classification (NCBI taxonomy): domain Eukaryota; kingdom Viridiplantae; phylum Streptophyta; class Magnoliopsida; order Asterales; family Campanulaceae; genus Campanula; species Campanula takesimana. Next base: position 623,709 of record JAOWBW010000663.1, on the reverse strand, counting down.
ATTTAGATAATTTATGACAAAATAAGCAAATAATAATAAGACATTACATAATGTTGTATAATTCAAATCACAACAATGAGGTCAATCAAGTCTAAAGAAATTATGAAAGGGGCAAAAAAATCAAAGAATGATAAAGTGTAATTTTGACATAAAGATTTACCTTTTATTCCGAAATTGAGGGAGTATTTGATCTTTTGATTATCAATCAACTCTAGTAGACCCTAATCATGAAATCAAAAATAAAAGACTTAGGAATGGAGGTTGCAGCAATAAAAAAAATCTTAAATAAACCCTAAATGTAAGTGGATTAATTGGGAATCAAATCATGAAAAATACTTCCCCAATCACTTCGAAATCAGAGTGATTCAAATAACTACAAGCATTAATAGAAATTGAATTTGAAATTTGAATTACCTTGCATCAGTGAAGACGGAAGAATCAACAAGAGACCGTGAAAACGAGAGAGGGGTGTGACGACTGATGAGTGACGATAGGCCGGTTGCGGTGCGGGAGAGAACGACGGGACGGCGACGGCGAGGGCAAATCAGCACGCCATTATCGCCTTCGCCTTCGCCTTGAGCCCTTGAGAAAGTAGGTCGGTTACTCCTTCTGTTTCTGTGCACGTGAGTTTTGGGTAAGTTTCATTTTTACTTTTCTTTTTCTTTTAAATTGGGACTGCGTTTTAACCGGGGAATAAATTTTTTTTTTTTTTTTGGAATCTCAGTGTGGGCGTTCGCCCACTCTCGCCTCTCGTTAAATCCGCCGCTGGTTTTACCCTATGCCTGAAATTCCAATTTTGCCCCTCACAAAATGGCATGTGATAGAGCATGTGGTCATTTAACGTCAAAATTTGGACGGCGTTAGCAATAGTGACCAATATTGCACAAATTGTCCAGTTGAGGTAGTTTTTTTGCAACAAAAATGACATAAGGTACTGAAGTCGCACAAAGTAACCAATTGAGGTACTTTTTTTTGCATTTTCTCCTTTAATGAATGTCTAATGTATGACCTTTCACAATCCAAACGGGTCTATGTATATGTAGTTTTAAATGTAATAATTAACATATAATGTAATTATTATAATTAATTAATAATTACCTAGTAATATTAATAGTAATTTTAAAAGTGATTAAAAAGTATTTATATTTCCATGCAAAGATTGTATACATTCTTTTATTAAAAGTGATTAAAAAAGTATTTATATTATTAATTTGGAGTTGAAGAAAGGAAACTAAAAAGACATGCACAAAATTCATTCAAACATAAATACTCCTATATCTTTCAAATTCTTGGGCGGTTATGTATGAATGTTTAAAGTATCTCTTAATGAATGTCTAATGTATGACCTTTCACAATTCTAAACGGGTCTATGTATGTATATGTAGTGTTAAATGTAATAATTATCATATAAGTAATTATTATAATTAATTAAATACTATTAATAGAAATAGTTAACCCATAAAATAATTCTTATAACTAATACTATTAATAATAATTTTTACTTTACATAATAACTATTAATGATTACCTAGTAATATTAATAGTAATTTTAATTTATAAAATGATTATTATATTCAAAGAATACTATTAATAGTAATAATTAATGTATATAGTAACTATTATTGTTATTAATAGTATTAATAGTAATATTTAACATATATTATAACTATTACAATTAACTAATACTATTAATAGTAATAGTTAACTTACATATTATGATTAACTAATATTATTAATAGTAATAATTAACATATATACTTAACTATATTAGTTTACTATTAATAGTAAACTATAATAGTTAGCTATTATAGTAATTATTAGTATTATAAGTATTAGTTTCTATAATAGTAACAATAATAGTTACCCTATATAGTAGCTAATATTATTAGCTAATACAATTAGCTAAGAAACAAAAATCGAAAAGTCTCTTGTTTATGACAGGGGCGTGATTGCGTGACATCACCAAATACAAGCTTACTACATAGTTCGTCACGTGTCAACACACATAACCATCTTCACCAACTTTAATATATATATATATATATATATATATATATATATATATATATATATATATATATATATATATATATATAATATATATATATAAGATTTCTTTTCTCTTTCTCTCATGACTTGGGTCCTACTATTTACACAATTTTTTATTTTTTTTGTGTGTAAATAACCTTACGGCTATGCATTACTTTTGACATTATAATCATTTATATCTTAATTACTTATAACCACTGGATCACTTGTGGTACACTGGATCACTTGTGGTACACAAAGGTACATAAAAAGTGGTACAGGGGATCTCCTCTCCTTTTTGTAAGGTGGGGCTTTGGACCCTATTGAAATTGTTATTAACAAATTATTAATTAGTACTTGTATTTATAATAGAAAAACTAGTAAACAGATTTAACATTGAATTTTATTGTTTAGCAGGAGAAATGTTCTCTACGCCTTGTAAAGATAAATTTTCTAATTTCTTAAATTAATATCTTTTATAGAATATAACCATGTATTTTAAAGATAGAAAATTTCTGATAGAAATAATTTTCTTTATAAAATCACTAAGGCCTAAAGCACAAGCTTATTTTCCAACGGATGCTGATGCATTAAGTGCTCGTTTGTTTTCACTTAATTTTAGTGGCTTATGGCTTTTGGCTTAAAGCCAATAAGTAAAGTACAACCTATCTATTGCATAAATAAAAGCCAAAAAGCCCCCAAAATGTTGCTTTTTTTCATATATGGAAACACATTTATATACACTCTTAATAAAAAATTATATCCCCAAACTACCCACCCTTTCCATATATTATTTATGGCAGTTTTAAAATTTTAGAAAGAAATATGAGATTGTATTAACTATAAGATTCATCAAAAATTTCACAAGGAATTAAAAAAAATGATAAATGCTCGCTAACCAAAAGATTAGTCTATTTCTTGGCATGGTATTGTGAAAATATTTTGTTGATTTCATTAATTTATTTAATTTTGTTTCTTTAAAGATTATTCATTTTATATTTTATTTCTAGGATAAGACACATTTTGGGATTAAAAAAGTCATGATTTTTTTTAATAAAAAATCAATTATTTTGGAACAGAGGTTTTATTTATGTTTTTTTTTCTCTCAAAATTGTTGTATTTTGAATATGTAAATGAAATTTTCTATAATTTTGAAATATAATCTCTTTATTTTAACTTGTCTTATGTTTTAGTAGGTGTATGTATTATTGCATGGAATAATATTATGAATTCATATATTTTACTTGAAAGACAAAATGGGAAATAAATTATCATTCGATTTGAATGAATTACTTTTATAAATGTATATGACTATATTATATTTTTTCAAAAATAATTTGCATGCTTTAATCATTGTGTCGATCGACATGCATATGTGTTAATTTATATAGTAGGGGCATTTCGCTATTCTTATCATAATTCAATATTTTTTAGCTTTTTTAACAAACAGATACAATTAACTTATAACCACCATAAGTTACTTCAAAACAGCAAAACAAACAGTATTCAGTTTATCAGCTATAAGTAAATCAGCTATCAGCCATAAGCAATCAGCTATAAGTTATCAGTAATCAGCTGCAACAAACGAGCCTTAATTTGATTAAGGCCAATCTTGTGCTAAATTTGGCGTATGATTTTGTACTGCGATATCCTTTACTTTCTTCTATTTTTCTTCTTTCCTTTTCATTTTTTAAAATACTCGTGTATGGTTATTTTTATTTATGAGCATGTCTCCTATGCGGCCGCCGCATGGCGTGCGACGGCGCACGGAGCCGAGCCGAGCGGTTTTTTTTTTTTTTTTTTTTTTGCCACCCCCAACTTTTTTTCCTCCCAACAAAAGTAACACTTATTATAACGAAATGTAACACTTTTTTTTTCAAAAATGTATCACAATTTTGCGCAATAGATTAAAGATAACATAAAGATTGACAACTAAACCACACACTTTTTATAAAGGGATGTAACACTCTTTTTTTCAAATGTAACACCTTTTTTCAAAGATAACAATTTTTTTTTTTTCAAAATGTACCACAATTTTGCTGCAATAGATTAAAGATAACATAAAAATTGACAACTAAACCAATGTCACACTTTTTATAAAGGAATGTAACACTCTGTTTTTCAAATGTAACACTTTTTTTTTTCAAAATTAACATAAGATTAACAAACTAAACTAATGTTACATTTTATAAAAAATAAAATGTACATTTTTTTTATCTCAATTGTAACAGTTTATATTCTAAATGTAATATTATATCTTAAATGTAACAATTGAAATGGAGAAGTAACAATTGAATGTTGGAAATTTTTTAACCATGAATGCCTAACTCATTTCTGGAATGGGATTGAGAAAGAAGATGAAGGCGGAAGCGAGATATACCTGCTGAATCCATGTTCTTGACTTTAGGGAGAAATGAAGAATAAGAGAAGATGTAGGGGAATGGATCTTCTAAATGATGAGTGTCTCTTAATCTCTCAAAGTCTTCTAACAATATGAAGTAAATTTAGATGAGAGAAAGTAAGAATGTAGTATGTTTTAGGCTTGATGGAAAGACCTTTAAATAGTAAACATGGTGACACTTCATTTAGGGACCACACCTATTCATTCTTAAGCAATGTTAATTTACCATTTTGCCATCATAAATAGATAAATTACATTTAAGGAATTCTACATATAATTATTATTGACTACACTTTATATTAACATTATAGGTAACCAAAGAGTTCTAGCTCAAGTGGTATCCGGTATTAGCTTCCCATGCGGAGGTCTCGAGTTCGAATCCCGTTAGGGAGATTTGTATTAGCCTATTTATAGGCCTAGTTGTAGCTGTCATGGCCATTTGATGTAGCCTAAAGGCAATTTATCTATCATTAATGAAATAAAAAAAACCCATTTAAAAAAATATATATTAACATTATAGGTATGATTTCATGTATGAAAAGCTAAATGACTTGTAATGTAAGCCATGTTCTAACAATCTCCCACTTGGGTTGCAAACAAGTCTTTCCTTTAAAATCATAAATATAATACAAATGACAACCCAAATGTGCGCACTTTGTTGTCATCTATAACAATCTCGTCCATTAGCCATCCAAGTATAAGGACTAAAGGGGCAGTCGCTGTAATTGATTCGCAACTAAACCCACAGTAATCACGTGTACAAATCCAACTAAATGACATAGATCAAAAGTGTAGATGTGTAGCATGGAACATAATGAATATATCCATATTCTTCCTACTAGTCCAACTTAACCAAATGAGATCAAAACTTTAAAATAAGAGAACAATGAATGAAAGGACAACACAAACTCCTACTATACTAAATGTTATCAAGATTGTTACACCCATGTGAAACACTGAAGATGATAACGCTTTCATAAACGGATCCGCTAATATGGAGTTTTGTTTCTATACGTTGTTTTTCTATTTGTTCATTTTCCTTTACAATAAGAAACTTAATGTCTATATCCTTCAGACTTGATGAACTCTTGTTGTTGTAAGACTGCCGCCTGATTGTCACAATAAATCTTAAGAGGTCTTTCGACACTTGTTGATAATTGGCAGTCACTTATAAACTTATGCAGCCATATAATTTAACAAATATCGGAATCCCTAATGATCTCAAGATGATCCGATTTCAAAATATAGGCAAGTAGTTCTTTAGTGTTTCCCAAATATTTTATCATTCTTTTTGGCTGCCACCTAATGTTATCCCAGATTGCTTTGGTATTGACCAAGCATCCCAACAATAAATATAAGACTTACGCATACATTAAGCTTCTTTACTGCTGATGTATAAGGGATATTTTCAATATACTTGGATTCAAAATTACTTTCAGGACACTGTTTGAGACTAAACTTGTCTCCTTTAAAACCAGGGGTGTCAAGTGGTTTACAGTTTTGCATGCTAAACCTTTCGTAATATCTTTTCCATATAGGTCTTTTGTGGTAATCCTAAAACACCTCATGAGCGATCATGGTGAATTTGGATTCTTAATATAAAGATGCCTTACCAAGATCTTTCACTTCAAATAAGAAATTTCTTAGTTTTCCTTAAGAAGGTTCAAAATTATTACTAGCAAGCAAAATATCATCCACATATAAGACCAAAATTATAAATTTACTCCCACTGAACTTATGGTATACATAATTTTTACCAAGATTCGTTTCAAAACCAAATGAAAGAATAACTTGATTAAAATTTTAAATACCCTTGACGAGAAGCTTGCTTAAGCCCATGAATGGATTTCTTTAGTTTACAAAATAATTAATTAGTTTGATCCAAATAAGTCACCATTTCTGGTTTCTTTCAAATAGACAGTTTCCTCAATGTCTCCATTAAGGAAAGTTGTCTTTATATCCATTTGATGAAGCTCAAGATCATAATGTGCTACTAGTGCCATAATGATCCTAAAAGAGTTTTTAGAAGATACCGGAGAAAAGGTTTCCTTATAATCAATGCCTTCTTTTTGAGTAAACCCTTTAGCAACAAGACGAGCCTTATATATTTATACATTACTTTGTGAATCCTTTTTGGTCTTAAAGACCAAATTACACCTAATAGGTTTCACATCTTTAGGTAATGGAACAAGATCCCAAACGTCGTTGTGTTTCATAAATTTTAACTCTTCCTTTATGGCATTGATCTACTTATGAGAATTAGGACTATTAATTGCTTCATTGAAGATGAGAGGCTCATCTCCCACTAAACCTAAGTGTCCTTTATTCTCGGCAAGAAAACACCTCATAATTATCCGAAATAGCACTTGTTCTTACTCTATTGAATCTCCTTAAGGGCACCGGTTTTTCCTTATTTTGAGGTTGTTGAATTTCATCCTTATGATCAACATCTTCATGTTGTTTAATATTTATAGGGGAGTCATTATTTTGAATTGTATGTTCTTCTTGAATTTCAGGTACAAGTACTTGATTTCCAATTGGAACTTATGGGAAGAGGTATAGAAAAGGATGCCTCTTCCACTTCAAATTCAAAAATATTCTTAAATTTCCCCTCTAAATTCAACATCCTCAAAGAACCTAGCAATTCCCGTTTTTATAAAAGGTTCTAGTTTTCGGGTTGTAAAATTTATAGCCCCTAGATCTCTCGCCATACCCCACAAATAGCTACCAATAGTCTTAGTGTCCAGTTTTGCCCTTATTAGGCCTATAAGGCCTAGCTTCTGCTGGACAACCCCATAAATGAAGATGAATTAAGGACAGTTTCTTATTTGTCCATAATTCATTAGGGTTTTATTAGTAGTAGCTTTAGAGGGAGCTCTATAGAGAATATAATTTGCGGTTTTAATGTATCGTCCATAATGAGTGAGGTAAGAAAGTATAAGAAATTATAATTCTTTCCATATCTTTAAGGGTTCTATTATGGCTCTTAGCTACACCATTCAAGCAAGCCGTTCCCGGCATAGTGTAGTGAGGGACAACCCCACACCCTTCAAGATAGCGCGCAAAAAGGACCCGAACGTTGTTCCCCAAAACCGTTTTTCCGATCATAGTATTCACTACCACGATCGGACCTAACGTTCTTAATAGTCTTCCTAAGTTGACTTTCAACTTCGGCCTTAGAAGACTTGAAAACGTCCAAAATTGAGACTTTTCATGAAGTAAATAAATATACCCATAATGAGAGTAGTCGTCTATGAACGTAATAAAATATTGTTGACCATTCCATGAAGGGTTAGTGTCGCGCCCCGACCCGAGGTCCTACTTGGCCCCCACGATCGGGACACGCACGGAAGACGTCATAAGTCACATTTTGTTTTCGAAATGTCATTTCTTAAATATTCATTATAACAAAACTTGATAACTTTGAAAACTTCTAAAACATTATACTTACAAACCATATACAAAGACTCATAAGTCTACACACATGATTTACAATATTTACAATCACTAAAAGTGTACTAAAATAGTGACATACAACAAAGTCTCGGGTATACTACCCATAGGTTACATTTACATAATGCAACCCAAAATAACTCCTTCCCAAAATAGCTTACCAACTCGACGTCCTCCCCTAAGCTCAATGGGGTGAGATAAATATCAGTAAGTTACTAATATGTAACTACATGGCATGTTATACAAGATAACTTCAAATGAGCATTCATGATAAGCAATCACATAGCACATAACATGAGAGGCTCCCTATCGCCAACTGTCCCATACCGGTTGGAAATAATGACCAACTCATCATACAGCACATTAGACTGAAATAAACACGTTACAAAGGATACTGAGCCAAGGTTCTTCAAAAAAGATATAATAATTTGAGCAGTATCAACCGAGCAACATCAAAAAGCTGAAGCAGGGGTTGCGGAACCAACCAATAACAACAACAACGGTGGAAAAATGACACAAAGTCATAACCCTAAAACGTGAAGCTATAATAGTCACACAAGGGAGCTAGCTCATCCCAACCACACAATCAGGAAGGGGAAAAAGGTGGGTTACCAGTGACAAACATTATACTGAACTTGGCTCGGGTGCCATTATAATATTCATCACTGCCCGACTCAACCAAGTAAGACCAGCTGGACCATTTTTAACTATTGCACAATCGGTGTATGATTCCAAAAGAGGAAACCATACTAGGTACATCATAAAAATGATAAACTGCCCATAAAGAGCTCAATAACCAAGTACGTTAAACACATTTCTCACACAATGGATTTCAAAGTAGGAAACCCCACGAAAGCATCATAAAGATGTACAACACCAAAATCAACCTAAACAGTTACATCATTCCAAACTCGATCATAACAGACAAATTCTACCACTTTGGTGTTCCACAATAACCTCTAGGTACCCTAGAATATATCACCTAAGACCTAGACCAAGATTGAACATTAAATCAATTAAATTGGAACATTTAAGTTTTTTCAGCAACCTGGGCGGTCGCCCACACCCACCTGTGTGGCCGCCCCAAAACCACCGTGACCAAGACCAAAACGTTCCAGATAGATGTGCGGCCGCACGCCCATTTTGGGCGGCCGCCCACACCCATCCGCCAGCCAAAACTTAAATAAATTATATTATCTCTGTTCCACTGTCTCAAAAGTACTACCCCAACTTCTATCTTACTAAATATAACTCAATACAACTGAGTTAAACAACACTAAAATAACTTTTTTAGCAACACCAACATCTGTTGGTAGTGGTGCCCTAGGCACGTTTAATAAACGTTGTAATTGTTATCATTTATTTCATATCAATAAAGAGATGTTTTGATTATTATTATTGTTCATGTTTACTTATAATAATCTCCGTCCCTAGTACTTGTTAAGCACTAGTATAAAGGCTAAATGATCATGCGATGATCATGTTAGATTTATGGGTACTTTTTGGAACAAGGTACTGGACATGACCCGCTGTATGAGATTTATGTCATGGTCCATGTCAAACATATATCTCATATTAGTTATGTCATTTGAATCCTTAGACATGAAGTTATTATAGTCTTCCACTTGATGAACATTATGTTTGACATATTCAAACGCTACCTTTAACCGGGAAGTTATAAAGGGTATGATTGACATAATCGGATTCACGTAGGGAAGAATAATAAGCTAAATGAATTTGTCCCTCTTCGGAGAGATGTCAAGCTTGGGCCACTCGTAGGAATGATGTTGATGAAATGTTTCGGCCGGACTCAAATGGATTGATTGGATCAATAGCATTTGAATTATCAACATATTCGGAATCGAGAAAGTATTGAACAAAAACAAGTTGACTGTTTGACCATGACTTGTGTTCAATGACATCGTGGACAAAGGGATTGTGACATATTCTAAAGGAATGCGAACTTGTATCTAGTTATACTATTTGGGTAGGTATGACGGTTTGCTAGAACCTAATCATATCTTATGGGATCATGTTTGAGCTCATTGCCAACTTAGTATAATCCTAGAGGGTCACACACAACAGAACGAATCTTTGAAAGGACTACATTGGAATTTTGGAAATTCTGGACTTTCTGGGAAGTGGGCGACCGCACATAATGGACTGGGCGACCGCACACTTAGCTCAGAAATGTACCAGTTTTGTTTCAGATTGTTGTGCGACCGCACAGAGGTTTTTGGGCGGCCGCACAGTACTGTCGACTGGCACTTTCCTAATTCGATTTGGAATGTCTTTTGACACAAGATTCCTATTTGGAATAGGTCTTGCTTGTGTATAAAGGATGAGTTCGGCCAGAACTTCAGTGATAGCCTTTGTGAGTCTCCAAAGAGTTTGAGAGAGGTTTTATTTTGTTCTAAGACATCTTTGGTTGAAGAACAAAATAATACACAAAAGAAAATTCCATATAGTCATATCAATTGTGAAAGTGTGTTTCATAGTTGTTGGTCTAGCAACCAAGATCAAAGAAGCTCATTTGATATTCGTTCGAAGTGTGGATACCGCTAGAGGGTGAAAATCATCATCTTCAAAGTTCGTGTTCAAGCTTTGTGATCGTGATCAAGTCTTCAAACCTCCACCAAAGACCAAGAGAATTTGATAGCCATCAAGGGTTAGTTTATTCCTTTATTCTTATGTTGTATTTGATTTAATCATATGAACGGTTCCATGGCTTTGGGTTTCAAAATTTTAAATGCTAATTCCGCTGCGCATGTTTGATCGAAACCCAACAGTGGTATCAGAGCCCCGTTCATGTTGATCATTTCAATACCTAGATCATGTTATGTGTATATAAATTGTTTATGTGCCTTGAATGATATGAATATTGGAATATGTGATATTTATGTGTTATGTGATTTTATGTGGTTTATTGTTTTGCAACTTTAATCGCACGATTCAATCGCAATAAATAAATTATGGTGGATTCAGAATTGTTGGTTATTAATTTTTGATTGGATCAAAGTTTTAATAATCGGGGAAAAACAATTTTGAGACAAAATTTTCGAACTTAAAATTCTGCACATTCTGATTGAACCGGGCGACCGCACGGAAGATATTGGGCGGCCGCACGGTTTTTGGGCGACCGCACAGGTCTTTTTGGGCGGCTGCACGCCAAGATCAGAATGTCTGATTTTGCTCAAAAATCAGAATTTGGAATTTTCGAGAGGTTCAACAAAACCAGTAACAGAACCAATCCAGACCTGCTGATCTGGAATGGGTTTTGGGTAGTTGGTTTGTGTGTGGATCTTGGGGTTTGATTTTCCTATTTGTTTTAGTCTTGTGATTCTAAGATTGGTTCAAGGTTTGGATGGCTAATCTGCGTTCATCGAGATTGTGTTTCCCAAACTTGATCGCAATCAAAGTTTCAAAGATGAAACGAAGTTAGAATTATGAAGAGTTCATAATTGCTAAAATTGAGAAACAAAGTTCTTGATTCAAAGTTTGGAGATCCATGTGGAATTGTGAATGCAATTGGCCTACGTTCATCGAGACCATCTATTGCTTAGTTTCGGCCACATGGACTACTTTCTTGGTTTCTTGAATTAGTGCGGGATTGTGGTTGCCTAATGGCTTAGTTCTACCGCACTTCTTGTTGTCTTGATTTGGAGATAATAACCAAAGTTGAAATAGTCTCATCCTCATAATTATAGAGAAACTAATGACACATAAATATCATGCTTAAATTAATGGAGATTAATTTAGTGGCTAAACTTGATGTGTAACATGTTTATATTATGTGCTCATAAATGTGTTATATGCTACATGTGAGGAACCTTCAAAGAAAGTTTTAAGTCTTTTATTGCCATGCCATGATTAAAACACTTGTTAGTACATGAGTGATTTTAATGTAGATTCGCCCTAGCGAGATGCATTAAATTTGTTTATGTATGAGCAAGATAGATAATGTGGGCACGCCCTAGCGGGACACATTAACTGTGCGTTTAAAATGGTTAGACTTAATTGGGCGTCAAAACAGTTTTGGGCCTAGGCAAAGATGAGGTTTAACATGCTTTTTGAAATTTGATTTCTTAAAGAATCTCATAAAAGGAACTAAGAGTCATATGAGATATGATTGACAAGAGTTGTCTACCTAATTAATTTGATTTTGTGTAATCCGCCTTAGCGGACTTGAAATTAAATTAAAGTTGGATCTTAACCCATTTAAATTATATTATACATTGGATGTATATGAAGGTTATATAATTTAGTGGGAGTATTTTGTTTGAAAAATACATTATTTATCTCTTTAATGAAAATCGGTACTTATTAAATTTTGGAAATTTTGCATATTTGTAGATAATGACTAATAACACTCAATCAATGTCGTTGCGATCGATCCTTGAGAAGGATAAGCTCGAAGAGAATGGTACCAACTTTATGGATTGGATCCGTAGCATAAGAATCGTTCTTAGGCAAGAAGATAAGTTGTACATTCTCGATGGGCCTCTCCCCGCTGAACCACCGCCTACTGCCCCTAGGGTAGAAAGAGACAATTACAAGAAACATCGTAATGATTCTAGAGATGTAAGTTGTCTCATGCTTGCTGCTATGTGTTCAAAACTCCAACAAAGTTTGGAACATTTGGAAGCCTATGAGATAGGCGTGGAGTTGAGAACCATGTTTCAAGAGCAAGCTAGGCAAGAGAGGTACAAGACCATTGTTGCATTCACTACTAGTAAAATGAATGAAGGGAAACAAGTGAGTCCTCACTTTCTTAAAATGAAAGGTTATGTAGAGCACCTTGAGAAACTTGGCTATCCAATCCCATTGGAGCTAGCCACGGATCTCATTCTTAATTCATTGCCTAAAAGTTATAATCAGTTTGTAATGAATTATAACATGCATGGAATGGATAAGAATCTCTCTGAGTTGCATGGGATGCTCAAAACTGCAGAGATGAAAATTGTGGAGAAAGGTTCTCCCGTGCTCTTGGTTCATGATGGGAAGAAGCCTGGTGCCAAAGGCAAGGGTAAGGCAAAAGTTGTCAAACCCAAGATAAGCAAGGCAAAGGTTGCCAAGGCTTCTGAGGCAAAACCCGATACACAAAAGGATGCAATTTGTTTCCATTGTCAAGAAATTGGTCATTGAAAACGTAATTGCAAGGCTTTCTTGGAAGAGCAAAAGAAGAAGAAGAGCAGCAAGGCTGCGTTGACTTCAGGTATCTATATGATAGATATTCTCCTTTCTACCACTGATTCTTGGGTATTGGATACCGGATGTGGTTCTCACATTTGTCTAAATGTGTAGGGACTAAAGAATAGGAGACTGCTTAAAAAAGGTGAAGTAGATCTACGCGTGGGGAATGGAGCAAGAGTTGCTGCATTAGCCGTAGGGACTTATGAAGTCACTTTACCTTCCGGATTAATTCTTATTTTGAACAATTGTTATTATGTTCCGGATTTAAGGAGAAATATTATTTCAATTTCTTGTTTGGATAATGAAGGTTTTAAGTTTCTTATTGAGAATAAGAAATTTTCTATTTATTTAAATGATGTGCTTTATGGTATTGCTAATTCATTTAATGGCCTTTATATCTTGGATGTCAAGAATGAAAATAATGTCTATCATGTAAATAAGAAATCTAAACCTAATGATATAAATCATACTTATTTGTGGCATTGCCGTCTTGGTCATATTAATGAGAAGCGTATCTCAAAACTCCATGGGGACGGACTTTTGGGTTCATGTGACTTAGAGTCATATGACACTTGTGAGTCGTGTCTTCTTGGAAAAAATGACTAAGACACCTTTTACCAAGTTGGGTGAAAGGGCAAGCGACTTATTGGGGTTGATACATTCCGATGTATGCGGACCATTAAGTAGCAATGCTAGGGGAGGATTTCAATACTTCATAACCTTCACTGATGATTATAGTAGACTTGGGTATGTTTACCTAATGAAACATAAAAGTGAAGCATTTGAGATATTTAGAATATTTCAAAATGAAGTAGAAAAACAACTTGGCAAAAGTATAAAGGCACTTCGATCAGATCGAGGTGGTGAATACTTAAGTCAAGAATTTGACGATCATCTAAAGAATTGTGGAATAGTTTCACAATTGACTCCGCCCGGAACACCACAATGGAATGGTGTGTCTGAGAGGAGAAATCGGACTTTGTTAGACATGGTTCGATCAATGATGAGTCAAGTTGATCTTCCAATATCCTTTTGGGGTTACGCCCTAGAAACCGCTGGTTTCACACTAAATCAAGTTCCAACTACATCGGTTCCAAAGACTCCATATGAGATGTGGAGTGGAAAGAAACCTAGTTTATCTTTCATGAGGATTTGGGGTTGCGAAGTTTATGTCAAGAGACTTATCTCTGACAAACTAGCACACAAATCTGATAAATGTATTTTCGTGGGATATCCTAAGGAAACTAAAGGATATTACTTTTACAACCGAGAGGACAACAAAGTGTTTGTTGCCCGAACTGGTGTCTTTCTAGAGAAAGAGTTTCTCTCCAAAGAAATCAGTGGGAGTAAAATAAATCTTGAAGAAATTCGAGACCCAGAAAATAACATTGAACCAATAGTGGAACAAGAACAAGAACCACAAGGAGTTGTGGAACCTGTTCAAAATACACAAGCATCTCGCAGATCTAGTAGGTTACGATCCGATCCCGAGAGATATGGATTTCTCGTAACGGATAGTAATGAGGTAGAAATCATTGAGAATGATGAACCGTCAACCTACCAAGAGGCGATGTCTTCTCCTGATTCGGACAAGTGGCTTGGAGCCATGGAATCCGAATTGTAATCCATGCAAGACAATCAAGTTTGGAATTTGATTGATGCGCCCGAAGGTGTAAAAACCATAGGATGCAAATGGGTCTTCAAGAAGAAGACTGACATGGATGGGAAGGTGCATACTTACAAAGCTAGGCTTGTAGCGAAGGGTTATAGGCAAGTTCATGGTATTGACTATGATGAGACCTTTTCACCCGTAGCAATGATCAAGTCTATAAGAATTTTGCTTGCCATTGCCGCATATCATGACTATGAAATATGGCAGATGGACGTCAAAACCGCTTTCCTGAATGGAAAACTCCAAGAGGATGTATATATGACACAACCAGAAGGTTTTGAACAAGATTCTAAGGTATGCAAATTGCAAAGATCCATCTATGGATTGAAGCAAGCTTCAAGTAGTTGGAATCTCCGTTTTGATGAATCCGTCAAAGAGTTTGGTTTCATCAAGAACGAAGATGATCCTTGTGTATACAAGAAGATTAGTGGGAGCATAGTGCTATTCCTTATTTTATACGTGGATGACATATTGCTCATTGGAAACGACATTCCTACACTTCAGTCTGTGAAGACTTGGTTAGGAAAGTGCTTCGCAATGAAAGATATGGGTGAAGCCGCATATATACTTGGCATTAAGATCTATAGAGATAGATCAAGGAGGCTACTTGGTTTAAGCCAAAGTACATACATTGACAAGGTCATTAGAAGATTCCGTATGGAAAATTCTAAGAGAGGCACCTTGCCCGTGTTACATGGAGTTTCTCTAAGCAAGACTCAATGTCCTAAGACAAAAGATGAGCGTGAGAAAATGAATGATGTTCCATATGCTTCGGCAATTGGATCCATCATGTATGCCATGATTTGTACTAGGCCGGATGTGTCTTATGCTTTGAGCATGACAAGTAAATACCAATCCGACCCTGGCAAAAATCACTGGATAGCTGTAAAAGTGATTCTTAAGTACTTAAGAAGAACTAAAGACTCGTTTTTGGTCTATGGAGGAATGGAAGATGATCTCGTTGTAAATGCTTACACAGATGCAAGCTTCCAAACCGACAAAGATGATAGCCGATCGCAATCGGGTTTTGTGTTTATGTTAAATGGTGGAGCTGTAAGCTGGAAGAGTTCCAAGCAAAGTACAACCGCTGATTCTACAACAGAAGCTGAGTATATTGCTGCATCGGATGCTGCAAAGGAAGCTGTTTGGATTAAGAAGTTCATAACTGAACTTGAAGTGGTCCCTAGTATTGCTAATCCAATAGACCTTTATTGTGAGAATAATGGTGCTATTGCTCAAGCAAAGGAACCAAGAGTACATCAGAAATCCAAACACATACTTAGGCGTTTTCATATCATTCGAGAGATCGTTGATAGGGGAGACGTAAATATATGCAGAGTACCTACTGATGACAATGTTGCGGACCCGCTAACAAAGGGACTTCCACAAGCTAAACATGATGGTCATGTTAGGTCCATGGGTATTAGATACATGGGAGATTGGGCCTAGGGCAAGTGGGAGATTGTTGGTAGTGGTGCCCTAGGCACGTTTAATAAACGTTGTAATTGTTATCATTTATTTCATATCAATAAAGAGATGTTTTGATTATTATTATTGTTCATGTTTACTTATAATAATCTCCGTCCCTAGTACTTGTTAAGCACTAGTATAAAGGCTAAATGATCATGCGATGATCATGTTAGATTTATGGGTACTTGTTTGGAACAAGGTACTGGACATGACCCGCTGTATGAGATTTATGTCATGGTCCATGTCAAACATATATCTCATATTAGTTATGTCATTTGAATCCTTAGACATGAAGTTATTATAGTCTTCCACTTGATGAACATTATGTTTGACATATTCAAACGCTACCTTTAACCGGGAAGTTATAAAGGGTATGATTGACATAATCGGATTCACGTAGGGAAGAATAATAAGCTAAATGTCCCTCTTCGGAGAGATGTCAAGCTTGGGCCACTCGTAGGAATGATGTTGATGAAATGTTCGGCCGGACTCAAATGGATTGATTGGATCAATAGCATTTGAATTATCAACATATTCGGAATCGAGAAAGTATTGAACAAAAACAAGTTGACTGTTTGACCATGACTTGTGTTCAATGACATCGTGGACAAAGGGATTGTGACATATTCTAAAGGAATGCGAACTTGTATCTAGTTATACTATTTGGGTAGGTATGACGGTTTGCTAGAACCTAATCATATCTTATGGGATCATGTTTGAGCTCATTGCCAACTTAGTATAATCCTAGAGGGTCACACACAATAGAACGAATCTTTTCAAGGACTACATTGGAATTTTGGAAATTCTGGACTTTCTGGGAAGTGGGCGACCGCACATAATGGACTGGGCGGCCGCACACTTAGCTCAGAAATGTACCAGTTTTGTTTCAGATTGTTGTGTGACCGCACAGAGGTTTTTGGGCGGCCGCACAGTACTGTCGACTGGCACTTTCCTAATTCGATTTGGAATGTCTTTTGACACAAGATTCCTATTTGGAATAGGTCTTGCTTGTGTATAAAAGGATGAGTTCGTCCAGAACTTCAGTGATAGCCTTTTGTGAGTCTCCAAAGAGTTTGAGAGAGGTTTTATTTTGTTCTAAGACATCTTTGGTTGAAGAACAAAATAATACACAAAAGAAAATTTCATATAGTCATATCAAATTGTGAAAGTGTGTTTCATAGTTGTTGGTCTAGCAACCAAGATCAAAGAAGCTCCTTTGATATTCGTTCGAAGTGTGGATACCGCTAGAGGGTGAAAATCATCATCTTCAAAGTTCGTGTTCAAGCTTTGTGATCGTGATCAAGTCTTCAAACCTCCACCAAAGACCAAGAGAATTTGATAGCCATCAAGGGTTAGTTTATTCCTTTATTCTTATGTTGTATTTGATTTAATCATATGAACGGTTCCATGGCTTTGGGTTTCAAAATTTTAAATGCTAATTCCGCTGCGCATGTTTGATCGAAACCCAACAACATCAACTTTCACCAAAACACATCACAAAGCAACATTCACCAAACAAAGTACCATATAATATGTATATGAACATTTTAATAATAAAAGGGGAATAGTAACTTACCTATTATCGGGAAAGTATAGATGAAACTATATTCTAATCGGCTACAAACGGTTTACTCAACGCCCTGAACATTTAGGTGAAGTCGGATTTTAGAACGGAGGATTAATTGATAATAAATAAAATCAAAATAAGAAGAACTCTTACCTTTTCTTCCATGAACAGTGAGAGCAAATTGGGAAAGTAAAAATGTTATGTTTGTATGCGCAGAGAGAGATTGGTAGTGATAAGAATGAGTTTGATTTTTATAAGTTTCACCTAGGCCCCTCCTAGTTCCATTATAAACAACTAAACCCCTAAACTCTAACTTTCACCAAGGCCCCTAAGGTTTCAACTTAAACCAATCTACTACCTTAACTCATTATTCTAACAATTTAAACTAACACAATAGTCAAGAAAATAATGCAAGTAAGAATGATATGCTACACATAATACACACACAAGCTCAATTTATTTTTAAAATTAGTGTCGAGTTTTGTGGTCGTTACAGTCACTCCCCCTTAAAAAAAAATTTGACCCGAATTTTAAAGATACTTACCAAGATTATCAAACAACCACAGATACTTACACTCAATCTCTTCCCGAAGTTCCCAAGTCGACTCTTCCACGTCATGATTCCTCCATACCACTCTAACAAGGGGAATACTCTTGTTTCTCAACTCTTGGACTTTGGTATTGATCACCTGAATAGGTTGCTCCTCGTAAGACATATTTGGCTCAATCTCTTCCGGTACTTCTGACAACATATGAGATGGGTCGTACACATACTTACGAAGCGCCGAAACATGAAACACACTATGCATCTTGCCCATAGAAGGTGGCAACGCAAGACGATAAGCAAGATTTCCAACTCTTTTGTGATCGGCATAGCTCTTCTGAAACTCAAGATCTCGCCTCCTGTGATCGGCATAGCTCTTCTGTCTACTTTGAGCAGTTCTCAGTCGATCCCGAATAAGCTTAACCTTTTCAACCGAATCATGGACCATATCAATACCCCAAAGCTTGGCTTCCCCAACTTCATCCCAACAAATAGGAGACCTACACTTCCTTCCGTACAAAGCTTCATAAGGAGCCATCTCAATACTCGACTGATAACTGTTATTATAAGCAAACTCGGCAAGCGGTAAATGAGTATCCCAAGAATCTGAGAAGTCAACTGAATAAGCCCGTAACATATCTTCAAGAATCTGAATCGTTCTTTCGGATTGGCCGTCAGTTTGGGATGAAACGATGTACTAAATCTCAAATCTGTACTCAATGCCTTTTGAAAAGCCTGCCAAAATCGGGAAGTAAACCTGGGATCACGGTCTGACACAATACTAACTAGAACTCCATGCAATCTCACAATCTCATGAATATATAAAGTCGCAAGCTTCTCCATCGAATAGCCAATATCAATAGGTAAGAAATGAGCAGATTTTGCCAATCTATCCACGATTACCCAAACTGCATCAAATTTTCTACGAGTACGAGCAATCCCATTACAAAATCCATCGTAAATTCTCCCACTTCCACTCCGGTATCTCTAAAGGTTGAAGTAAACCTGCGGGTCGCTGATGTTCGGCTTTAACTTGTTGACATGTCAGACACTTTGACACATACTCCGCTATTTCCCGCTTCATATTGTTCCACCAAAAATGTTGCTTCAAATTCTGATACATCTTTGTACTCCTGGGATGAATGGTATATCTAGACTTGTGGCCCTCATCAAGAACTTGGCATTTAATCCCATCAATGTTAGGCACACACAATCGACCTCTATAACTCAATACTCCTTCAGAACTAAGAGAAAAATCTTCAAAATTTTTATCGTTGATTTTATCCACAATTTTCATTAACTCGGGATCATCCTTCTGAGCATCCTTTATCTATTGAATGAAAGTTGGCGATACATTAATATTCGCAAATATATCTCCATGCTTCGATTCATAAGGGCACCAATCTCGTGCATCCTCTAACATCTTCCATTCTCGAACCATCAATGAAGCTACATATGACCTCCTGCTAATAGCATATGCAACCACATTTACCTTGCCTGGATGATAAGAAATTGTACAATCATAATCCTTCAGAAGCTCCATCCACCTACGCTGTCTGTTATTCAATTCCTTCTGAGAGAAAAGATATTTCAAACTCTGGTGATCTGTGAAAATTTCAAACTTTGCTCCATAAAGATAATGCTTCCATTTATGCAACGCAAAAACAATCACAGCAAGTTCCATGTCATGAGTCGGATAATTCTGTTCACTAGGAGTTAACTTCCTCGAGGCATAAGCAATTACCTTCCCATTTTGCATCAAGACACATCCCAAACCTTCTTTTGAAGCATCACTGTAAATAACCATGTCATCATTCCCATTAGGCAGTGCGAGAATAGGAGCGGTGGTCAACCTCTTCTTTAATTCTTCAAAACTGACTTGACATTTCTTATTCCACACATGCGGTACATTTTTCCGAGTCAACTGAGTAAACGGTGTAGCAATTCTTGAAAACCCCTCAATGAATCTTCGATAATACGCCGCTAAACCCAAGAAACTTCGAATTTCAGTTACTGTTCCCGGCCTCTTCCAATTAACAATAGCTTCAATTTTTGAAGGATCAACAGATATCCCTTTATTTGACACAACATGCCCCAGAAAAGAAACTTCATCAAGCCAAAACGCACACTTGCTAAACTTTGTAAATAATTGTTTCTCCCGTAGCAAAAACAAAACCATTCGCAAATGTTAATGTTCCTCCCGAGATTTAGAATAGACAAGAATATCATCAATAAATACAACCACAAAAGTGTCAAGATAAGGCTTGAAAACCCGGTTCATCATGTCCATAAAAACTGCTGACGCATTTATTAACCTAAACGGCATGACAAGAAACTCAAAATGACCATACCTGCTACGAAAGGCAGCCTTGGAAATATCTCCAGAACGAACCTTCAACTGATGGTAACCACTCATCAAGTCAAGCTTTGAAAAGACTGTTGAACCTTGCAGTTAATCAAACAAATCATCAATATGAGGCAAAGGATATTTGTTCTTCACAGTTACCTGATTCAGCTTCCGATAGTCGATACACAATCTCAAAGATCCATCCTTCTTCTTAACAAACAACACTGAAGCTCCCCACGGTGAAACACTGGGTCGGATGAATCCCCTATCGAGAAATTCTTGCAACTAAACCTTCAATTCTTTTAACTCTGCCGCAGCCATTTTATACGGTGTCTCAGATATTGGAGTTGTACCTGGAAGCAAATCAATACAAAACTCGATTTCCCTATCGGGAGGCATAGCATACTCTGTAGAGAACACATCAGGGAACTCTTTAATCACATGCACATCTTCTAACCCAGGGAACTCTTTCGTAGTATCCAAAACACTAGCCAAATATCCAACACAACCACGACGCAATAACTTTCTAGCTTTCACATAAGAAATAACACGTATATCCCTACCCGATGGAACGGCCTCAAAAAGAAACTCGGGCATATTAGGGACAGAAAATGTAACAACTTTCTTACGGCAATCAACTGAAGCATGATACTTGCTTAACCAATCTATACCCAAAATAACATCAAAATCTTGTCTTGGTAACACTACTAAATCAGCATGTAACACATGATCACATATAAGCACATCACAAGCACGTAACACCTTATCAGTAATCAAACATTCTCCCATTGGAGTCAACACTTCTATCACATAAGGAAAAGACTCTGAAGAAGAATGTAACCGAGATGCAAAATGCACAGAAAAATATGAATGCGATGAGCCAGGGTCTATAAGTGCGCGTGCTCTCACACTCGCTATAGAAATATTACCTCCAATGACTGTTGAGGCATCCGACGCCTGTTGCTGATTGATGGCAAGACATGGCCTTGAACTTTAGGCCTCCCTGAAGTATCCCTTTTCTGACCCTGTGAAGTCCCGGTGCCACTCCCAGATGGTTGACTATTTGGTTTAGGACAATCTCTTTGAAAATGCCCAAACTGCCCACAATTCACACACTTCCCTTGCTTCTTCCAACACCTTTCCTCCGTATGCCCTGCCTTCTGACAATAAGGATATATTATCTTATTCTGATTCCCTGAAGTACTACCTTGATTTCTAACATTGGGTTGCCCTTGTGGTTGTCCTCTAAACTGTGATGGCATTCCTTGTCCTCCTCAATTATCCCCACGTGGTTGTTGTCTTCCTTGCCCTCCTTGCCTTCCAACATTTAACAATTCAGTTTTCCTCTTATGCTCCTCAATGTCATGCTCCACCTGATAGGTACGATCCACTGCATCTTGGAACTCTTGAAGTTTATGAGACGCTAACTGAGTTCGAATCACAGTCTTCAATCCCTTCACAAACCTCATTGCTTTCCTCTCTTCTGTTTCTACTAAATGAGTACAATACATGGATAACTCGGTAAACTTAGCCGCATACTGAGCCACTGACATAGCATTTTGTTTCAGATTAAGAAATTCCACCTCCTTTCTATCTTGATCCACCCTAGGAATGAAATGCTCTTTGAACTTTTTCAAAAAAAAATTCCCAAGTATAAGGTACATGAGCATCATCCCAACTAGTCTTCAATGCTTTCCACCAATGTTCTGCAGCTCCAGTCAGTTTATAAGTAGCAAATCTCACTCGATCTTCATCAAGACATCTCAAAACTTCAAATGTATTCTCTATTGCTTCAATCCATCTTTCAACTTTAGTCACATCCGGTTCACCATCATAACCAATTGGTTTCATCTTCAGAAATTGTTCAAGTCCATACCTCAGAGGTGCATGTTCCCCTCCCTGTCTCTGATCATTTATAGCTTTCATTGCTGCCTCAAACATTTCTTGAAACATATTCCGAGTCTCATCCCTCACATTTTCTGGATCATCATATGTTCTCACCATTTTAACTGAGTACCTGCATAAAACACTCAACGTTATAGGATATCACCTAAGACCTAGACCAAGATTGAACCTTAAATCAATTAAATTGGAACATTTAAGTTTTTTCAGCAACCTGGGCGGTCGCCCACACCCACCTGTGCGGCCGTCCAAACACTACCCTGGCCAAGACCGAAACTTTCTAGATAGATGTGCGGCCGCACGTCCATTTTGGGCGGCCGCCCACACCCATCTGCCAGCCAAAACTTAAATAAATTATACTACCTCTGTTCCACTGTCCCAAAAGTACTACCCCAACTTCTATGTTACTAAATATAACTCAATACAACTGAGTTAAACAACACTAAAATAACTTCTTTAGCAACACCAACATCAACTTTCACCAAAACACATCACAAAGCAACATTCACAAACAAAGTACCATATAATATGTAAATGAACATTTTAATAATAAAAGGGGAATAGTAACTTACCTATTATCGGGAAAGTATAGATGAAACTATATTCTAATCGGCTATAAACGGTCTACTCAATGCCCTGAACATTTAGGTGAAGTCGGATTTTAGAACGTAGGATTAATTGATAAGAAATAAAATCAAAATAAGAAGAACTCTTACCTTTTCTTCCATGAACAGTGAGAGCAAATTGGGAAAGTAGAAATGTTATGTTTGTATGCGCAGAGAGAGATTGGTAGTGATAAGAATGAGTTTGATTTTTATAAGTTTCACCTAGGCCCCTCCTAGTTCCATTATAAACAACTAAACCCCTAAACTCTAACTTTCACCAAGGCTCCCTAAGGTTTCAACTTAAACCAATCTACTACCTTAACTCATTACTCTAACAATTTAAACTAACACAATAGTCAAGAAAATAATGCAAGTAATAATGATATGCTACATATAATACACACACAAGATCAATTTATTTTTAAAATTAGTGTCGGGTTTTGGGGTCGTTACAGTTAGTGAATGGTACACAAATATACTTAAGTATTAGTTCTAAGACACCTGATGCTCTCGAGGATATTTTCTTTTAGTGTTTGTAAATTTTCCTTTTAAGGCATTTAATGCAAAAGTCTTTTCTCGGAATATCAAGTTTGATTAAAAGATTCCTTTTGACATAAGCTTGTCAATTTTTCTTTTGGAGATATGACCTAAAATAAAGTGTACTTTCACCGTTGCTTTAAAATTTGATGTGTTTATTAACAACTCCCTCTGACCCATCCCATTTTGACTGTTTATGGTCAATATAAATGAAATTTGACCAAGCATTAGTGTCAATTTAATGATCACAATGAAATTTTAAAAAATGTTATTGATAAATCACTTAATGATTTGTCAATTACGATTTTAGAATTTCACTAAAATGATTAAATCAACACCAATGTTTGGTCAAAGTTCATTTTTGTTGACCATAAAAAGTCAAAATGAGACTATCTTTCCAGGTCAGAGAGAGTATTTTGTTAAGTAAAATGTGAAAAAGAATTGAGTAGCGTTAAAATTGTTTATACTCCCTCTGTCCCATTTTAAACTTCAAAAAATTTTTGGTGTCCCATTTTAAACTTCCATTTTTGGTGTCCCATTTTAAACTTCAAGTCACAACAAATCACATTTTTCTTAATTCTTGATCCAATTTTTTTTTCAAGTTTAAATTGGGACGGAGGGAGTATTAAAATTTTTATTTGTGAAAAAGAATTGAGTAGAGTTAAATTTTTATTTTTTTTTAATTTTAAATACTCCTTCTGTCCCACTCGAATTAGGATAAATTTTATTTTGGGTGTCCCAATCGAATTAGGACAACCCAAAAATGGAAGTGTTTTATTTAATGTGACCCACATTCACACTCACAACAACTTTCCACTCATTATTCCCTACCATACTTTCTCTCTCCTACTTTACTTTTCATACTCATAACCCCCACTCCACTAACACTTTTTCCTTAATCCCCGTGCTCAACCGAAAAATCCTAATTTGGGTGTGACGGAGGGAGTATATTTTACACAAAAACAATGAAATGCTAAAGTAATAAAATGTGAAAAAAGAAGTGCCTCGTCATCATGACTTTGCAGCGCTTAGGGCATCTCCAATGGTGGGTATCAAAACCAAATTTTGTTACACACCTCAAAGAGTTAAGGTCTCCAATGATAAAACGATGAGGTACCAAAATTAGATAAAGAGTTAAGGTACCAAATTTGGTACCTTGCCTAACTCTTTGTTGTTGCTACACCCATGAATTTTTTTATTTGTTTTTGTTTTAAATACTTAAAACCTTTTACATGTGAAATTTCAAAATAAATTATTTATTTTTTATGCAAATTAAATGATGATTTAATTTTAAAACTTCCAAATTTTAATTCGTTTTTTATTCAAATTTAATAATTATAAAATTATTATTTAACATTATTCATATATAATTATTGTAAACAGTAATTAGTTAAAATATTTATATGCAAAATAAAATTAATAATATATAAACTAAACACATAAGTATTAAATTCTAATTTTGATACCTACCATTGGAGATAGAAATTTGGTACCTATGAATAGCAGTGTTCTAAAAATCGGCCTAGGCGGCGCCTAGGGCTAGGCAGTGCTCTCCCACCGCGATTTCCTTCAAATCGGTGCAATTCGGCGCTGGGCGGCACTAGGCGGAGCTAAGCGGTGTTAGGCGGCGTGGCAGTGGTCCAGGCGGCATATCTAGCGAAATTCGACGTCCTCTGTAGGCTGTTTGGTTACGCAAGGTTGCATCAGAAAATTAGAAGGAAGAAGAAAGGTTTTTGCTGTTGTCTGATGGGAGGCGCTGTGTATGAAAAAGAAGAGAGACGGAGGGAACTGAAAAGATGATAGGGTTTATGTGGTTAGGTTTTCTTAGGAAGATTTAAATGGGCTGGGCCTTTATTTTATTTAATTAGTGCAAAGGGAATATATAGTTGGGCTGATTAAAATGGTTTGTGAGAATGAGTTTGAGTTAATGTACATCATATCTTCCACTTTTGCAATATCTTAAATACTCTTAGTTATATTTTTTTTTGTTTTAATATAAATTATTATTTTATGACAAAAACAAAAATAAGTAACATTATTTTTTGGATAAATATTTATATACTTGTAGATTTATGAAAAAATAAATAAAATGGGCTAAATTCTAGTCCCCGCCTAGGCCTCTAGGCGCTAGGCCCAGCTCCGCCGCCTAGCGATTTTTAGAACACTGATAAATAGTGCCTGAAAGGTATCAAAATTTGATTTTGATAACTTTGCTTAACTCTCACCATTGGAAATGCCCTTAGAGCATCTACAGCAATGACTTTTAATTTGAGAGTCAAGAACTCCTTTTCTCCTCCACATCAGCTTCACGTCATCGGTCATCAATAACAACAATTTCATGCCATTTTACCTACAATGGTGACTATAGTCATCAGTTTCTCTTTCATACTTTTTATCATATTCAACTTTTCCTACTCAATTTTTCGAATGAATTTCCAAATAATAGCTTTTTAAAAACATATTTACCCAAACAACAACCCTAAAAACTTATATACCAAACTAACACATTTTTTTAAAACCGGAAGTGGGAGTTCCGGTTTTAAGGTTGAATCCGGAAGTCCCACTTCCGGAATTTGACCTTGGACTTTTTTTTTTTTTTTAATCCGGAATTACCAGTGCCGGTTTTGATTTTTTTTTTTTTTTGGAAAAATCAGTAACATTATTACCCCACCACCCACCGAAATGTGTAAAGATTTTGATTAAATACTAAACTTTGACCAACCATAAATCATTCAATTTAAGTCCAAATTAATCAAATAAACTGTCTAAAGAGAGATCATACAGAGTACAACAAAGTTTGTTTTAACACTTTTCGTCAAATCCTAGTCTAATTATGTCAAAAACAGCCTTCAAAATCAAGAAAAAATCAAGATTTTGATTAAATACTCAACTTTGATCAACCATAACTCATTCAATTTAAGTCCAAATAAACCACATAAACTGCCTAAAGAGAGATCATACAGAGTACAACAAAGTTTGTTTTAACACTTTTCGTCAAATCCTAGTCTAATTATGTCAAAAACAGCCTTCAAAATCAAGGAAAAAATCAAGATTTTGATTAAACACTCAACTTTGACCAATCATAAATCATTCAATTTAAGTCCAAATTAACCAAATAAACTTCCTAAAGAGAGATCATACAGAGTACAACAAAGTTTGTTTTAACACTTTTCCTCAAATCCTAGTATAATTATGTCAAAAATAGCCTTTAAAATCATAAAAAATCAAGATTTTGGTGATAAAGAAAATTTGATTTTATTAAAGTTTAAAAAAATATTATCATATTAGAATTGAAAAATCTGGAATTCAGACTGCCGGTTTTAAAATTACAAAATAAAAAAATAATTAGATAAAAAAAACTTACAATTTTTTTTGCAAGATTTGCCTCTTCTTCCTCTTCTTTTTTCTCTTTCCTTTTCTTCTTTTATTTTTCCCTATGAATTTCTCTTTTTTTCTTTCTGGTATTGGCACTGAAGGATGGGGGTGGGGTTTTTAATGCAAATAAAACGTAGATTTCGGAAAGAAAAAAAATAAAAATTACAAAACTGGAATTGGCAGTCGGTTTTAAGTAAAGCCAAAAATACTTTCGGTGGGTGGTGGGGTAATAATGTTACTGATTTTTCCAAAACAAAAAAATAAAAAATCAAAACCGGCACTGGTAATTCCGGATTAAAAAAAAAGTCAGATTTCGAAAGAAAAAAAAAAAGTCCAAGGTCAAATTCCGGAAGTGGGACTTCCGGATTCAACCTTAAAACCGGAACTCCCACTTCCGGTTTTAAAAAAAAAGTGTTAGTTTGGTAAATAAATTTTTAGGGTTGTTGTTTGGGTAAATATGTTTTTAAAAAGCTATTATTTGAAAATTCATTCCAATTTTTCTAAATTTTTATAACTATTTATATTATTTTATTAATGTTAATTATTCTACTACTCCATATGATAATAATTTAAATGTTTTATTATAATATTATTTATAAGAATTAATAAAATAATTTTTTTATTATAAGTATTATTTGATAGTATTTTTAAATATTTAAATAAATTTATGTATCTATGTTTAAAATGCATCTAATAGTTATATTTTCAAACAATGGATGAGAGTTTTAATTTTTTTTTATTGCAAAAATGTGGTATTTTTCCAAATGGGGAAAAGGCTACACTTATACCAAATGTATCTATACACCACAAATAAAATAATGCCAAGTGTGTGTTAATGGCATTTTCTGTAATTATTTCAAGGAATGATGATAAATCTATAACCAGATAGTGTATGTGTCACACATATATTGGTGGTGTATATACACCAAGTGTAAATGTATCATCTTCCTCCAAACGGCAGATCACTAAATGCATGGGGAATTGGGGATATATCATGAGAGTTGGTGCGTGTGGTGCACTCTCTCACCAAAAGCTTTCACATAGTGCGTATGTTCCACGGGAAGTGAGAAAGTATTTACCATTTTCCCATGACCCCAGTCATCGGACCCGGAACCGCTGCACCGAAATTAGCTGCACCGGATGAAAGTTACACAACGTATGTAAAACGTTTTCTACACAACGTTTTTAGTGCACTACACAACGAAAAAAAGACCGAAATCAGTTAGCTCCTGAAAAACGTTTTACATTTGCAAGTACACGTTTTACATTAAGTAGAAAACGTTTTACAAAATGCTGTATAACTTTCACATCGGTGCAGTGGTGCAGCTAACTCGTCGGTGCAGCGGTTCGAAATCCCGGGGTCATCTGGCAAAACAAGAAATAAAAAGAGTCACGGATGACTTGTTTTCAAGTCACCATTGTGGGAGTAAATGTAAGATTCTTAGCCCTTCACATCAGCCATGACGCATAAAAAAAGTCACCACTGTGGATACTCTGTTTATGCCTTTTCTGTCTCTTGACACTGCCAAAATTACTACTGTAGCGTATAGTACTGTGTCAGAACTGAAATTGAGGAAACTTCCTACTCTCTCTTTCTCTCTTACAACACCTCTCTTGTCCAGTTGTCCTCATTCCTTCTCTCTCTCCTTGTCGGTTTGTCACTCATTTGTCTCTCTTTCTCCCTCTCACGTCACGTATCAAGCCCCACTCTCTTACATTCTTGTCAACATATCTTCACTCTCCAATCCGACAATATTGTACTCCCTTTCTCTATCAAAAAAAGGAAAAATCACTTTACCTCAAGAACCGCACACCAAAACTCTCACTGTATTTCTCGATCGCCACCCTCAGATATTCCTCAATTTGAGGCTGTTAAAATTACGATAGTTTCTGTTAAGGTTTCTACTAGGTAGTTATAGATTTTATAAGATAGAAATAGCATGGTTAAATAGACTATTTAAAGGGGTTAAAGTTTGAGGTAGCGATGTTTTATCGGTTGCAGTGATAATGAATCCGCCACAACACTCTAATTAAAAACACCAATAATATTATTACACTTAGGATTTTGTGAGCAAATTTTTATAAGTTTTTTATACCCTAGTATTCTTCTTCTCTTTAATTTTAATACCTCTAACAATTTCATAAAATAGTTGCTGTTAAGGTTTGTACACATTTTATTCTAAGCATAGAATGAATTTAAAACAATCAATCTCTAACAATTTTCTGGTCACAATTTGATGATTTTACATTTTTACTTAATGGACAGAAGATTTACTTTACTTTTGTCCGGAGGTAATTGTTGGAATAATTTTAATCCCTGAATGCCATACTCTATTCTGGAATAAGTTTGTGATGCGGGATGGAAATACAATTATAATAAACATTATAATTATATTTGTATTTTATTATTAGTTAGGTTGTAATTAGTATTTTAATTATTATTTTCGTCATTATTTTTTGTAGGATAATTTTAGTGGTTTATAGGATAAATTTTGAGGAGATTTTCTAGTTTTTAAGTCCTATTAGGTTAATATATAGGTTAGGGTTAATTTTAGTAGGTCGTAACTTCTTTTTCAAGTCTTATGGGCACTATAAAATAGGCCTCATATTGTACTCCGAAAATAAGAGTTGATATTGATTTTTAATTAATTGCTTTGCAAATGTAAGGTTAATTCCTTGAAGCTTTTTAGCTTGTTGTTGAAGGTGGATTCCTTCGTTTATTCAAGAATCTCATCATCTTGGTGTTTTTCTTGCCAAACCCTAATTCGTGGATTCGAATTGGGTCAATTAATTTGTTGATTCGGTTAATTGTTATCCTTTTATTTTATTAGTTATTCCGCTGCAACTCTGTTTACATCAGTTTGAGAATGAGATGAAGGAGGAATCGAACAATACCTGTTGAATCCATGATGTTGTTTAGGGAGAAATAAGAAGAAGAAGAAGATGTAGGGGATGAAGATCTTCTAAATGATGAGTGCCCTTTTCTCTCAAGAACTCTAGACAATGATGAAGATTATGTAGGAGAGAATTATAAGAATGTAGTATGTTTCTAGGCTTGATGGAAGGGCCTTTATATAGAAAACAAATAGGCACATCATTTAGGGACTACACCCTTTCAACCTAAGTGATGTCAAATTACCTTTTTGCCCATCAAAAATAGGTAATATTACATCCAAGAATTCTACACATTGTTATTATTAATTACACTTTATATTAACATTATAATCAAGATTTTATATATGGAAATACTAGATGACTTGTTATGCAAGCCATGTTCTAACAGTCTCCCACTTGGGTTGCAAAACAAAGTCTTTCCTTAAAATCATAAATATAACACAAATGACAACCCTAATGTGCACTTTGTTGTCACTTATAACAATCCCGTCCATTAGCCATACAAGTATAAGGACTAAAGGGGTAGTCATTGTAATTGATTCACAACTAAACTACAATAATCACATATACAAATCCAACTAAATGACATAGATCAAATTGTAGATGTGTAGCATGGAACATAATGAATATATCCATATTATTCCAACTAGTCCAACATAACCAAATGAGATCATAACTTAAACAATAATAGAACAATTAATGAAGAAACAACATAAACACCCACTATATTAAATGTTATCAAAATTTGTTACACTCATATGAGCAACATGCTCGTGAAACCCTGAAGATGATAACGCTTTCATAAACGGATCCGCTAATATGGAGTTTGTTTCTATAAGTTATATTTCTTTTGTTCATTTTCCTTTACAACAAGAAACTTAATGTCTATATGCTTAGACTTTGATAAACTCTTGTTGTTATAAGACTGCTGCCTGATTGTCACAATAAATCTTAAGTGGTCTTTCGACACTTGTTGACAATTTTTGCAGTCCCTCAATAAACTTATGTAGCCATATAATTTAACCAATATTGGAATACCTAATGATCTCAAGATGATCCGATTTCAAATATATAGGCACGTAGTTATTTAGTGTTTTTGTAAATATCTCATCATTCCTTTTGGCTGCAACCTAATGTTCTTTCACCGGATTGCTTTGGTATCTACCAAGCATCTCAACAATAAATGCAAGACTTGCGCATACATTAAGATTTCTACTGCTGATGTATAAGGGATATTTTCCATATACTTGGATTCAAAATTACTTTTAGGACACTGTTTGAGACTGAATTTGTTTCCTTTAGAAACAGGGGTGTCATGTGGTTTACAGTTTTGCATGCTAAACCTTTGTAATACCTTTTCTATATAGGCCTTTTGTGATAATCCTAAAATACCTCGTGAGCGATCACAGTGTATTTGGATTCCTAATACAAAAGATGCCTCACCAAGATCTTTCATTTCAAATTTGTTTGAAAGAAATTTTTTAGTTTCCTTAAGAAGGTTCATGTTATTACTAGCAGCAAAATATCATCCACATATTAGACTAAAATATAAATTTACTCCCATTGAACTTATGGTATACACAATCTTCACCAAGATTCGTTTCAAATCCAAATGAAAGAATTACTTGATTAATTTTAAGTACCATTGACGAGAAGCTTGCTTGAGGCCATAAATGGATTTCTTAAGTTTACAAATTAATTGATTAGTTTGCTCCAAATCAGTCACCATTTTTGGTTTTTTCATATAGATAGTTTCCTCAATGTCTCCATTTGAGAAAAGTTGTCTTTACATCCATTTGATGAAGCTCAAGATCATAATGTGTTACAAGTGCCATAATGATCCTAAAAGAGTTTTTAGAAGATACCGGAGAAAATTTTTCTTTGTAATCAATGCCTTCTTTTTTAGTAAAACCTTTGGAAACAAGACGAGCCTTATATTTTTCCACATTACCTTGTGAATCCCTTTTGGTTTTTAATATCCATTCACAACCAATAGGTTTCACAACTTTAGGTAATGGAACAAGATCCCAAACGTCGTTGTCTTTCATAGATTTTAACTCTTCATTAATGGCATTGATCCACTTATGATAATTAGGACTATTAATGGCTTCAAGGAAGGTGATAGGCTCATCTCGCACTAAACCTAAGCGTCCTTCATTCTCGGCAAGATACACCTCATAATCATCCGAAATGACACTTCTTCTTACTCTATTGGATCTTCTTAAGGGCACCGGTTCTTCCTGATTTTGAGGTTGTTGAATTTCCTCATTATGATCAACATTTTAATGCTGTTCAATATTTATAGGGGAGTCATTATTTTGAATTGTATGTTCCTCTTGAATTTCAGGTATAAAACCTTGATTTCCAATGGGAACTTAATGGAAGAGGTATAGAAATGGATGCCTCTTCCTCTTCAAATTCAAAACTATTCCTAATTTCCCCTCTAAATTCAACATCCTCAAAGAACCTAGCATTTCCCGTTTCAATCCCGTTTCAAAAAAGGTTCTAGTTTCCGGGTTGTAAAATTTATAGCCCCTAGATTTCTCGGCATACCCCACAAAATAGCTACTAACAGTCTTAGCATCCAGTTTGCCCTTATTAGGCCTATAAGACCTAGCTTTTTCTGGACAACCCCATACATGAAGATGATTTAAGGACGGTTTCTTATTCGTCCATAATTCATTAGGGGTTTTATTAGTAGCTTTAGAGGGAGATCTATTAAGAATATAAGTTGCGGTTTTAATGTATCGCCCATAATGAGTGAGGTAAGAAAGTACAAGAGATCAAACTTCTTACCATATCCTTACGTCTCTCAGCTACACCATTCATGCTAGGCGTACCCAGCATAGTGTAGTGAGGGACAATCCCACACTTTTCAAGATAGCGAGCAAAAGGACCCGGACGTTGTTCCCTTGAACTGTCATTCCTACCATAGTACACACCACCACGATCGGACTTAACGTTCTTAATAGTCTTCCAAAGTTGATTTTTCAACTTCGGCCTTATAAGACTTGAAAACGTCCAATGATTGAGACTTTTCATGAAGTAAATAAATGTACCCATAATGAGAGTAGTCGTCTATGAACGTAATAAAATATTGTTGACCATTCCATGAAGGGGTAGTGAATGGCCCACAAATTCCGTATTTATTAGTTCTAGGACACTTGATGCTCTCGAGGATACTTCTTTGTTTGTAAATTTTTCCTTTAAGGCTTTTAATGCAAAAATCTTTTCCGGAATATCAAGTTTGATCAAGATTCTTTTTGACATAAGCTTATCAATTCTCCTTTTGGAGATATGACCCAAACTCCTATGCCATAAGGTATAAGAATTTTTACTTGATAACTTTTGCTTTCTACTTTTGGTTTCATTATCTTGAGACTCATTTATTGTTTGAATAGTGTTAAGTAAATAAAGATTACTTGACAAAGTACTTAGTACCAACAACCTTGAAATTAAAATAAAGATCACATCTATTATTATCAAATGAACAAGAGTAACCTTCCTTGTTTAATATTGTGATAGATATTTAATTCCGTTCAAATGATGGTACAATAAATGTATTATTTAATACAAAATAATACCTAGTACTTAACAATAATCGAAAAAATCCTTATGCCTATAACTTCAACCGGATTCACAGCTCTCATATAGATGAATCTCTTCATCTTTACTGGGTCTTCAGTAATTCAGGCAACCATACAGTGCCATATTTATGTGAGTTGTTGCATCAGAATCCAACCACCATGTATATGTAGGAATTGAAACCAAATTAGCCTCAGTACAAACAAGACCAAATGACATACCTTTCTTAGCACGCCAACCGTGATTGACACGCCCCAAGTCCCGGGATTCCCTAATTGAACCTCGAACCTGGTGCGCGTAACAACAAGAAACAAGAAACTAACAAGAAACAGGAATAATACCTGCTAGAATCAAACTGACATGATATATATACTCTAGAGTAAGGAGCTAAAATAGCTCACGACACTTGTTCTAGACAAGAAAATTAAAACCAAACTTGGTTACATACAGCGGAAGACATACCTAGCACATAAGCTGGCACTACAAGATGTCTAGAGACAACAAGTACTATACAAGTCTGTCTACCCCAAAATAAGGATTACATAACCCATACAAAATCGTCCTCACCAAAGTGTAAAAGGACACAAGCCCCAAAAGAACAACAACCTGCGTAGTAAGCTCCCAGCTATGTCGAGCCTCACTGCGCACTATCACTAGCCTTCCTTTGATCTAAGGAAAACAAATAAACAAGGAACGGGGTGAGATAAATCTCAGTAAGCTATTAGATGTAACTACATGACATGTTATCATGCAATTCAAGTAGATACTCAAGTAATCATGTATCAAGTATCATCAAGTAAC
This sequence comes from Campanula takesimana, assembly GCA_026119855.1. Lineage (NCBI taxonomy): Eukaryota > Viridiplantae > Streptophyta > Magnoliopsida > Asterales > Campanulaceae > Campanula > Campanula takesimana. The sequence goes on along the minus strand of JAOWBW010000663.1, from coordinate 589,334 downwards.
AAGTATATGAGAGGCTAAACCAACTCATCAAGTAGCACATAAGGCTAAGTTATCACGTTACAAAGGATATTGCTTCCTTCCTTATCCCTCCCAAGAATACCATTGTTGTCGTAGCTTGTATTGCTATGGACTTATCACGATCAATATCAAGAAAAATGCTTATACAGTATATATAAAAAGACCCGGTAACCAGTGTTATTCCCAAAATCAAGATTCACGAGGTGTTCACGAGTTTAGCATTCACTTTTATCAGGCGTATTGCTCTAATAAAGGAAGATATGCCCTTACTATGGCCTGTAGTAAGGGGTCAAGCGCAGATACATAGATCCCCGATTATCACTTTGGCCCCAGCGTCATGATAAGCGTGAACCTATATACCTCCGAACAAGCAAGGGCCAGCTGGACTCATATAAGAATGCACAAGTAGGTATTTACTTGAACTACGAGAGTAGAACTAATCCAAAAGTAGTGGTCTAGCTCATCAAGGAACATGCTTCAAGTAATCAAGAAGTCACATTGTTATCAAGCAACTATATGCAATGTTTACACATACATATCAAGAACATTTCCCATACACGTTAGTGCTTGTTCACAGCACTTTCAAATTCCTTACCATACACATGTATTGGTGTCAAGTCATGTACAAGATTTTATCATCTTATATTCAAGTCTTAATCCAATTCTTTGGATGTTCAAGTCATGTACAAGATTTTATTATTTTATACTTCAAGTTATAATTCCAATCTTTGGACATTCAAGCATGTATAAGAGTTATACATTTTACTCTTACAAGTTCTTGATCCTATTCTTAGGATGTTCAAGTCCAAGACGTTGTTCTAATGCCCCTAAGGTGCACAAACATTGGTATCAAGACACATTTAACACATTAGTGCTTGTTCATAGCACTTTCAAGACATAGAAAATAGTTCTTACTCTTATATTCAAGTTCTCATTTTAATTCAATGAGTAATCATGTTCAAGACTAAGTTCTGATGCCCCTAAGGTCTCACAACACTTGCTAGGACATTTTATACTAAGGCTCTATGCCTTAACAAGGATTAAGTCTAGCTTAATCAAACTTTATTCAAGACTTTTGTTCATCAGGTCAGGTGTGCGGCCGCGCAAAAGCATATGGGCGGTCACCCAAAACAAGACATTTCAAGAGTAAAATCTTTCAGATAGGATGGGCAGTCGCCTGGCCAAATATGGGCGGTCGCCCAAGGTACTAGAATTCGAAATTTAATTTCTTTCAAGCAATTTATTATTTCACCGTCCCACAAGTAGGAGTATAAACTTACTAACACTCCTTAACATTCAAGAGTGCATTTTAACATGCTCAGAACACTTCTGTAGGGATACTTTCATTAATTTTACCGTCCCACAAGTAATAGAATAATTTTCTTTTATTCCATTTAAATATTTCACCGTCCCAAGTGTAGGAGTATATTTTTTACTAACATTCTAACATTCCCAGGAGTACACTAACATGCTCAAGACCATTACTTTCAACTCTAGTTTTTCATTTCCATGGTATGTTAATACTCCCCTTGTCCCAAAATTATAAGTATCACAAAAATCACCCCAAACACGAAATTAACAAGCACAAGTATCATGAATAACATATATGTATGTTATTACAAGCAATGGGGAGCTAATAACTTACCTAGTCCGAAATCAAGTTCACCCAAATTAATTTTTGTTCGGCAGGAAACGCTCTATTCAACGCCACAAATATTTATCCGGGATCAGAATCAAGAACAGAGGGATAATTAAACTCGAGGAGTCGAGAATAGGGTAAACCCTAAACCTAGCTTTCTGAGACAGAGGAAGAACGTAAGGAATTTGGGGGAGAAATGATTTCTCAAAGAAGGCAAACCAAGATATACTTAACAAGTTTCAAGAAATCACACTTAGGCTCCTCAAGTTTCACTTTTAACAAAAAGGCCCCTAAGTCATATTTTCACAAATGACCCAAAAGTCAAAACTAGACATTTAACCACCTTAATATTCTAAAGCAGTTAAGAAATTAATTCAAGTAAAACTAGCATATAATATGCAAGTTCAAGAATTTATCAAGCAAATATTTAACAAGAATAAGGATGGGCGTTACAGTGATACTTAAGGCAGTCGTACTTCATGTGAGTGAGGTCCTTGCAAAAGAAGCATTTCTTTTCCTTATGACCATTAGATGATCCTTTAGGCTTCTTATTACTTGCAACCGCAATTTCCTTCCCTCTTCTCTTTGTCCTATGAGAAGAGGTAGATGCCAAACGTTCCTTAAGAATATCAAGGAATGTTTTAGCATCAACATCCTTGGAGACACTGTTCAAAATATTCTCAGGGACAACAATATTCATGATCATTAGGCTTACGCGGTTGGAGCGTTTCCACTTCTCAGTATTTAAGCAATCTTCTTGAGTGCTTTTATCAGAGAGAGGGAGAGAAAATGGTTCCCTTAATGCGAGATCTATGTCCATATATCCTAAGATCATTGTGATTTTATTTTTCCAAGTCCCATTTAGCATCGGTACGGTACTCATAGCAGCAATTACGGATGAAGCAATAAGTAAATCTGTTGGAATTTTGAGAACAAGAATGAATACAAAACATGAATAAGAAACTATATAATGAATAAATGATTAATTATATAAACGAAATCCATCAACAAGACAATCAACATGACATCAAAACTAATCTTTGGATTACGAGTTGACTCATAAATGATTGCCTTAGATAACAAGTAATTTGAACCACATCTTAATCAAATACTTAATCTTCCTTTGGGCCGATTTAAGTATCTAACAAGACAACTTAATGTTCATTTTACTTGTTACCACATGAATGCTCAAGTTTAGTCAAATAGCAAGATCTTCTTTGAAAATTCATGTTATTCACATATTAACTTAAACATTCAACACTTTAACAATTTTGAATTTAAATAACGTTAATCACTTAAGAGATAATATTATTTAAACAGTGAATAAAATTGTTTAAGCATATAATTAATCACAATTTATGGTTTGAAAATGTATGTTTTGCTCAAAAGGGAAACAAAATGTGTATTTTTTATGAAAATCTCAAAAACTGTGAACAGTGTCCGCTCGTCCGAGCATAGAGAATAGCACGGCCGAGCATCACTTTTACAGAAACTATGATTTTAGGCCAATTAGTGCACGGACGCGCAAGACTAAAGACACGGCCGAGCAAAAATTTTCGATCCGACCGGGCTATTTTAAAGAACCGCCCGGATTACCCTTTCACTTAAGCCACCGATTCATATACTGAAGGTGCACGTTCGAGCAGATCCCTTGACTCGACCGTGCAGAGTGATTTTCTGCACTTCTGAATTTTAACCAAAACTTTTCCCAAAACATGAACAACAAGTAGATCCACATGGGTATGCATTATACAACGTATAACCATGCTATTTAGGGATAATCTTGTTTTTAAAACAATGCAATCAAGCAAGTAGATCCACATAATTATGCATTACACATAAATATGCTATGTAGGGATAGTCAAGCTTGAACCATTGTGTTCATTGGAGCAAAACTTCAAAACCTTTTAATAAAAACTTTATTGGATGATGAATATCAGCACTCTAGTAACGAATTAGAGCCTCTAAACAACATCAAACTTGATGATTCAACAGAAAAAATGAATCAAGATAAAGCGTTTTAAGGCTTTCCAAAAGAACTCAAACATAAACCAGAATATGAGCGGGCTCTGATACCAATTGTTGAAACAATTTTAATCCCTGAATGTCATACTCTATTCTGGAATAAGTTTGAGAAAGAGATGAAGGCGGAAGCGAACAATACCTGTTGAATCCATGATGTTGTCTTTAGGGAGAAATAATAAGAAGATGAAGATGTAGGGGATGCAGATCTTCTAAATGATGAATGTCCTTTTCTCTCAAGAACTTCTAGACAATGATGAAGATTATGTAGGAGAGAATTATAACAATGTAGTATGTTTCTAGGCTTGATGGAATGGCCTTTATATAGAAAACAAATAGGCACTTCATTTAGGGACTACACTCTTTCAACCTAATTAATGTCAAATTACCTTTTTGCCCATCAAAAATAGGTAATATTACATCCAGGAATTCTACACATTATTATTATTAACTACACTTTATATTAACATTATAATCAAGATTTTATATATGGAAATACTAGATGACTTGTTATGCAAGCTATGTTCAAACAGTAATACCTTTCTCCTCCACCCATCCTCTCTCCATCTTACGTGTTCTCTCTCTTTTCCTTATTACTCCCTCCATCCGGACTAAGGTTCTTAGTTTGACTTTACATGAAAATTAAGAAAAAGTAAATGTTGTGAGTATGAAAAAGTAAGTAAGAGAAAGTATGAGAGATAAAGTGGGTAGGGAGTTTTTGTTGTGAGAATAACAAGTGGGTTCTATGGTCCATTTTAAGTAATAAAGCAAACAAACAAAAAAGAAAAGTAAGAACCTTAGTCTGAGACAAACCAAAAAGAAAAGTAAGAACCTTATTCTAGAACGGAGGAAATATTTATTTTCTCTTTCTCTCATGACAACTACACTTTTTGTTGTCTCCTTCCTCATCATCCCTCTCTCTCTCTTCCATCCGCCTCTCTTCTCTCTTTCTTATTTTTTTTCTTTGTTTCTTCCTACTAACTCCTCCCTTCACGGGTGACTTTTTTGAGATGTTGGTCTTTGCACTAGACTTTCGTGTCTCTAGTTTCTTTAATGTTTGATTTATTGTTTTTGTTTTTTAACCACCAACACGTGTTTTTTTTCTTCGCTTTATTGAGTTTAAAGCAACCAAGGTTTTTTTTTCAAAGCAACCACCCTTTTGTTTTATAATGTTTGAAATTATTTGTTTTTTTTTAACCAACTTTTTCTCATCTTATAATTGTTATTAACAAAACTAATCAATTATTAATAAATATATAAGTGCAACTATTATTATATATAATAATATCATTAAACCGTCATTAAAAGTGAACAATTGTCAAAAGATAAAATAATTGTTCTTTAAAAAATTGAAAAATAACATACTACCTCCGTCCGAGTTTAAGGTTCTTAGTTTTCTAGAGGCTTATTTGAAGTAACTTTGAGCAAGCGATGAAAATTTTAAAATTCTTATTGGTACACCATTATAAATACTATCAATAACAACTTTTAGGATCATTACAATAATTGGATTGACCAATAATTATTGCTCAAAATTCCTTCAAAGAAACATTTAAAAACTAAGAACCATAAACTGGGACGGATGGAGTAATTGTTTACATTAATAAGTTAGTTCAAACCAATGAGACCTTTCTTAAATATGAAAAATGTGATGTGTTGTAACTGATGAGTGTAGATAGTTGGGTATGAAAGAGTAAGTGAGGTAAGAAATAGTATGAGGATAATTGATGTGTGACAAGTAAGTCACACTAATTGAAAATTATTAAAAACTTTCTACTTTTGAAATGGTACTTTCTTTAAAAAAAAATCAAAATACTCTAAAAAAATTTATTCTGCAAAAGCACTATTACATTTCAGTATAAAGACAATTACATTTAGTTATAGTTAGTGTTATACGTAATTATAGTTAGTATTACAGTTGAAAGATGAGTAAAATGAGCGAATTTTGTTTGTAAAACAGGTCTTTACATTTATATATAAACAATGTTACTTATAAGTAACACAATTGTTACGTTTAGTTATAGTAGGTACTCCCTTCGTCTCAATTTAAGGTTCTTACTTTTCTTTTTGATATATCTCAGTTTAAGGTTCTTAGTTACTTTATTCCTTAAATGGAAAACTATGAATAGTGTTTTGGGCATACTTCTCCTCATAAAGTTCATATATTACCAAAAAACCATCACTTGCTCATTTACTTTTCACACACTTGCTTTATGAATGGACAATTATATCCTCCACACACTACTATTCTTGACTCAAATTTGCCTTAGTTTCTTAATAAGTCTGCGAAGTCAAACTAAGAACCTTAAACCGGGACGGAGGGAGTATTACTTTTGGGAAACAAAATAAATACCAAAGGAAAAAAAAAAAAAAAAACGTAGTGGCAATAGCCGCTCCCTTTATATTATTAGGTTAATTATAGGGATTTAGTTAACTCCTTCTCCCAAAAAAGATTTAGATATTTGGTTCAATTTTTTTTTAGATATGTACAAGTATATATTTTGTATCATCTTAGTCCCCATTTATTCTCATTCACGCGTTTCTTAACCTTTTTTTTTTTTTTTTGAAGAAAGACCATTTATTAACAAGCACAAACATAGAGAAGTTGGCTATCCACAATCGATGGTAGCTCAACCCAAATCGAGGGGTTCGCATTTACAAAAGTGGCCTTAGAAAAACAATCCGCCAAACCATTGGCTTTACGACAAACCAAACGAACTATGAAATTAGGATAATCCCGAATGAACGCCCTACATAAATCAACTATCCCATCCAGTTCAGATTGGCCTTGAGTGGTGGAGAGGATCGGAGCCTGATGGAGAAAAATCCTCAGTAGTAAAAACCTTGCAAGTGTACAAGTCACCGAAGTAGCAATGTAGAAACATAAGGGTCGAACCAAAGAGACTTGAGTGAAAACAAGTATATTTAATTAATATAAAAGTAACCAGGAGTTTTTGTTTGAAAATATTTAACTAAACTACTAATGCAAGAATTTAAACTAATATTAAGAAAACAATTAAAAATAAGAATTTATCAAGTATGACAATCGATTCACGGATTGGATTCACAAATACCTTCACTTTATGATGTGCTCATAATAATAAAATCAATCTCATTCTTGGGTTCGTTCACAATAGTAAGAATTGGGACGGTTCGGTTACCGGATTGCAGTCTTTTTATTTCTTTTATATTATACTTTCCGACAGGTCTATACAATATGCAAGAAATTCATGAAGCACTCAAAAACACATGAACCTAGATCCTTTTAACTTTCGCTAGGTCCTCAATTGAATCTAATCATCAAAACAATGGTCAACGTATAATTACCCACGCTAGTGCAGTAATATATACTCAATAATTCTAAAGTTAATTTATATCTTAACATATAATTGAAACTAAAGAATTTAGCAGGAAGAATATTTTAATGAATAAAAATTAATATTGAATGGAATAATTAAATCTATAGCATAATGATTTAGTATTTGCTACTACCAATCCATGAATATAGAAATTTAGCTACTCATATTCATAACAAAGATAACAAGAAAAATAATAAAGAACATCAAAACCTGAAATAAATTGATGAAAATCTTGATACAAATCTTGAATCTTGAATAAAATTATGTCTAAAATAAAGTATATGGAGTGTTATATTTATACTAGGGCTAAGGAGGTGTAAAAATATGAAAAACCCTAAGATTCTTTGTTGAAAAAGGAGAAATAAAGTGCTCGTGGCCGGAATTCCCCAGGAGCCCTTGGTATTTTTGGGTTTCCAGAAAATCCCTCCAAAAATTCCCCAAAGATACTCCAAAAATTTCATAAAAACCCTTTGAAATTCAAAAATTACTAAAAAGCCCATCATATTTTAAATAATTCCTCAAAGGTCCCTAGAAAATTCCCCTAAGATCCCTGAGCGGGCGCCCTCCTGCTATGAGAGCGGGCGCTCACCCGCTTGATCATCCCTCTTGGCAAGTTTGGAGCTCAAGTGTGCGATTTGTACATTTTACGCTTAAACTTCTGAAGGCCATAACTTCTTCATACGAACTCCGATTTGGACGTGTAAACTATCGTTGGAAAGCCTTTTCGAGTACTATCCAATGGACTTGATTGCTCAGTGGTCACATCTCTTAGTAATTATGTTCTGGTCCGTTCTTTATCCTCTCTTTTCACGCTTTAACGTACATGAATCTGTACATTCTTTCGCTCCTTCCCTATACTCATAACCACTCTAAAAACCATCAAAATACCCAAGGTTGAGCATCTAATAAGTGATAGAAGTGTATGATTTGGATGGGTAAAAACACATCCATCAGAGCCTGTCGTAGACCATATTGTAATCAATCTCAAACTCCACCCTCTCCAACCCAGATCTCTCGCCCAAGACATTGATGAAATTAACCCATTAGCCTCGCCTTCCTCCGGATGCAGTAAGCCTGGAATGCAATGAGATCTTCCTGCCAAAAACAAACCATTGTCAACCCTTATCACTTGGCTATATCCAGTAGGCCTTAGCCCAGTATCGAAGGAAGCATCGGAGTTTATCTTGACAAACCCGACCTTTAGTGCATGCCAGTTGCTACACCTTCTGGGAGTCACAAAGTGGGGAACTTGACTTGATTCCTTGGTCGAAGTCCACTCAAATAAATCTGTCCTGGCTTCTCGAAGGATAATAGACGGAGGTTTCATGCAGTGACGCCAAACACGGTCATTACGTTCTCGCCAAAGAGAATATAAACCATTGCAAAGAGTTGAGTATCCTCAGAATTAAGAGTTCACGGAAGACTCGCTAACCAATCTGGGAATGAAGAATGAGTACCAATACCCTGTCCAATTCTGTCCGAAAAAGGAGTCAGCATCCAAGTATCCTCAGCCACTGTACATGTTCCAAAAAAATGTAGCCCAGATTCTTCAACTTGCCCACATAGGCCACACAAAACAGGAACATTAACACCCTTTGAAACTAGCCGATCTCTGGTGGGAAGACACCCACGAACCAAATGCCAAACAAAATGCTTTAGCTTGGGAGGGATTTTAAGTCGCCAAAGTTGGTTCCAAGGACCATTAACCCCTTCGGTCGACTCCAAAGTCATCGACGTCTCTAGATGATATGCGCTTTTCACCGTGCACACCCCATTACAAGAATAGTGCCAGATTAAAGAGTCAGAATGGATAGAGTTTGAGAGGGGGATGGAGAGAATTGCCTCCGCATCATCAACTGAAAACAGTCCCAAACCCGAACATCGTCCCATTGTTTGATACCCGGAATGAATAAGTCAGACACCCTTACATGAGGAAGTAAAGGGTAGTTTGTTTGACCAATATAAAAATTCTCATCCCTCCATAACCACGGATCAAGCACAACATTAACCCGACTGCTATCTCCAATACGCCACCGCAACCCGCACTTGAAAAATTCTTGAGCCTCCATTATACTCCGCCACACATAACCTGAGCTATGCCCTAAAATGTCATTTAGAAACGTGTCATCTACAAAATATCTTGCTTTTAGAACTTGACACACTAATGAATGAGAGTCAGTCAACAACCGCCACCCCCACTTCCCTAACATGGCAATGTTAAATAGATGAAGACTTCGAAAACCTAACCCACCAACGGATTTTCGGATACATAAACGTTTCCAAGCCATCCAATTTATACTCCGCCTCCCGTCCTTGTTACTCCCCCACCAAAATGAATTCATCATCTTTTCTAACTCGTCAAGAAGTGAATCAGGAATAATAAACATAGACATACAATAGGCCAGAATGGCTTGGGCCACACTCTTTAAAAGGATACATTAAGGCCAATCTTGCGCTAAATTTGGCGTATGATTTTGTACTGCGATATCCTTTACTTTCTTCTATTTTTCTTCTTTCCTTTTCATTTTTTTTAAATATTCGTGTATGGTTATTTTTATTTATTAAGTACTACTTCACCTGTTTCAAAATATATATTTAATTTTTTTATAATTTTAATATATATTTTTGATTTGTACATTACTTGTACAATGATAAATTAAACTAAGTAATTATATTTTTTAAGAAAATATAATTTTATTTTGGGACGGACAAAAAATAAATTATGGGACAAGAGAGTACATGTCAATAGAATAACAAATACAAAATTAACATCATTTCTTATAATTTAAATTTATTTATTTTCAAATATAGTTAAATATTGCTTGTTTACTGTATAAATCATATTATAAGTAATAATATATTAATTAATAGAATTATATTACAAAAATAATTCTAAGCACATATTTTGAAATTTATTTTATTTTCTGTTTAAAGTATTTAAATCTCAATTTTACCTCCACATTAAAACATTTTTTTATTCTATTGTTGCATTCTTTGAGAGACGTAATACATGTTTGAGATGAGCTGCTGTGAGACCTTCTCTTCTCAAGTGGTGAGACGGGTTGGCCCGTCCTCCCATGGCCCATGGTCGCCAGACCCGCATCCTCCAAGCCTGCCGCTTGTTTTTCTAATTTTTTCAAAAGAAAAACAAAACCTACAACAACTTTAAAATAAAATATTTTGAAATTTTAAAGTTGATTTATTTTTCTTCCAAAAACTAAGTGTCTTGAATATGAATTATATAGTATTAAGGTGTTTTGAATAGAAATAATGGGTATAAATTATTAATGGGATGGCGAATAATAAGTCGGTTGGTGTGATTATGACAAATATGTCTCATTAATCGAAAAATATTACTCCCTCCGTCCCAAAATGATCTTCGCGTGTGACTATTCAAACTTTTAAGAATATAAACACTTGCTTCACTAGCCATGTTTTGTTTATGCACTTTTAAGCCTAAATTGTAGAAATTGGAAGAATTTTTTGGGACAATGAGGAATGACAAATGAGAAGATCATTTTGGGACGGATGGAGTATAAATTTTTTATTTTAAATTTCGAATGTTAAATAGGACACCTAGAATGATAATTTTATGATTTCAAATGAGACGGAGGGAGTAAGGTTTTTTGATTAATTATTATATCTTCTAGTTAAAAATAGATGTTATTTTTTTAAAATTTCAAATAAATGTCATTTTTGAACTAAAATAAAGTCTACTTTTACCATTGCTGTAAAATTTGATGCGTTTATTTAACTAGTATTTTGTTATGTAAAGTAAAATGTGAAAAAGAATTGAGAGTAGTGTTAAAATTGTTTATATTAAGTATACAAAAATAATAAAATGATAAAGTAAAATGTGAAAAAAGAAGTGCCTCACGTCATTATGACTTTGCAATCCTTAGAGCATCCGCAGTGGTGACATTGTCATGTTTCCCCACTCTCATCCACATCAGCTACACGTCATCGGTCATCAATAACCATAATTTCACACTATTTTACCCACAGTGATGACCAAGGTCATCAGTTTTTCTCTCATAGTTTTTACTATACCTCACAATATTTTTTATTGTAATTAATTTATAATTATAATCAAATAATCTTATTAATATAATTATTATTTAATAATATGTGTAATTATCAATATAATAGTCAATAGGATACTTGGCAATATATTATTGGGCTTTGAAAGTTCAATTCAACGAAAATACTTGCACAATTTGTAGAATTATGTTTTTTTTTTTCTCTCTTACAATTTGTAGAATTATGCTTTTCTCTCTCTCTCTTAATAATAGTGTGTGTCAGGCATGTAGGAGATCTCCACACTTTCTTTTTCAAAGTGGAAGCCACAACAAGTCAAGTGGTGAAAGAAAACAAAAACTCCAATCCCTTGTGGCCTTCTGGCAAACCGAAATGGAGTTTCTCGATCGTCCATTTCTCGATCATAATTGGTCATAGTACTACACTAAAGTTCCATAAAAGGAATCACAAATATATTAGTGCTCCCTTTCTTTATCAATAACTGGTCATAGTACTACACTAAGTTCCATAAAAGGAATCACAAAACGGAAAAAATTGAGCAAATATAAAGTCAAAAAAAAGTGACACAAAATTTGGTTTATAAAATGATGTGTCATGATTTTGTTGGTGTTTTTAATTAGAGTGTGCTGGGTCCACTATCGATACAACCAATAAAATATCGTCATCTCATTTTGTATCATTCATTTTTTGAAATCCTTTTGTGCCTCTAGCATTGCCCGAAAAATATCTTACCTCGAGAACCGCACACCAAAACCTCTCACTGTATTTCTCGATCGCCACCCTCAGATAGTCTGAGGCTGTTAAAATTATGATAGTTGCTGTTAAGGTTTGTGTTAAGGTTTGAACTAGGTAGTTATAGATTTGAATAAAACTATGGACACAAAAAAATCACAAAATCTTGCTCACAAAATTTTAAGTGTAATAATTTTATTGGTGTTTTTAAGTAGAGTGTGGCGGGTCCACTATCGATGCAACCACTAAAATATCGTCACCTCATTTTGTGAGCAAGATTTTGTGAGCTTATTTTGTGCCCCTAGCATTGCTCGATAGATTTTATAAGATAGAAAGAGCATGGTTAAATAGACTATTTAGTAGGCCGTTTAAGCACCATATTGGATTAATACTCCGCAAGATAGATGTTTGGTAGAGAAAGTGCAACATTGTTAATAATCCATGTTATCCGAATTAAATGCCTTTGTAGCGGGCTCAACTTCCAGAATCACTGAAAACTCAACAAAGAGATTTGAGTGAGCAAATGAACAAACTCACTCAATCAATGATTCAATTCAACGAAACTCAACTCAAGAACAAAGACTATTTTTGGTGCAATTTTCTGATTTACTGGGAATTGAAATTACAGAGCATAAAATAAACTACAACTATGGCTAACACTAAACTATGATAAAACTAAGCAATAATAAAATTCTTCATTCATCGACATTTTCTTGAGGAAGACGACTTCTCTTTATATAGGCTCATAGCACGTGCTCCATGTACAAATTCACGTGCTCCATGTGCAAGCTCACATGGCCCATGTGATTTCTGTTGTAACAGAATCACGTGTTAAGTGCCAGCTCGGATTCACGTTTTTAGTGCCATTACTCCCCAAAAGATCAAGTGTTGTTGCTCTCGCGCTCTGTGCTTTATTGTTGCGGCTAGCTCATCTTTCCTTTCCTGCGCCTAACACTTCACTCCTCCTAATATGCGCCTACTCCTAAAATGCACCTAATTTTACTACTTTATCTCTTGTGCCCATTAACCAAGTACACCCATGCGCCTAATAACCGATTTGAGCGCCCCTTACTCCAACTTTTGCTCTTGCGCCTCATTTCCTTCTTGGATGAGTCATGCGCCTTTTTCTCTTCACATGCGCCTCTTTTGCTCAATTGTGTGCCTGTGACAGCCTTATCCCCTGCTAATTCATCCCAATGGAATGGGTGGTTTTATTAGTCAGGGTGCTAGATAATACTAGGAGATAAAGATGTCTTGTAGGAGATCATGTTTTTGATCACCAATATCTCGTAGGAGGATATGATGATCTCCCCATATCTCCAAGATATTCGGTTGATCATATTTTGATTAAGCATATCACTTTCCTAGTTTAAATTATATTGTTTCCTAGATAAAATAGGTTTCCTTATTTCTAGGTAGTAGATCTAGTATAAATAGAGGAGTCTTGTAATAGTTTTATTAATCAAGAATAAGAAGTTAATCATCTAGTTCAAAGATGAAATTTATCTTCTTGTTCTTCCTTCTCTACGCCAAATTCATAATGTCTTGGATAAAAGTACCCTTCTATAAAAATGTTCTGGACTTCCTGCTCCGTCTCCATCTACGCTTGCACCTTCTTCTCCGTCTAACGCCGTCCTGAACTCCCCAGAAAAATTCAACTGCAAACTATTGATCTCCGTCTCCATCAACCGCTATTCTGACCTAGATCTCCATCTATCGTGCTTCTACATTGATCTTTGTTCCCTCATCGATGGTTGTCCCAAACTATTGAAAATAGATTTCACTTATTTACAAAACAATTATGATTTTTGTTGTTTCGTGGAGGGGAGTACGTGCTTATTGTTGTAGAATTATTTACATATTGAAGACCTTGGTAATTCATGGTCTTTTAATTAGATTTATGGAAGATCTTGCTAATTTTGGTCTTCTAAATGGATATATTTATAATTATTTTTTTTAATTGAAAACAATTTCACTTTCATTTGTGGGGTGCTGGGAAGGGGTCTTTGTTTGTTAATGAAATGAAGTTTGACGATGGGTTGAGGGACATTCAATAAAACAGTGAATTGTTAAATGCTTATATAAAGAAAAACTATTTGGGTAATTTGGTCCTTTTTCATTAATTTAAACTTGACAGGTATTTTATCCGTTCCTAATAAATTGAAACTTTTTATTTTTAGTTTGAACTAATAGGAACCCTGATTACTATTACGTGTAGTAATTATCCCTCTGTTAACAATACGGGTTAGTCCGGTCGAGCAAGCTACCAAACGAGCCCTTATACTTAAAATAGGATTTGCTCTAGAATTCCCTTAACTAGCCGAACCTATCTTTTTAGTTATTTCAATTGTACTTTTTTGGCCCACAAAAAAAAAAAAAAAATTAATCTCTAAAAATTAAAAAAAAAGAGATTTTTACCAATAAGTCCCTCATAGGAGATGGAATTTGCCAATAAAAACAGACATTTTCTTATTCTACCTTAGGGTCCCTAAATTGAAATGAAAACTCCCAAAAAGTCCTTACTATAATTTAAATGGCAACACTACCCCTGTAACCCTAAACAAAACACGTCTCCTCTCCCCCCCCCCCCCGTGTTTTATACGACTCATATCCCTCTCTCTACTTTCTCGCTCCACCTTCTCCCTCTCATCTCTGGCGACGCCTTCCACCGGCGCCTCCGGCCACGACTTCCACCGGCGCCTCCGGCCACAACGTGCTTCGTGATAAACGTGTTCCCTCGCCCAATTTTACTGTGAATCTGCTAATTTTTCTTTCTTCCTCGCTCATCTCTTGCTTCACGAAATTGATTTTTTCCGTTTTCTTTCGGTCTCATTCTGGAATCGAGGAGTTGTCGGTTTTCGTTTAGGTATTTCTCAGTGTTTTGTATTGTTGATTTTTTCAGATATTTGGTTGATTTGGGGTTTGGCTTTGGTGAATTGAGTTTGGGTTATGGTAAAATTATGGTTTGTTTTCTGTAGATTTCGTTTAATATATGAACTTTCAGCTAGATCTCTTCAAATTTGAGGATATTCTTGCTGCTAGAATTGATAAACTGATAAAAGTCTGCAATTACATTTTTGCACTATGTGCGAGGAGATAGATGAAATCAACCGGAGAGGAAGTACTGAATGGTAGTGTTTTCTACTCCGATGAATTGGATTGCGGTTGGAAATGCCTTTGTGGAGTAGTATTATCATATCCTTCACGAGTCTCCAGAACTTGTGTACAAGTTTTATCAAGATGCAAGTATTTTAAACAGGCCAGACTCAAGTGGCATAATGAGTTCTGTGACAACCATGAAAGTAAGTCAATTTTTTGCCTCTATCTCTTCTCCCTTGTAGCAAAATCTGCTTAGTGTTTTTCTTCTTCTTCTAAACTTTTAGTAGTTCCTCCACTTTCTAAATTTTTACTAGTCCACTCTAATTGAGAAATGCTTTTATCAATTTTTACATTTAAAAATAATATTTGTTACATAATTGGGTTTTTTTGTTATATATTTTTCCGTCCCAAAATGAATGTTTAAAAATTTTAAATTTTCTTTTAACTTTAAAATTTAAATAACTTATAAATGAAATTCTCAATATTGACAAGCGAGATATAGTGATAAATTGAGTTCTCTACTGTTTAAAATATATATGACAATACATTTCTAACTAAATATTTAACTTTAAACAACTGATAAATTTATTTATCAGTTGATTAAATAGCATATAATGTCACACAACTATTATCGGGAAATCACATAACCATGAAATCAATTTATCAGTTGAAAAATGATTTACAAGTGAAAAATGAAAAAATGACACAACTGTGAAATGAATGTCTCAGTTGTTAAATGATACAACTGTGAAATGAATGTCATATTTATTAAACTCAAATTCATGTGTGAACAACTAAGAAATGAATGTAACAGTTCTTGTATTGAAATTCATATGTGAATAACTAAGAAATGAATGTCTCATTTATTATATAATTAAACCGATAAATTGAGTCATCAATAGGGATGACCAAAACCGGTTCCGGGCCCGGTTCCGGTTCGGAACCGCCGGTTCCGGTTCGTCAAATGGGTGACCCTTAACCGGCCCGCACTTACCCCGGTTCCGGTTCCGGTTTGGCACAATACGGTTCCGGTTCGGTCCGGTTCCGGTACGGTTCCGGTCCTCTCCTTTAAAATTATTGAAAAATAAGGGATTTTCGGTACGGTTCCGGTTCCGGTTCCGGTCCGGTTCGGCATATATGTGACCCTGAACCGGCCCGCATGCCTTGCGGTTCCGGTTCGTCCGGTTCCGGTTTCCTCCCCGGTTTGCTCCGGTTCCGGGCTTTTCCGGTCCGGTTTTCCGGTTCCGGTCCGGTCCGGTTTGGCCATTCCTAGTCATCAATTGTGAAAAATGAGAGATGATTTTATCTGTTTTTACTCAATTATGAACAACTGTTAAATGAATGTCTCAGTTATTATATTCAGATTCATGTGCGAACAACTGTGAAATGCATGTCTCAGTTATTATAATGATTGTGAAAATTGAGAGATGAATTTATCTGTTTTTAAAATGAAAAATGACACAACTGTGTAATCACGCAATTGAGAAATCATACAACTGAGAAATCAGTTGAAAAATGATTTTACAAGTGAAAAATGAAGTTTTATTATCTAAAATTGTGAAATTAATTGAGAAATGAAAAATTATTTTCTCAAATTTGTACTAGTGAAAAATGAGATTTTTATTTCTAAAATTTGAATTATGTGTTGAGTGTACTTGCTTGATTCGATTTGACGACACGATTAAAACGGTGGTCTCGGATTATTTTTTCAATTTCTAGATTTTGAGATATTATATTTTAAAATTTTGAGGGGGAAAAAAGAAGAGAGAAAAAGTAGGAGGAAGAGAGAAAAAGTAGGAGGGGGAGGGATAAAAACGCATTATGAACATGCGCTTAGCGCAGCAGCACAGCCAGCGCGTCAGAGGGAGGAAGCGCGTCAGTGGGAGGAAGGGCAATTTGGTCATGCGAAAATTTCAGGGGTTTTTTGGCGAGTTTCGAAAATATCAGTCCTTATTGGTCGTTTTCATTTGGCTAAGGGACTTATTGGTCAAAGCCCCATAAAAAAAATCAGTTTTGAAATTTCAAGATGTAGCAACCCTAATTAATACTCCCTCTGTCCCTCTTTAAGGTTCTTACTTTCCTTTTTAGTTTGTCCCAATTTACGGTTCTTACTTTGCTTTATTACCTAAAATGGAAAGTTGGACCCACTTGTCATTCTCACAACAAAAACTCCCTACCCACTTTATCTCTCCCCCTTTACTTTTCATACTCACAACATTTACTTTTTCTTAATTTCCGTGCAAAGTCAAACTAAGAACTTTAAATTGGGACGGATGGAGTAAATAATAAAAATTTAACTTTCTAAAACCAAAAATAGTGGATAGTACATATACTCTCATTGATTATCTTCCTTATTTGATGAATGTAATTAGCTAGGGATTTATATTATTACTTAATTATAGGGATTTAGTTAACTCCTTCTCCCAAAAAAGAAAATTAGATCCTTTCGGGAAAAAAGAAAATAGATATACTCCCTCCGTCTCAAAATGATTTTCTCATTTGGTATTTTTTTTCATTGTTCCAAAAAGTTCTTCACATTTCTACAATTTAGGCTTAAAAATGCATAAATAAAAGATGGTTAGTGAAGCAGGTGTTCATATCTTTAAAAAGTTTGAATTGTTAAACGCAAAAATTATTTTGGGACGGAGGGAGTATTTTGTATCATCTTAGTCCCCATTTATTCTCATTCACGCGTTTCTTAACTTAGGAACCATGAACCTTCCTAAAAAAAAAAAAAAAAACACTTAGGAATCATGAACCTACGAAACATACCAGCAACTTCCCTATTCTTTTTTTTTTTTTTTTTTTTTTTTTGAGCAACTCCAATGGTGGTACTTACTCCATAGGTAACAAAACCAAAATTTGATACCTATGAGCCACTATTCACATCGTTCTAAAATATTATCTCCAACAATGAGTATCAAATTTATGGTTTTAAATTATTTGAATGAGACATTTAAAATGAAAATTTGTTCCAATTCGAGTGGGACGGAGGGATTACTCCTCATCATTTGTTCCTTTCTAGTTTGTTTGTTGTGTGATATTTGAAGTAGATTGACTCTTGACTACAATTTGTGATGTTTCCC
This sequence comes from Campanula takesimana, assembly GCA_026119855.1. Classification (NCBI taxonomy): domain Eukaryota; kingdom Viridiplantae; phylum Streptophyta; class Magnoliopsida; order Asterales; family Campanulaceae; genus Campanula; species Campanula takesimana. Next base: position 571,341 of record JAOWBW010000663.1, on the reverse strand, counting down.
CCTACTTCTCAAGGAGGATTGCTAGTTAGAAGTCTAACTTATGGCAAGTTGAACCTTTAGTAATGTGGAGTAGTATATATTGTCTGTAATGGTGATATGTTTTTGAGTGTTTATATTTACTCCCTCCGACCCATAACAATAGGGACAAAATGGGTTTTGCACGGGAATTAAGGGATGAATAGTGGTGGGTAGTTGTTGTGAGTGTAAAAAGTGAAATATGAGAGAAAAAGTGGGGTAGGGAATAGTAGGTTGATTGGTGTTGTGAGTGTAAAAGTAAAGTATGAGAGAGAATTAGTGGGATGAATAGTAAAGATTCTTTGCCATTTTAAGAAAGTGTAACTTATCAATGGGACACTCAAAATGACAATTTGTCCGCATAGTTATGGGACGGATGGAGTATATTAAAGGCCTTTATATATATTCAAGTGCTAGCTCCTGCTTCCTCCCTTGCATGCTTCTTTTTTGTGTTCTTCGCACCCTTCATGCGATTGACTTGCTCCTCTGCTTCTGCAAAGAGCCACGACCTTGTTTGTGGGGGATGCCCAAGAAGGGACTCGTACAAGTCAAATCAATATACTCCCTCCGTCTCAAATCATAAATCATAGTATACTCCCTCCGTCCCACCCAGGGGCGAATCTAGTATGTAACCAGGGTGGGCCGATGTACACACTGGATTTCCCGGAAAAAAATACCGAGTAAAAAAAAAAAAAAAAAAAAAAAACTATATGGGTGTAAATTGTGATTTTTAAAAGAAGAGGGGTGCAGAGTGTTAAAAATAAAACTATTACTAAAAGACTAAACCAAACTGAAACGGACGCAGAAGAACATAATGAAACTTTTATTTTTTTCGCCGCATTCCGATTCTGCGCTCTGCAAATTGACGGAGACGCCGGCACAGCCGCACAGACCACCGGCCACGGCAAGTCGCCTGTCGGCATACATCCGTGATCTGCCCCTGTTTTCCTTCCTCCACAGTGTCTCAATCTCAAAAAGGTATTTTTTTAAATTCAATTTTAGGGTTTTAAAATATGAAATTGACGATTTGGGAATTTATTGAGCAATTGTTGTTATCATTTTTGATAGGCATTTTGAGTGTTCATTAGAATACTAATTATGAGAAATATTTTCATTTTGAGTGTTTCATTAGAAGTGTTAAATACAAGTATAGTATTCGTATGCCCGATGTCCTTCTTGGTGCATTTTTATAGTGTGATTTTAATTTTTTTGTCATTTAAAGTTATAAGCCGACCTGATCGTTCGGACCCCCCAAAAAAAAATTCGGGGGCTCGCCACCGAGCCCCAAAAAAAAAATGCACACCCTCACCTCAAATCCTGGATACGCCACTGGTCCCACCTCACTTGAGACCCAAGAGGTGAGCACAATAACTAAGGAAAAATAATAAAATAAGGAAAATGTGTGGTAGAAAATGAAGAGAGAGAATGAGTGGGGTAAATAGTATTGTTGGTTGAATAAATGAGTGGTGGAAAATGAAGATAAAGAATGAGTAGTAGGGTAGAGTGAATATAAAATTATAAAAAATAAGCTATTTTAGGAAGTGTCAAGTAAGCTGGGACAGACCAAAATGAAAATAAGTGTCAAGTGAGCGGGACAGAGGGAGTATTTCAAACTTTTTAAAAATATAAGCAAATCTTCTCTCTCCCTCTCTCTCTCTCTCTCTCTCTCATACAAACAGGATTCCTTTTTTTTATTTATTTAAAGAGAGAGAAATGTGATTCAACTCAACATGCAGAAAAATGGATTCCACAAACGAACACACATACACACACTTTCAAGATCAAATAAAAAAAAAAGAGAGGGATGAGAGGGGGGAGAGAAATCAAATTAATGGTGACTGAAAGGGAGTACTATATGGGCAATGCTAGACTTACAAAAGAAGTTTACAAAATGAAGGATACAAGGTGTGGTGGCGATATTTTATTGGTCACATCGATAGTAGACCCGGCACACTCATATTAAAAACACCAATGCAATTATGACACCTCATTTTATAAGCTACATTTTTTAGATATTTTTTGTAACTTTATTATTTCCCTACTATATTGTTGGAGGAAAGAGAGAGATGAATTAAAGAGACGGGAGAGAGAGGATAATGGTGACTGAAAGGGGGTTTCTTTGTAAATAATGCAAGGACTATAAAGAAAAGAGATACAATATACTTCCTCCATCCCACTTCACTTGAGACCTAAGAGTTGGGCACGATAACTAAGGAGAAAGAATAAAATAAGGAAAATGTGTGGTAGAAAATGAAGAGAGAGAATGAGTGGGGTTAAAAGTATGTTGGTTGAATAAATTGTGTGGTGGAAAATGAAGAGAGAGAATGAGTGGGTGATGTAGATTGAATATAAAATTATAAAAAGATGACCATTTTAGGTGGTCTCAAGTGAAGTGGGACGGCCCAAACTGAAAATAAGTCTCAAGTGAGGTGGGACGGAGGAGTATGTGTATATACATGTGTATGTATAGGTATGAAGGATTGAATTGCAATTAAATAAAGGTACTCCTTCTCGTCCCATTTAAGAGTAAAAAAAATTCAAAAATGACATCCCATTTCAAGAGTCAAAATCTTAAAATAGAAAGTCAGTCTTACATGTCATACTCACAACAATTATTCACTAACTTTTTTCTATCCCACCTTCTCTCTCCTACCAAACTATCAACACTCACAACACATCACTTTTTCCTTAATTCTTGAACTCATCCATTTTTTTACTACGGGAAGGATGGAGTATTTAGTAAAGATCTTTATGAAAGAATGATGCAAAAATCCGTATGTATGTGTGATGTATGCATTACGTGTGGATTAATGACGTTAGGTAAGAATGATGCAAAATCCTTATGTGTGATGTATGCATCATGACCTATGGATTAATGACGTGGATGAGGCAGTATATACTTGATCAGAGTGTATGAATGTTAGACTACCAGCAATGGTTTCATACACCAAAAAAAATTCAACACCCACGTTTAACACTTTATCCTATCCACCTCATCTTTCATACACCCCTTTCATGCAACCCCCCTACAATGGTAAGTTGAAAAAAAAAATTCATCTCCCTCCCACTCATCATTCTATACCCCACTACTTTTATATCCTTTTTATTTTTCATATACTCTCTATTTTTATATCAAATGGACCAATTACACCTAGCCACGTGGAACACAAACAAAAAAAAAAAAAAACGGGACCCTCTGCACCACACGCGCCCTGTCGGGGCGTGTGGTGCACGCGCCAGCCACCGAGCGAATAGGAGCCCGCCACGTGTAAATGATGCCAGCCTTCCCAAAATTTAACCCGGTATGAAAAGTTTCATCCCCCAAATTCAACCCCCCCAAATTCAACCACCCCCACAATGGTTTCATACAACCACCCCCCCTTTCATACACCATTTCATACCCCCATTGTGGATAGCCTTAGACCATGTACGGTGGATTCAACACCATTTTTCATTCAACACTCACTTTATCACTCCACATCATTTTCTCTCTCTTCTAACTCAACCATTCAACACTCATTCAACTTTTAACCCTACAATGGTTTGTTTAATCCCCCATTCAACACATTTCCCACTCATCATCCTATACCCCACCACTTAAAATTTATTTTATATTCTTTATTTTTATGATTAGTAAAATAATAACAACAACAATAATAATAATAATAATAATAATCAATTATAATTTTAAAAAAATACTTCACACTTAATTATTATTTTTGTAATTGTAATTAAATTTGGAAATTTTAAGTTTAGAAAAGGTATAATTAGAATATTTATGTATTTTTACAATTAAAATTTGTAAAAAAAAACTCATTTTCAATGATGGGCAATGTTTGATTATCAAGTTTGTGGAGATTTTGTTTTATTTTGCAGTTTTATTAAGATGTTTGTATCTAATGAAAACACTCTCGGCCAGTCTGATGTTTTCAATGATAATGTTGTTTCCAAAGAAGTATTCCACATATCTATACTTAAAAAATTGACATATTCCATTTATGATTGTTGGATTCTCAGATAACCTCACACAAGATATAGAAGCGTAGGCACCGCGAAACAATAGCCTCCTTCTCGATTGCGCGTTATCTCAGAAAAAGTGTTTGCAATTTTTAAATTTCCCCACATTTATATCCCAACCCTGGTTTCGCAGGGTAAAGATTTTGCCTTTTTTTTTTTTTTGCCTATTCTTATTATGTTCCATACGCTTTTGAAAGTTAATCGGCTCGATTTTGTTTCATTCAGCGTTGTTGCCCCCTATCATCCAGTCATGGGATCGACCCTGACGTTCTTTTCCAAAACGTTTCTCCCTTCTTCGTTAGCGTACACATAGCTCACACTAAACTCTCAGGCACTCTCTCTCTCTCTGTGTGTGTGTGGGGGTGGGGGGTTTGGTTGATTGTCTCATGATCTCATATGCTATGCTTTTTGCCAGTTTCTCATATAATTATCATTTACGATAATTCTATTGACTATTGTTCTGATTATTCACCTTAGTAAGAGAATACAATAAAATATTTTTAATAATTTAGGGGGTTTACCCTTTTTGTCCGTCCCTCTTTTCTTTTATATACTCAACAAATTTCTATTATTTTTCTTCATTGAATTTGGCTAAAAATTTAGTCAAAACTCAACTTTTCTTGTCAACTTTCTGTTAAGAACGGTAATTTTGATAAAACCGTTAGAAATCTAACGATTTTGACGGTTTTGCTAACGGTTCCGGTTCGGACTAGGCGGTTCATGGCGGTTCGGAACCGCCGGTTCACGGTTTTTAGAGGGTATGAACCGGAACCGGCCGTGTTACAAACGGTTCCGGTTCACACGGTTCCGATTTTTGTCACGGTTCAAGGCGGTTCCGGACTTTTTGGTTCCGGTTCGGTTTGGCCATCCCTAGTTGAAATGGCTATTATTGGGATCCATTTCACTAAAAAAAATTCTCAAATCAAATGAAACTTGCATCTATTTATAGAGAAAAAAATTGTGAATTTTGGTGTAAAAATAAAAAATAAAAAAGATCATTTACTGTAAAATAATTGAGCTCAAATAATTAGGATGAGAAATTAAATCGGAAATTCCATGAACCAATGGGGAGTTGCCAAGTGTCACAACCAGAAAAAAAAAAAAAAAAAAGGCTGAGTACCAGCGCCACACGCGCCCTTGTCGGCGCGTGTAAGACACGCGCCAGAATGGCCCAACCATAATCCGCCACGTGTCTGAAATGGCTGCACAATTTTCCCATTCAATGCAGTTGAACCCGTTCAACACCACAATTCCATTCAACACCATTGTATCCATTCAACACCAACCCATTTTTGTTTAATCCCATTAAACACCCTCTTTCAACATCCATTGTGGATGGTCTTAGTGTATTGGTTGGAAAATTACAAAGATGAGAGGGGGAATTATTGTCTAGACAATACCTTACACAAAAACCATTGGATAGAAAGGAGTTAATTATTTTATGTAAGCAGTCCCAAAAGATGTCATGTTGGACTGTTTACCGGAACTATTTTACTCCCTCCATCCCACCCGAATTAGGATTTTTGGGTTGGGCACGGGGATTAAGGAAAAAGTGTTAGTGAAGTAGGTGTTGTGAGTATGAAAAGTAAAGTAGGAAAGAAAAAATTGGGTAGAGAATAATGAGTGGAAAGTTGTTGTGAGTGTGAATGTGAGTCCCATTAAATAAAACACTTCCATTTTTGGGTTGTCCTAATTCGAGTAGGACACACAAAATGGAAATTTGTCCTAATTCGAGTGGGACAGAGGGAGTGTGATTAAGGAAAGATATCTTTATTTATATAATATAATTTGAGTAGGTGTCATTGTAATAAGTCAAAGTATAATAAATTACAAATTATGTCTTATGCTTATTTATAGATTTTGTGGGGCTCTATTGAGTGAATTGTCTACTTCGTACTTCGAATGCGTCACTTAGTCCTATTGTATATCGTTATTTATTAACCCTCCATTCTTAGTAGGGGTGTAAATGGTTCGGTTTGGGGGAATTTATGGACCGAACCACTAGTCATCGGTTTGGGATAATCCCAAACCGAACCTTGAAAAAATTCAAACCGAACCAAACCAAACCGCTATGGTTCGGTTCGGTTTGGTTCAAACCGCGGTTCAATTGTGTGGTTCAAACCGCGGTCTAGACCGTGGTTTGGACTACGGTTCAAACCACGATTCAAACCGTAACTCATTATTTGTTTGAATTTCCCGTGATCACGGAGGAAGAGCGAAAGATGCGTGTCTTTAAGGGGAAAGTCAGAGGAAGAGAGAGGCCGAAGGAAGAAAAACACTTTACAATATCGATCTGGGAGAGAACTTGGTTTTTCATGTGTCAGAATTAAGATAACAAATAATGAAATTAATACTTGAATAAGATACAAAATATGGGTTAGAATTAGTCTATGTAATGTTTTTTTTATTGGTACAACAATAAATCTATATATATATATATATTAAAGTTGGTGAGGAGAGCCATGATATTGCCACATAGACAAGTCTTATAGAAAGGTTGCATTTGGTGTTGCCACATCATTACCACTCTTATAAATAAGAGACTTTTCAAATTCTTTTTCTTAGCTAATAGTATTAGTTACTATATAGGGTAACTATTATAGTTAAATATTATAGTTAACTAATACTTATAATAGTAATAGTTACTATAATAGGTAACTAATATAGTTAACTACAATAGCAACTAATACTTATAATAGTAATAGTTACTATAATAAGTAACTAATATAGTTAACTACTATAGCAAATAATACTTATAATAGTAATAGTTACTATAATAAGTAACTATAATAATAGTTAACTATATACTTATAATAGTAATAGTTACTATAATAAGTAACTATTATAGTTAACTATTATAGTAACTAATACTTATAATAGTAATAGGTACTATAATAGGTAACTAATATAGTTAACTACTATAGTAACTAATACTTATATAGTATAGTTAACTATTATAGTTAACTATTACTACATACGTCCCAGAGTAAGAGTCCTACTTTCTATTTTGATACGTCACAGAGTAAAAGTCTTTTTCCTAAAATGACAAAGAATATTTACTATTCATCTCAGCCATTCTCTCTCATACTTTACTTTTATACTCACAAAATCAATCAACTTATTATTCACTCCCACTCATTCTCTCTCCTAATTTACTTTTACACTCTCAACATTTACTTTAATTCCATCATTTCTTAATTTCCGTGCAAATGGGAGATGTGACTCTTACTCCGGGACGGAATGAGTAATATTTAACTATTATAACTAACTAATACTATTAATAGTATTAGTTAATTATAATAGTTAAATATAATTGTTAACTATAATAGTTACTATATATAAGTTAATTATTATTATTAATAGTATTAGTTAATCATAATTGTTACAATACATATTAATTATTACTATTAATTATATTATTTTATCATAATAGTTACTATATACAATATGTTAACTATTACTATTAATACCATTAGGTTTTTTGAAATATTCATACAACAGATTTAAATGTACTTCTAAATTAATTAAAAAATATATTTATTACAACTATGTACAACCAAAGCTATGAAAATATTTCGATTAATTTAAAATATACATATATTTTCAAATAAAATTATTATGTTAATTTATTAATTAAAAACATCAAAAAAAGGAAAATACAAAAAACATTAACAGAATAGATTCCCGTGCAGAGCACGGGTTACCTACTAGTACTAATAAATACTCCCTCCGACCCAGCCGAATGCGGACCAAAAAAATTGGCACACCTATTAAGGAATAACATTAAAATAAGGAGAAAGTAAGGAGAGAGAGTGTTTTGACTTGATTTCAACCTTGGTAATCCCTTTGAGCATCAGGCACTTGTAAGAGTAATTAACAAAGTAATTGAAATTTTTACTTCCCTCCAAAAATTCAAATAATTTAAATCTCCCACCACTCCATTACAACATTTATATAAATAACAATCTATTACAGCCTTTCCATAATTAAAAGTTGTCATTGTTAACAAATTACATTACCAGTTCAAAAAAAAAAAAAATGGGAAATAAGAAAGACATTTCAAAGGCTGTTAGGGATTCATTAGCACAGTTCATAGCCATCTCCTCCAAGAATGGGATGCTTCCCAGATTCAAGGTTGAGGAAGCCATGTCAAAATTTGGAGTTGGCAGGTCCACCATTTTCAACTTCTGGCAAAGGGTGAAGAATCAAATGAGGCTTGGAATTGCTGTTGGGGTGATCAGACCTCATACTAATGCAATAAACCCCAGTTTAACTGAACTAAACAAGATAGCTAGGCTCAAATTCAGTTTGCAAGCACTCAGATTAGATCCTATAACATCTGAACCAACATTTAAAAGCATGACTCATGTTATACATTCGGATGAGAAGTGGTTTAACATGACTCAGTGCACAGAAAGGTACTACATCTGCCCAGGAGAAGAAGAGCCATACAGATCTTGCCAAAATAAGAAATTTGTAACAAAAGTAATGTTCATGTGTGCTGTAAGTAGACCAATGTACAAAGAAAATGGTGAGTTGCTGTTTGATGGCAAAATAGGGATGTGGCCATTTACAAAGAAGGAAGCTGCAAAGAGAAAAAGTAGAAACAGGCCTGCTGGAACCATGATAACCAAACCCCTTGATTCCATAAACAGACAGGTGACCAAAGAAATGATGTTGAACCATGTAAGTAATCACATTTATCTTATGTTTACAATCTTTGATTTCCTTAGTCATGTTTTAATGCACACCTACTTCTCTTGATTGCAGGTTCTACCTGCTATCAAAGAGAAATGGCCACAAACTGAAAGCAAGAACATAGTGATACAGTGGGACAATGCCCCACCACATGTGTCCCTCCATACTGACCCAGAGTTCATAGCAGCAGCAACAGATGGTGGATTCAACATCAAGCTAGAATTTCAGCCTCCTAACTCTCCAGACACTAATGTCAATGATCTAGGCTGGTTTAGATCAATGCAATCATTGAAAACAGATGTGCAAGCAAGGACAGTAGATGAGTTGGTGTATGCAGTGCAACATTCGTACGACGAGCTCTCACACCTCACATTGAATGATGTTTTCTTAACATTGCGATCATGTCACAATCAGATAATGATCAAGAAAGGTTCAAATGACTACAAGATTGTGCACATGGGGAAAGCAGCCTTAAGAAAAATGGGGATACTCCCAAATGAGTATCCAGTGAAGAAGGAATTGGTAAAACAATGCTTAGGATACCTAATGGAGACAGGTAATGGTGCTGGCCTTGAGGGCATGATGGATGAATTTTTTTAGTCTTGTCAGTAGGCCTTTTTTGTGAAAAGAAAGTAATGGCCTTTTTGTGAATTCAAAGCAGTGGGCTAAAAATGTAAAACAAACCCTTTTTTGTGAAAAGATTAAACTGGTGGCCTATAGAAAGCTATGGCCTTTTGATTGTAAAAAAAGTGGCCATAAATTGTAAGTTATGAAAGTAATGTTGTTATTGGAAATTTGATTAGTGCTCTCACAAAAATATCATCATTGAGCATTTTAAAAAAGATTCCATCTCACCAGCAACAATGAGCACAGCACAAGCAATTCCATTTCCATGTTCAAGGCAGACTATGTTCTTAAAGTAGGGCATGATGCAAACACATCTCACCAGCAAGAATGAGCACAACACAAGCAATCACATTTCCAAGTTCAAGGCAGCAACTATGATACTAGCATCACTAAGAAAAAAAGTAGCAACAAACTAGTATCACAATGTCTCAGCAAGTACCATCATTGACACAAAAAATCATCATTGTGCACACATAAACTGAATTAAGCCTTTTAATCTGAGTATTTCAATTTCCAAACCCTAATTGTAACAATTAAATCATCACTTCACTCCCAATAACACAATTTTCGAAAATAAATTGTGCTCTTTACCAAAAAAATGCATGAGAAGATAGTAAATAAAAGAGACGACCTGAGAGTTAGCCAAGAACGCTTTCACATCAACTGGAGCTGGGTATAATGGACTGTCAATAGCATCCTTAGCAATCCATTTTGGAAAAAAACAAGCCATCATTCGTAGAGTCGAAAGGTAGCTTGCCGCTTTGTCTTCAATAGACAAAGGCTTCTCCTTGATTGAAACCTTGTCCTCAATTTTAACCTCCATTTCAGCAACAATGGCCTCCTCAGAGGGACTCAATTGAGTCTCAGGCACTTCGGTGTCCTCATAGAGGTACTCTTCACCAGAAGACTGAGTATCAGGCACGAAGGCCCCATAATATGACCGAGAAATCAAAGGAAGATCTCCATAAATCGGCGAATCTGGACATTCATCGATTTCAGAGGCAACAAGAGGAGGATTCGAAGCCAACGTATCACATACGGCCAACGAATCCATGATGTGGGAGTCTGTTGACCAAATCATTGAAGAATCCATGGGAATCGAAGATGGATTAGGTCGACGGCGGTATTGAGAAAAGGGGTTAGGGTTTTCTCAATTGAAGAACAACAAGGGGGCAAATGGGGTTAGGGTTTTTACGAAATGAGTTTTGATGAAATGGGTTGGATTGGGTAGTAAATGTGGTTGTTGGGATTAATTAATGGGTTGGGTTTAAGATTAGATTAGGTGAGTAATTGGGTTTGAGTTAAATAAATGGGTTATTAGAGATTAAATATGTGGGGTAGGGAGAATAAAAAATATTAAAATCTTTGCCATTTTGGGTAGTCCGCAATCGACTGGGACGACCCAAAATGGCAAAAAGTCCATAATGGGCTGGGACGGAGGGAGTATACGGGAAAAAAAATAAATAAGATACAAAATGGGGGTGGGGAGGTTAGGATAATTAGTTTATGTTATGTGGTTTGGTTTGGCGGTTCGGTTTGGTGGTTTCAAACCGCGGTTTGGGAGGTCAAACCACAAACCAAACCGAACCAAGTGGTTTGTCAATATTTGAGACCGAACCGAACAATTCGTGCTTGAAAACCAAACCAAACCGCATGGTTTAGTTCAGTTCGGTCTCAATCCGCGGTTTGAACCAAACCACTTACACCCTTAATTCCTAGAGTAACTATTGTAGTACCGCCATGGCCGGAAAATAAAAATCCAAACGTTAATTGACATTTGATTATTGGTGAATTAAAGGACTTCATTGATAAAAGAACGATCACTTAATGACACCCATTTATTTATAGGTTATTATTGATATGCTATTAACACCCGGTCTTGAGGGTTAGTTAATGACATGCTTATGTGGTATTAACCATTGACATCGACCCCACTGAAAATTGTGGTTATTTAGGTTATCTGAATATACCGAAAAAGTGAAACATTGACCATTGAACCCTATTAGGGTTATATATTGAAACATTGAATTGACGGAAATAATATTAAGTGATATTTGACATTCGTATTATTGAATATTGAATTGAGCCATAATCCCTTTCGTTACTTTGAAAAATATTGTTTGGATTTTTAATAGTCCTTTTCATTGAAAATTGTATATTGATACACTCTTTGAGGTCACCCTTTCTTAGAAACCAAAGGGGCGGTGTAGGACCTTACTGAGCATAGTTCGCTCATCCCTTCTCTATTTCTTTTTCTTCAGGTAATAAATAGGGAAGCTATTTTCAGTTGGAGACACATTCGGGACGGACAAGAAATTAAAGTAGAGATATCCTTATTATAACTTATAAATAGACTTTTATTGAGGTTGTAATAAATGCATGGACATTTTTTATTGCTATTGAATTTATTGATATTGATTTGAGCATTGTTTTATGAATTGGGATATTATATATCGAAGATTTCATCGATTGATTTTAATTTATGTACTCTTATTGAGTAATTATCATAGACCTTAACTTGGGGCGTGACATAAGACCGCTAGATGGTGAAACACAAATATATTCAGCACAAGAAACTTGGCAGCAAGTAATTTACATTTTTTTTTAAAGGTACATAAATCTATATAGCAAACAACAGGGAGGGAGAAACAAAGGGTAGAAATGTCTATAGTGCTCTTGTACGTACATTTTGGACTAGGAGAACCATGATAAAAACCCAAGTTCTGTCCACTAGGAGCAACAAATTCAAGTCGATAAACAACTTCAATAATTTCCTGCAAATAACAACAAAAATAATGATTTAACTATGAAGAGAATTAGATAGAAGCAGAAAAAGGCCAAGTAGCGCAGTGGGCTTAAATTCATTTAAGTGTAGTATATGCGATATGCGAAGGAATTGGAAATGTATGAAATAACCCAAAATCAGTTGCATGTTATGGTATGATAGTTACGTATGTTTGGATGAGTTACATGTTATAGTAGGCTAGTTAGTTTGTGTGTCTACCATACATTTGAACTGTACAGCCCCATCAAATCCGAGTCCAGGTCTCATGTGCCCCTCTAATCTGGACCGTTTACATGCTTGGATAATATTAACATTCCTTGAAATTAATAACTAGATTTATCCAGGCTCAGATGAAATGTTAGGATTGTAACGACGGAGTGCTATGACTTGGTAAATGAGGACAAATTTCACACATGCGTACGTAAATAATACAACATTCCTTGAAATTAAAAACTAGATTTATTTAGTTGAAATTTTAAAAAGACTCGTCAGTTTGTTGATTCCGAGAATGAATTGCGTTCAACTTTTGAAATCTATCTATATATTAAAACAGGTCATCCCTTGCAACAGTACTCCCGTGTTGGGCCACTAGCCCATACTAGCAGTCATTAATATGAAGAAAATAATCAACACATGATAATATGAAAGAACAAGAACACCATGATTTGTTAACCCGGTTCACCACCCCCACGTGGCTACATCCGGAGTCCCCAAGCCAGGATATCATTATAATAATATATGCAAATATTACAACTTTAGCACATGCACTCACCTAGATCTAGCATGGCTATTCTCCATGTATAATCTCTCATACATATTATCTCACCTCCCCCACGAGCACACAAATAATATGACTATGACCGGGTTGTAGGATCGCCCCCCATGGCTCTCCTAGGCCCCCGGCCCCCTCCTACACACTATTTTGTGCTCTCTCTTTTGATATCTTAACTTTCTCCTACACAAAGTAAGTACTAAATATTATGGTGATAGTCACAATATATTTATAGGAATACAAAACCTAATCCTGATCAAAACCTAATTTACCCGGAGTCCTTGAGACGGAAGGAGTATAATTGTATTTAATAAAAGGAAATCCTTTTATTCTCCTCCAAGGAACCCACGTGATCTGGTTGTCAAGGAACCATATTCCTTTTGCAAATCAACTCCTGTTCCAAGTCATACTCAAAATCCGTCCCGACTTCTGTCTTTCAGGGCGGTCGCCCACTCCAACAGTCCTGCTGCAATTTTCGCTCCGTCCCGGTTTCGCTCCTCGCTCCAACGCGGTTTTGACCTTCTCCTTGCCAGCGTCTTTGAAAAACACGTTTTTCCTTAGCTTAAGGAAAAACGCGTTTTTTGTAAGACCGACTCTTAATAAAATTGAGTACGAGAGAAACATGATAAGTAAATAAGAGAGAGAAACTGATGACATTTGTCACCATTTGAGGTAAAAATGGTGTAAAAATATACTCTCTCCGTCTCACTCGAATTAGGATTCGTGGTCAATCTAATTAGAGCTTTGGACACTAGGCCCCATGAACCAGATCATAAACCCATAAGAACCCAAGCTGAGATGAAAATTCCATATAAACCCAAAGCTAGTTAAAGGACAAAAATACCCTCACTGGCCAAGCCCACATCCCAGCCCACTCCTGCCTCACCAATCATGCTCTACTCTTATAATTAGAGTATAAGAGTCATTTTTTTTCTCTTTTTCCAACTTTTAATAAAAAATAAATAAACAATATTTTTTGGTCAAATCCGGTCAAACTCTTATAACTGACGTATAAGACCTGCCCTACTCTTAAAATTAGAGTATAAGAGTCAATTTTTTTCACTTTTTCCAACTTTTAATAAAAAATAAATAAACAATATTTTTTGGTCAAATCCGGTCAAACTCTTATAACTAACGTATAAGACCTGCTCTACTCTTATAATTCGAGTATAAGAGTCAATTTTTTCACTTTTTTCAACTTTTAATAAAAAAATAAACAATATTTTTGGTCAAATCCGGTCAAACTCTTATAACTCACGTATAAGACCCTCTCTACTCTTATAATTAGACTATAAGTGTCATTTTTTCACTTTTTCCAACTTTTAATAAAAAAATAAATAATATTTTTTGGTCAAATCCGGTCAAACTCTTATAACTCACATATAAGACATGCTCTCCTCTTATAATTAGATTATAAGGGTCAATTTTTTTCACTTTTTCCAACTTTTAATAAAAAACTAAATAATATATTTTGGTCAAATCCGGTCAAACTCTTATAAATAACGTATAAGACCTGCTCCACTCTTATAATTAGTCTATAAGTGTCATGTTTTTCACTTTTTCCAACTTTTAATAAAAAATTAAATAATATTTTTTGGTCAAATCCGGTCAAACTCTTATAACTTAGGTATAAGATCAGTTCTACTCTTATAATTAAAGTATAAGAGTCAATTTTTTCACCTTTTCCAACTTTTAATAAAAAAAATATTTTTTGGTCAAATCCGGTCAAACTCTTATAACTCACGTATAAGACCATCTCTACTCTTATAATTAGACTATAAGAGTCATTTTTTTTTCACTTTTTCCAACTTTTAATAAAAAAAAAAAAAATTTGTCAAAATCTGGTCAAACTCTTATAACCGACGTATAAGACCAGTTCTCCTCTTATAATTACATTATGAGAGTCAATTTTTTCACTTTTTTATTTTTAATAAAAAAATAATTAATATTATTTGGTCAAATCTAGTCAAACTCTTATAACTAACGTATAAGACATGTTCTCCTCTTATAATTAGAGTATAAGAGCCAACTTTTTCAATTTTTCCAAATTTTAATAAAATAAATAAAATATTTTTTGTCAAAATCTGGTCAAACTCTTATAACCGACGTATGAGACCAGTTCTCCTCTTATAATTAGAGTATAAGAGTCAATTTTTTCACTTTTTCCAACTTTTAATAAAAAATAAATAACATTTTTGGTCAAATCTCATTTAAACTCTCATAACTTATGTCTAAGACCAATTCTACTCTTATAATTAGAGTATAAGAGTCTTTTTTTTTTTAACTTTTTCTACTTTTAATAAAAATTAGATAATATTTTTTGGTCAAAAAACCACCATCCACACAGCGAACCACCATAAACTATAATACCGACACCACCCACAACTTTCGTGGGCCATTCTCCTGTTTGATTGAGGGTAAAAGACAGAAGCCACAAACACACAAGCACATTAAAACACACGGATAAGCACATTAGAGCACAAATACCCACAGATCTATACAGATCTACACCGGAGAAAGGAAGGTCGCCGAAAGGGAGATAGATCTGAGCAGATTAAACGATACAGGTCGCCCATATATCTGGAGCAACGCCGCCGGCGACAAAGCTTCCTGGCCGAGGAAAAGAAAGGGGGCAGTGGGGTTAGAGTTAGGTTTTAGAGAGAATGAGAGATGAGCAGAGGCGAGGGGGGAGACCGGAGGCGACGGGGGCAACCGGAGGCGAGAGAGACAACCAGAGAGGGGTTCGCGAAAGGAGAAAGAAGAACGAGGGAAGGATATGCCGGTACCGGCGTCAAAGGAGAAAATCGGAAAAGAAATTTTCGGAGGAAGAGAAAGCGAAGGACGGTGTTGGGTATGCTTATATCTTAACCCTCCTAATTTTGTTAGAATTGATTGATACCATCACCTAAGAATATTCTATGGACTTTAGGACCCTATGTAAGAAGTCTTATAACTTCAATTTTTATCTAAGTCCATTTTATAGTATATGCTTAGAATATAGGACTTGGAGCGAAAAGGAAAGAAGATCTAAGCAAGACTGTGGTCACTGCGCAGGACTTCTCTGCGCAGTACACCACTGCGCAGGTCTCTCCTGCGCAGCATTATATCTTGCTCAGTTTTCAATTCATTCAGATCACCTAACTTGGAAAGCGTTTAGAAGATGAGGTGTGCAGAATCGACAAGGCAAGCACACTCAGCAGATTCAACGGTGGAGACGCGCTCAAGAGAGATATTTATGAAGACAGCTGTCAACCTTCTAGAAGAAGCTTTTAAATTTGGTCTTCATGCTCAGTCTCCAACGGCTCTAAATCACCTGCGCATCAATCATATTGTGCCAGGTCATCATCTTTGATCAGAGACCCAACGGCTATAAAAGACACCTGCGCACCAATCATATCGTGCCAGCTCATCGTCCTTGCTCAGAGCTCCAACGGCTAGTCTTAAGCTCTCTACTATAAATAGCCAGCTCATCTTCATTTCCAAGTTGCTAGAGTTTGTGCTTTCATAAGTATCCTTGAAGTTAAGAAGATTGCTGCTAATATTCCCAGATTCAAGATCAACCTTCAAACCTTCATACCTTCAAACTCCTGCCCAGATCCTAAGCCTTATCACCAGAATTCTTCGTGCTCTTCATCTCATAGATTCATAGAGCCCAGAATTTCTGTCACACACACACCTCTTGAAGCTTCGATCATTTAGATCCTACTTCTTGAGATACACCGGTTTAGTCTAGGATTTGTTCTTCATAGAATAGATTTTGATTTGAGTTTTGATTCATTGTAATCTTGTAAAAGCTCCTCACATCAATATAAATCTCTCCATTAGAAAATCCAAGACTAACCATCTTGGTAGAGGACGTAGATCTTTCATCGATCTAACCTCTCCAAATAGCTTGTTCTTTATTCTCGATATTTATTTCCTGCTTAATCATTTCTGAATTACTGCTTTGATCTTATCAGATTGCTATTATTGCTGCTGTGTTTGTTATTGCTTATTGCCTTAGAATCCTTTTTATCCAACACTTTAAGCCAAAACTTAGCGCGTGCGTTTTTATCTCTGCGCAGACTTTTCCTGCGCAGTAGCTGCTTAAACTTCCGCTGTGCATTTCACACTCTCACTGCGCGCTATACTTAGCTTATTTGAGAAATGTGCGCATAAGCCATTGATTTGCAAAAGGGTTTGAAAAGAATTTTAAAACGTTATTCACCCCCCCCCCTCTAGCATTTTTCATACCCTTGTTGCCCCTTTGGGACCAACAAGTGGTATCAGAGCAAACACCTTCATAAAACTTGTTTTGTTTTTCAAGCTTAACAGTTTGGGTGCCGATTCAAGATGGCTTCAAAATCTTGGACAATGGCTAACTATTCACATGTTCCAGTGCTGAATGAAGATCACTTCGAAATCTGGAAGCATTGCATGCTCACTCATTTTTCTTTTATCGACGAGATCCTCCATGACATCGTTCTTGAAGGACCCTACATCCCTATGAAGGCTAATCCTGATGCTGCTACCAACAAGGACAATCCCACAATCAAGAAGGCCAAATAGGAATGGACTGATGAACAAAAGAAATGGGTTGGCTACGATGGAAGAGCAAGAAACATCATTCTTAGCACTCTAGACCTCTCCACGCACAATCAAATTATGAGCGGTGAAACTGCAAAGGAACTATGGGACGCTATTGAAGGATATGTGAATGGAGACAAAGTAAGCAAGGAAAACAAAAGATTTGTGGTGCAAAGAAAATTCAACTGCTTCATGAGAAAGGATGGTGAAACCTTGAGACAAACTTATGATCGCTTCTGTGCCGTTTTAAACTCTTGTAAATCTCTTGGAACTACCTTCACCAATAAAGAAGTAAATTCTCAATTCTTAGATGCGCTAGGTTCCAGATATGTGAACAAGGCAAGTCATCTGGAAGATTCTGGATTTCTAGATACTTGGCCTCTGCGCAGTTGTTAGTACCCGATCTGAAAATGAGTTTATTAGGGCTTTCCAAAATATACAAGGACTTTATAGGAATTAGAAACCTTGCAAAGACTTGTCCCGGATTCCCAAAATATGTCTCATTATTCTAGAACACCCTAAATATGGTCAAAATATGGTTTCCTTAAACCATGCATAAACCCTAGCTTAGGAATCATGTCAGCCCGCAACCTTGGCCACGCGGCCAACCTGGCTGCGCCTCCGACCTTGGCCACGCGGCCAACATTGTCACCGTCTTCAATCATGGCCAGGCGGCCAACCTTGCTCCGGATGATCCTGACCGTCAGATCTTCCCCTCAGTTTACTATATAAATCCATTCCATCCCATTGGTTAAGGATCCGAGTTTGAGAGTCTTAAATCTGATTTTGAGAGTTCTTAAACATTATTTTGCTCCCTAATTAAGCATTCAAACACTCAAGGAGATCAAGGTTTATTTCTTGCCAACATAGGTAAGTTTTCTAACTTTTTCTTCATGTTCTTGCATCATTTTTAATGTAGATCTCTTATATTCATGTTCTTACATGTTTATTCATAGTTTCTTCATATGCTTTGCATGTTCATTCATATGTTCCTAATATGTTCTTCGCATGTTCTTCGTGTTCATAGATTAAAACCTTATTTATGCTATATTTAGGGTTGCGATCTTCATGTTGCATGTTATTTCATAGCCGATGATGATTTAGGGTTCATCAACCCAAGAATGATCTAGGAACTATTTCTAAACCCTAAACTTTAGGTAATTACTCCCATGTTCAATAATCCTCCCATGATGAATGTTCATTGAGATCTCATTGATGGCATAGTCATTATTCTAGGATGTGATCATCCTGCATGTTTCTTTCTCCTCCCTCCTCATTATGCATGATCCCTATTCTCTCTCCATATTCTAATTATGTGCGAACTACGCTGACCTGAGCTTCTCACATTGAGAGGAACGTAGGCAATCTTCGGATCCGGTCTAAATCACTAACATACTACATACACCGCATCATGATAGAAAGACCGATCAATTCGGGCAATAGGAGTGATAACGTTCAATATTCTTCTCTTTTTGTAATTTGACCCCCGAACCCACTAAAAATGCCTTTTTCAATGTTTTGGCTATAATTAAAACGGCGTGGCGACTCTCATAATTTTATGTCGTTATGAATATTCCCTTTGTAAATAAAAATAATCACAAGATACTTCTCATGCGTCGCTTCATCGGAAAGGGGTATTCACAGTGGCGACTCTGCTGGGGACTGTTTTGAAACTTTTTCAAACTTAGTGGGTCTAACTTTCGTTTACATCATGATGTTTGCCATGTTCTCACATGCACCACACACTTTGCCATGTCCTCGCATGCACCACACACTTTGCCATGTTTTCACATGCACCTCACACTTTGCCATGTTTGCACATGCACCTTGTATTTCCGCCATGTTCATATTTGTACCTTGTATTTATGTACCCTTGTTATTTTTCGTCTTAGTATTAGGGTCAAACAAAACTCTGCTAAGCTCCCTTGTATATCCTTATTCCCTCCCCTTTCTCTCTCTTGCATTACATTGCATCGCATCATTCAAACGTTCAAAACTTCTCTCTTTTCTCCTTAAAAAGAATTAGTTTCTTGCCTCACACTACCACTAGTCCGTGTCAGCACTGCACAGGTCCTCATTACCCGGAGTATTCGATGTGCAAGAATTTGTGCGCTACTGACGCACTCTTTTCGAGTCACTCGTCTATTCCACTCACCGTATACGGTGGGAACCTTTTACCTAACCCATGTCAACCCACACTAGTGTAGGTAACACACCTAGGTTTTGACCGGTTGGTTTGGCTAGCTTTTCCTTAATAGTCAATTAACGTGATGTCCATGTCAGTCATCCCCAAGTCAATGATGAATCGAGATCTTTTGAGAGGAAGTGCATAAAAAATTGATTTCCCTACAAGGGACGTGCCATAGTAAGATGAGTTTTTGTTGTCAAGATCTCCGCTCATCATTAACTTGTGTAGGATGTAACCTAAACACCACGATAAAGGCCTTTAAGGAAGGGTTAGTCGTAGGATCCGATGGTTGGTGGAAACCGCTTGCCCTATAGGACCCTCGCCCAAATTGTCCGTTTGGGGGTGTGCAATGCAGATGAAAAACGAGGGGTCTATAGACGTAGTGATGGCCTCCACTAATCGTAGTCTCCTAGTTAGTTTCGAAAAAGGGGTACCCCTTCTAACCAATTAAGATGTAAATAAGGTATGTTTTTGCAAATTAAAATATACTTTGCATGAGCCTTCCCCCTCTCCTAAAAGCTTCATTGCCCTTCAACCTTTCAGCAAAGCAAGTTTGGATCCGTTCGGGTGGTCGACTACAACGTGAAGCTTCTACTCCGTCCACGTTCTCAGTCTCGTCATCAGCAATGTCAACTCACGTTTCCTCTTCAGTCTCTGTCCCTCCTACTAGTGCCGCCGAGCTCAACACCGAGACCACTCTCAATGGTATTCCCCCAAGCCTCCAGAACTTCCTTGCCGGTCTCGAAGCCAAGATCAAGAATCTCGAGGAAAGCAACAAGATTTTGGAAGACCAGAACCAACTGTTGAAGGACCACATTCAGCAAAAGGGGACTAGGATGGTGCCCGATGGTAAGAATTTCATTTATGTCGAGAATGAAGAGGTCAATACCAACTGTCCCACCAATACCAATGCCACTGCCTTCCCACTCCCAAGCTACTGCAATGCTCCACCTCCTTCTCTCTACACCCAACAAGGTTGCACTACCATGAGAAAAAACAAGGCTGTCTATGAAACTTCCCCTGAACTGCTTGGTGGCTACCTCTCTGCTAGCAAACTACCCGCACCCTCGTTGCCTTTAACTATTGGGATGGCCGCTGCTACTACTTCCACTACTCCTCCCGTCATTCTGTCAGAATCTACCGCCGATATCTCCAATCACCCTGTGGTCACGGCCATGCAAGAGCAAATGCGCAAGTTGATCAAGACCGTGGATAAGCAAAGTGCACCGACTACCAAGACAATCAACCCTAGCCAAGTGGGGGCTCTCCCCAAAGATTTCAAGATGCCTAAAGTGGCGATGTTTCATGGTGACTCGTGTCCTAAGACTCATTTGGATAGTTATGTGTTGGCCATGAGGGCTCGTGACTGCACCAACGAACAAATGGCTCGCGTATTCCATAGCACTTTGGATGGTATAGCTCTGCGTTGGTTCTTGGGGCTAGAACCAGGCGAGAGGAAAACTTGGGATCAAATTAGTGTCGTTTTCTGTGAGAAGTATCAAGCTAACTTGGATTGGCATGTGAATCGAACGATTCTTGAGAACACTATGCAAAAGCCCGGCGAGGCTATTTATGATTTTTACAAGAGGTGGAATCATCGGTTGTGCGAGGTCCAATACCCACCAAAAGCAAAGGAACAGAAACAGATATTCTACAAATGTTTATTGCCTGAGATGAAAGCAGCCATCGGCAATGGTTATTTCCCTGACTTGCGGGAAATGGTTGACGCCGGAGTAAGGTACGAAGCAGGGTTCACTGGGATTGTGCCGCCAAAGGAAAGTCCAAAGACCAACAACAACAACTCCTTCCGCTACAAGGTTCCTACTGCGCCTGCGCCTCCTAGGGGTGGAAAGGAGGCCGTCGGTCAAGTGAATATGGTCTAAAATGAGGTCCCGCTAGATGTCCAAGCCGTAACAAGGAATGGGGCTCCACAACAGAGGGAGTATTTTGATGATTTTGGTATGCCCATGGGGAAGGTCTTTGACGTGTTAGTCAAGAGAGGTCTTATTAAGCCGCTAGAGAATTACCAACCCGCCAACCCAAGGACTGACTTAGATGCATCCAAATTCTGCAAATACCACAAGTACATTGGGCACACGACGGATGGGTGTATCCAATTGAAGCGCGTAGTTCAAGGGTTGATCAATGACAAGAAGATTGAGAAGCCGAAGGGTCCCAATGTATTGAAGAACCCTCTTCCTAACAATGGGGGTGGGGTGAATATGGTGCAAACATGCGAGATCAGTATCCTAAAGCTCATGGATGCCTTTGACAAGATAGGGCTCACGATGGTGGATATCTTCATGGCATTGGTGACGTTAGAAATTCTCGAACCATAAGAAGGACACCTCCCCCGCCTTGGTTGCGATTTGTCAAAGTTTTGCCACTACCACAAGTGCACCGGTCACACTACCGAAGAATGCTTTGAACTCAAGAAATCCGTGCAAGAGCTTATCCACAAGGGAGTTGTCGAATACCCTAGAGATTATGTAGCTAGCAATGTACTCATGGTAGAACCTAGTGAGATCACTGATCCGGCCGAGCCTGTTGTGGCGGACTGTGATGAGATGGGTTGTATTTCAATGATTAATAATAAAGAACCTGCTTGCTACTTGTTGTCTTTAGAAGAACTAGTTAGTGAAGTCGAATCTCTAGAGGAAGAGAGTCCCAAACCCTCTCAACCTCTTTCTTGGGCCGAAATCTTCGAGGAGGCCGAAAGGACCGAAGTTTCGCCCCCTTGTCGTGACATGCCATTGTCTTTGGAGGAGCTACGTGCAGAAGTTTGTCTCCTTACAAGATCCGGTCAAGTGTACCAATCCGATCCGAAGGGAGCAAAGAAAATCTTTGAGAAAGAACCCGAGCAAGCCGACCTCGAGAATGAAGACCCTATCCTCACCCAACTCAAACAGACCCAAGCCCGCATTTTGATCTGGTCCTTACTCACCTCCTCTTTCGCCCATCACCTCATTCTTGAGCAAAACCTCGCCGCTACTATGGTCCCGTCAAACACTACCCCAGAGAACGTCACGCACATGATTGGGAATATCCACTATGGAAACATCATCACTTTCTCGGAGCTAGACAAGCCAGTGTTCGGAGTTGATCACAATGAACCCCTATACATCACTGTGGAAGTGGATGGCAAGAAGATCCCTCGTGTATTCGTTGACAATGGTTCTGCTATTAACATCTTGCCGTCAAGGATGATGGATGTAGTCGGTGCCCATGGTGTGGACTTGAGCCCGTCTAAGCAAACAATCAAAGCTTATGACTCAACCTGTCGCGCGGTTATAGGCGTTGTCACCCTGCCCATCACAATCGGAACCAAAATCCTACCCACCGAATTCCATGTCATAGACATTCCCGCAACCTTCTCACTCCTGCTCGGACGGCCATGGTTACACCAGTCAGGCGCAGTTCCCTCCTCCTTGTACCAATGTGTGAAATTTCAATCCGGTAATGAGGTAACAGTTGTCTACAGTGATTTAGTAACGGCCCAAGGGACGGACACCAAGGGCATTCCTGTTTTACAAATACAGCATGGGGAAGAGAGCCGACTCTTCAATGGCTTCGAAATAGTCGCTCAGGCACAGGGGGAGCAAGATCCAAAGGCTGCTAAAGCCCCTCCTGCTCAGGGTACAGGAGATAGTGATGATTGGATGGATGAAGCTTTTCCCGTCTCCGGTACGCCTGCCAAGACCACTGCTGTTGCACCTA
Organism: Campanula takesimana; assembly: GCA_026119855.1. Lineage (NCBI taxonomy): Eukaryota > Viridiplantae > Streptophyta > Magnoliopsida > Asterales > Campanulaceae > Campanula > Campanula takesimana. Next base: position 547,956 of record JAOWBW010000663.1, on the reverse strand, counting down.
CTAAGGAAGATCCTCCTCGAACTCCGCGCAAGAAACAGGTTGTGCGCAGCACTGCGAAAGGACAGCCGAAAGCTGCGGCTCCTCCTTGTCCTGAACCATCATCAAGTGCCTTCCAACGCCTCAATATTCCGGTTGGAAATACTCAACCTGGCACCTCTGTTCTCCATGATGATTTGGACTTAGAAGATGAGGATGCGGATGAAGTTACCAAGTCTGCGCAGGCCGATGATGCTGCGCAGCAGGCTCCTGTTAATCCTCCTGAAGGTGAAAAGGAAGGAGATGTGCGCACAACTGATACAGATAGCAGCAGCACGCACTCATCTACGCATAGGTCTCCTGCTGCTGATCCTATTCATCTCTCTCCCAAACAACCTTCTCCAACGCACTCTCCTCCCAAAGTTCCTCCTCCAGCTCAAGCTATTCCTTCCGTTCCTATAGTATCTACTTCCTCTCTATCTTCCTCCGCTGATCTACGCCAAATTCTCCAGGCTCTCAATACTATTCAAGTCAACCAGGTTGCTGCGCAGTCCCAATTGACTCAGCTCATTACTGCGCAGACAGCTATCCAAGAGCAACTTGATGCGCAGCGTCTAAAGATTGCTGCCATTAAGGGGGAGAATGTATCAAAGGCAAGTACCTCCGCCTCCGCCGGCCCCTCTGCGCAACGCGTCCCTGATGCATTAGACCAAATGGTCCTGGACTCATTGAAGTCAATAGCTGGGATGCTTGAAAACGTCTGCACCTATACCGCTATCAATGATGGGTTTATAGGACTGCTTAAGCGTCTGCGCAAGAGCTTGGCTGATGGGTTACATGAAGGGTTTGCAGGGATGGAAGCAATGATGTTGGAGAGATTTGAACAAAGTGGTCCCGGTCCCGCGCATGCTAATACGCTTAATATGGAAAGTGTCAGGGAGTGCATAACTCAAGCGATGACTGATTTCGCTGATGGGTTCAACGCTAGGATGTATCAAGCCATGTTCGATATTCAAGCCAGCGTGAACACTCAGCGCCTCCACACTGACCAAAGACTTGAAGCAATGCAGGCAATCGTCATCAACACTATTGAAGCTGCTGAGCAGTCTTATTTTAATCAGATGACGGGACATCAAGTGCAGTATAGAGCTAACTTCCTAGAGCTGCGAGAAGATAACGGAGATATGCGCAGAGGAATGGCTACCTATGTCGGTGAGGCTGTAGCATTCAGAGAAAGATTTCAAGAACTGAAGATTGAACTTATGAATAAGTTCAACAGTCTGCAGAATGAGCTGCGCGAAGCCTTGCACTGGATCAACATAGACTAGGTTCTATGTAATTTTTGTTTTTGCGCAAAGTATTTCTTTTTGTGTGCATTTTTTGTTTTTCTTATTCAAACTTGTAATCTGCAACTCTTTACACTTCAAGTTTTAATGAGAAAAATCGCATCATGTGTTTCCAAAACCTTGTTAAATTCAAACTCTTTGTTTGTGGAACAATGACTGCATTATTTCAACTCATGCGCATAATCTTAACTGTTCATATTTTATAAACGCATAATATTTAAACATTCAGTTTAGACGCATACTTAAAACCCAAACTCATATTATTTGTATGCGCTGAATGATATTTCTGTCTTTCCCTTTTCGTTAGCTAATCTTTTGGATAGACTAGAAATCTATGACATTGGCTAGTGTGTGCATTGACTTGAGGCATGATTTACCAATCACATCTTTATGGACATGTTATTATCAAGTACAATGAATTGCCTTTGTTATAGTAGGTAATGGCATCAATCATTTAGGGGGAGATTGTTGGGTATGCTTACTTCTTAACCCTCCTATTTTTATTATAGAATTGATTGATACCATCACCTATTAATATTTTATGGACTTTAGGACCCTATGTAAGAAGTTTTATAACTTCAATTTTTAGCTTAGTCCATTTTATAATATAGGCTTAGAATATAGGGCTCGGAGCGAAATGGAATGAAGATCTAAGCATGACTGTGGACCCTGCGCAGGACTACTCTGCGCAGTACACCACTGCGCAGGTCTCTCCTGCGCAGTATTCTATCTTGCTCAGCTTTCGATACATTCAGATCACCTAACTTGGAAAACGCTTTGAAGATGTACGCTTTTAAAAGTACTGAGGTGTGCAGAAACGACAAAATAAGCACACTTAGCAGATCCAATGGTGGAGACGCGCTCAAGAGGAATATTTCAAATGAAGACAGCTGTCAACCTTCTAGAAGAAGCTTTTGAATTTGGTCTTCATGCTCAGTCTCAAACGGCTCTATTTACCTGCGCACCAATCATATTGTGCCAGGTCATCAACTTTGATCAGAGCCCTAACGGCTATAAAGGACAGTTGCGCACCAATCATATCGTGCCAGCTCATCGTCCTTGCTCAGAGCTCCAACGGCTATATTCAAGCTCTCAGCTATAAATAGCTAGCTCATCTTTATTTCCAAGTGGCTAGAGTTTGTGCTTTCTAATATCCTTGAAGTTCTGAAGATTGCTGCTTACTATTCACAGATTCAAGATCAACCTTCAAACCTTCATACCTTCAAACTCCTGCCCAGATCCTAAGCCTTAAATCACCAGAATTCTTCGTGCTCTTCATCTCATAGATTCATAGAGCCCAGAATTTCTGAACACACACACACCTCTTGAAGCTTTGATCATTTAGATCTTTCTTCTTGAGATACACCGGTTTTGTCTAGGATTTGTTCTTCATAGATTATAGATCTTTGAGATAGTTGTGTTTCATTGTTGTATCTTGTAACTCTCTCATATAATAAGATCTCCATTAGAAAATACAAGACTAACCATCTTGGTAGAGGACGTAGATCTTTCATTGATCGAACCTCTCCAAATAGCTTGTTCTTTAATCTCGCTATTTACTTCCTGCTTAATCATTTCTGAATTACTGCTTTGTTTGATCTTATCAGATTGCTACTATTGCTGCTGTGTTTGTTATTGCTTATTGCCTTAGAACATTTTATCCAACTCTTTAAGCAAAAACTTAGCGCGTGCGTTTTTATCCTTGCGCAGCTTTTTCCTGCGCAGGTGCTGCTTAGAACTTCCGCTGTGCATTTCACACTCTCACTGCGCGCTATACTTAGCTTATTTGAGAACTGTGCGCATAAGCCATTGATTTGCAAAAGGGTTTGAAAAGAATTTTAAAACGCTATTCACCCCCCCCCCCCCTCTAGCATTTTTCATACCCTTGTTGCCCCTTTGGGACCAACAAGTGGTATCAGAGCAAACACCTTCATAAAACTTGTTTTTGTTTTTCAAGCTTAACGGCTTGTGTGCCGATTCAAGATGGCTTCAAAATCTTGGGCAATGGCTAACTATTCACATGTTCCAGTGCTGAATGAAGATCACTTCGAAATCTGGAAGCACTGCATGCTTACTCATTTTTCTTCTATCGACGAAATCCTCCACGACATCGTTCTTGAAGGACCCTACATTCCAATGAAGGCTAATCCTGATGCTGCTACAAATAAGGAAAATCCTACCATCAAGAAGAACAAGGAGGAATGGACTGATGAAGAAAAGAAATGGGTTGGCTCTGATGGAAGAGCAAGGAACATCATTCTTAGCACTCTAGACCTCTCCACGCACAATCAAATTGTGAGCGGTGGAACTGCAAAGGAACTATGGGATGCTATTGAAGGATATGTGAATGGAGACAAAGTAAGCAAGGAAAACAAAAGATTTGTGCTGCAAAGAAAATTCAACTGCTTCATGAGAAAAGATGGTGAAACCTTGAGACAAACATATGATCGCTTCTGTGCTGTTGTAAACTCTTGTAAATCTCTTGGAACTACTTTCACTAATAAAGAAGTCAATTCTCAATTCTTAGATGCGCTAGGTTCCAGATATGTGCACAAAGCAAGTAATCTGGAAGATTCTGGATTTCTAGATACTTGGCCTCTGCGCAGCTTATACGCTAACTTAAAAGTGTATGAGCTAAAGCTTGATCGAATCGACGAAACTGAAGGCAAAGGAAAGCTTGTTTCCTATGTTGCGCAAAAGGAACCTGCGCCTGCTCAACCTCAGACAAAGTCTCTACTTCCTCTTTACTTGAAATGGATGATGATGATTTCGCTATGTTTGTTAAGCGATTCCAAAATTTAGGAAATTATCTAAACCTAGAGCCTCGAGCAAACCACCTGCTAAATTATCTCGTGGCAGAGACTCAAAGAATGATGAAGAGTTAGTCTGCTACAACTGCAGAAAGCCCGGTCATTTTGCTTCAAAATGTCCCACTCCAAAATATGAGTACATGAAGAGGAATAATGTGAAGAGATCATCAAGGCAGCGCGGAATGATTGCTGAAGAAGACTGCGCAGAAAAGGAACTGAAGACTTGGATAGAGACTGACACTGAAGACAGTGATGATGATGACTCTGAGGATGGACTGCTCTGCTTGATGGCCAATGCTGATGCTGATAGCGATTCAAACAATGATCCCGATGCGAACACAAAGGCTGCGCCAAGGACAAAGAAGAAAGGTCCCACTATCACAGAACTGGTGGAAATGGGACATCTGACTCCAAGCAGACAGAATGGCAAGTACTTGTTTGCCAGAGCAGACCTATCAAAGAAATTTGTAGCTGCGCCTCCACGCAAAGAATCTCTTGAAATTCCTGCTGAAATTGTAATAGAAAAGAATGACTCTGCTGCTGAGCGCGAGTCTATTTTTCAGCAAGCTGAAAAGGTAATCAAGAAATTTAACTCTATGAAAGAAGCAGTGGACTTATCAATTGGAGAAATTTCACAGCTTAAGACGGAGAAAACTCTTTTAAAATCTGAGATCACCCTCCTTAAGGAGCAGATTAAGAGCATGACTCCTCTTACTGAAAAGAACCGTTTTCTCACAGATCAAAATGAGCTATTTAAAGTAAGAAACGAAGAATTGGCTGCTCAAGTAGCTGATCTCACAAAGATCACTGATGAGTGGACCAAATCTCGTGTCACTATGGACCAAATTCTAGAATCCCAAAAAGCTAGTGGAGACAAGGAAGGCTTGGGGTTCTCAACTAGTGATAACTTTAAATTCGCAGTTTGCTCTGAAAAGGAAAAAGAATTTACACCACAGCAAACTATTGAAATTCCTAAAGCAAAGCATTCTGCTTCAATGGGTAAAGGACAGGAGAAAGTCCAGAGACAAAATTTCCATTATGTCTACCCAAAGAAGCAAACTGGAAAAGCCAAGGGTAAGGCTAAAGTTGAACCTGCGCATGACAACTTATATTCTGACTATGGTTGCGCTTCAACTTCAAATGTCAAATCTGCGCAAAAGGGTCATGCGCATGAAAGCCATGCGCCCCAACGCCAGATGCGCATTCTTAAGAAAAGCGCACCCAAACCTCAGAAAATAATATTTGTCAAAGCAAGTTCATCCGCTCCAGTAAAGAATGTTGCGCCAAAGAAAAGTAAAGAGTTTGTAAAAACCTAATCTATAAGTGGCTTTCATCATTGTGTTGTGTGTGATGGTTTAGGTCACAAGGCTGCAGAATGCCTTTTGCGATTTGCTCCTAATGCCAAGGGACGTAAAAATCCTAAGGTCAGACAGGAGTGGGTTGTCAAAAGTTGCTAACTCTAGGACCCAAGAATAAAGGGGACCTGCGTTCTTAATGTCTATCTTTCAGGTCTCCTGCTTCACTGCGCACTCTTCACAAGCTAAAGCGCATATATGGTACCTCGACAGTGGATGTTCTAGACACATGACTGGAGATGTCACCGCTCTTGAAGATGTGCATGAAGGAAGAGGTCCCTCTGTAAGTTTTGGAGATAACAACAAAGGGCACATAGTTGGATATGGAAGAATCAGAAAAGATAAAGTGTGCATTAAGAAAGTTGCGCTCGTTGAAGGTCTCAAGCACAACCTGCTCTCCATATCACAATTCTGCGATAAAGGTTTGGAATGCCACTTCACTGCAACGCACTGCTACATCAAAGATGGCATATCCGGACTAACTTTGCTCACAGGGACTCGTAAGACTAATGTTTACATTATTGATCTTACTGCTATAGATTCTATCACTAATCTCTGTTTTGTAGCAAAGAATGTAAGTGAAAGCAGCTGGCTATGGCATAAGCGCTTAAGTCATTTGAACTTCAAGTATTTGGCTAAACTAGGAAGAGAAAATCTTGTCAAAGGACTTCCCAAAGTAGCTGACCATCATGACAGAAAATGCGCAGCATGCCAGCTCGGTAAACAACCTAAGCAGTCTTTCTCCAGCAAGATTGCCTCCTCAACTTCCAAATGTTTACAACTGCTTCACATGGACTTGTTTGGACCGGTCACCACTGCGAGCATTGGAGGAAACAAATATACTTTAGTCGTGGTGGATGACTACTCAAGATACACATGGGTCGAAATGATGATATCCAAAGATGACTGCTATGATATCTTGACTGCGCTATTACGAAAGCTCCAAACTCAAAAAGAAGACGACATCGTGAGTGTTAGATCAGACAATGGAACTGAATTCAAGAATAACGGTGTTGCTCAATACTGTGATGACCATGGAATTGATCACAATTTCTCTGCTGCTGGAGTTCCTCAACAAAATGGCGTTGTGGAAAGAAAGAATCGCACGTTGATTGAGGCTGGAAAATCAATGATAGCAGAAGCTAAGCTTCCAAAGTATTTCTGGGGAGAAGCTGTCAACACTGCTTGCTTTACTCAGAATAGATCCCTCATCAACAAAGCCTACAACAAGACTCCATATGAGCTATGGAGAGGAAGAGCGCCCAACATTGCTTTCTTCAAGATTTTTTGCTGCAAATGCTATATCCTTTACAATGGCAAAGATCATAGAGGTAAATTCGACGCCAAAGCAGATGAAGGTATTTTCGTTGGGTATGCCAAACATTCTAAAGCTTTTCGTGGTTTTAATAGAACTACTCTAGTAATTGTAGAATTTGTACATGTTACTTTTGATGAACATTCTCTCCTTGAGCCACATTTGGCTCCAAATGATTATGATGATTCTGTTGAGAATGATGAGACAGGTACGCAGCCTCAATCTACACCTGCGCAGAATGATTATCAAAATCAGAATCATGCAAGTCCGTCTCATGCGCATACACCAGATGCTGCGCCAGAAGTGACGACTCCTGAAGCGCAAACACCTCCTCCTGCGCATGATGTTTCTCCACTTCAGCAAATCACTTTTGATGATCTTGATGCTGGAACAAATGAAGTACCCATTGAAGATCTTCGTATTCCTACCACTCAACCTAACTTACTTCCCGAGGTTCGTGAAGTTAGAGATCATCCAACTTCAAATATCATTGGTGATCTCAATGTAGGGGTTCGTACTAGGAGAGCATCAAACTTTGATGATGAATATCACTCCTTTATCTCTCAAATCGAACCAAAAAAGATTGACGAAGCGCTCCAAGATTCAAGCTGGGTTACTGCTATGCAAGAAGAGCTTAACCAATTTGAGCGCTGCAAGGTTTGGACATTAGTACCCAGACCTCATGACCAAGGAGTTATTGGTACAAAATGGGTATTCAGAAACAAGATCGATGAGAATGGAAGTATCATAAGAAACAAAGCAAGGTTGGTTGCGCAATGCTATAGGCAAGAGGAAGGAATCGACTACGATGAAACATTTGCGCCTGTAGCAAGACTTGAAGCTATAAGAATTTTCTTAGCTTATGCCTCTCACAAGAAATTCAAGCTTTATCAAATGGATGTGAAGAGCGTATTTCTCAACGGTGAACTCCAAGAGGCAGTCTACGTAGCACAACCACCTGGATTTGAAGATAGCAGATTTCCAAATCACGTCTTCAAGCTTCAAAAAGCTTTGTATGGACTTAAGCAAGCTCCAAGAGCATGGTATGATACGCTATCCAAATTCTTACTAGAAAAAGGCTTCAAGCGTGGTAAAATCGATACAACTCTTTTTATTGCTAAATATAATGATCATTCTTTACTTGTTCAAATTTATGTTGATGATATTATATTTGGTTCTACTAATGAGTTACTTTTTAAGCGCTTTGAGAAGCTCATGAAAAGCAAGTTTGAAATGAGCATGATGGGAGAACTCACATTCTTCCTCGGGCTTCAAATCAAGCAATTGAATGATGGCATCTTCATAAATCAAGCCAAGTACACAAGAGACCTAATCAAGAAATTTGGACTTGAGAATGCTAAAGCATACGACACTCCAATGGCCACGGGCAACAAACTTGACAAAGACTTGAAAGGTAAGAAAGTTGATCAAACTTTATATCGAGGTATGATTGGCTCTCTCCTTTATCTTACTGCAAGTAGGCCAGATATTATGTTTAGTGTTTGTGTCTGTGCGCGCTATCAAGCGGACCCTAGAGAAGCGCACTTAACTGCTGTTAAACGCATTATTCGTTATCTCTCTGGAACTGTTAACCTTGGACTTTGGTACACCAAAGATTCGAATTTCGATTTGCTAGGTTATTCAGATGCAGATTACGCAGCATGCACAATTGATAGGAAGAGCACAAGTGGAACTTGTCATTTCCTTGGAAATTGACTTGTTGCATGGGCAAGCAAGAAGCAAGCTCCTGTGTCCATCTCCACTACAGAATCTGAATGCATTGCTGCTGGGAGCTGCTGCTGCCAAATCCTATGGATGAAGCAACAATTAGTGGACTATGGAATTCATGAAGCAAACTGCCCAATATTCTGCGATAATATGTCCACCATAGCTGTTTCCAACAATCCTGTCATGCATTCAAAGACAAAGCACATCGACATCAAATATCACTTTCTCAAGGACCACATGGAAAAAGGAAACATTCATTTAGAGCACGTGGGCATAGATAATCAAATTGCTGATATCCTTACAAAGGCTCTTGACGCAAAGAGATTTGTATTCCTGAGAGGAGAAATGGGTATGCTTGAACTTAGCTAACCTGTCCATATGATTTGTTAAAACTAATAATCTTGTGTTTCCTTGATAAAATATTCATCATAGGTCAAGATCCATGCTTCTGCGCAACCCCTGCGCAGTACTTCATTTGCGCATGACACCAATGTTAATCTGTTTTAAAAATCTATTGCGCTATTTACAGCTCTGCGCATAATTTTAACATGCGCACACTTCGTGGATCGCAGGTAAGTCTTCTATTTATTAGAAATTGCACTTAGGTCCCTGACTGAAAAGTCAACGCTTAGTTCACAAGGATACTTGTGCAATTAAAATTTTCCCTTGCCTTGTTTTTGAAATTTCTTGGGAAATTACATTTTTGCCCTTGCGCATGTCCCATTATCATTAAATGCAAACAGCCATTAATGATAGCGCCTGTTAGAATTCCTGATCAACATTTATGAGGGAGTTGATATGACTGTGACCTGCCTAGACCTACTCACTCACTCGCGCGTCAGGTCTGCGCACGCGCGCTCCCTATTCGGCCACATCGCTTTGCTATCGTGCGCCTCTGCGTTTTTCACCAAATTCGCCGTCTTTCACCAAACCGCCTCGCTGACGTCATGCGCCTTTTCCTTTTTCGGTATAAATCCTTTTGACCTCCTTTTATCTCTTTCCTGCTCTCTCTCTCTCTTTCACAAATTCATCCTTTTTCTCTCCTCTGCAACCTACTCTCCTCCTCCCAATCATTTCCTTTTCTTCTCTCCTTGACTTTTCTCTCAATCTCTGCAAAACTCTTCTCTCTATTCCCTTTTCAAAAACCCTAGTTTCTTTTAAAATGGCTCCCCAAAAATCGAAAGCTAAAGTAGTTAGTGAGGTCCATGAACCTATTGAAGAGGTTCCTCCTCCAGAAGCTAAAACTATTGACGACATGGTAACAATTTCTGGACCTTGAACTCATTTTCTGTTTATCCGCCATTGTTATGTCTCGAGCTCTTAAAACTCCCTTTTTCGATTTTGCTCTTATCTGTTAATCATTTTTAAAATCGTCTGTTGTTTTGAGTTCGTCTCTCTCTGATCTACCTTTGTATGTACTTTATTTCACGATCAGTACCGTTTTCAAAAGTTTTCTGCAAAATCTTTCGTTCGAAAACCTCCGAGGCAGACGAACAGTTATTTTCGATTTCTGGGCTAAATTTTTTGTTTTTGGAAATCTTGTTTTCTCAGTTGTTTTTTTCGTCTCTGAAATGCGGTTATTTCGATATCCTTTTTGGTCAAACTTTGATTTTTTAGTGTTCTTGGTGTTCTTCGTGTTCATATTTCATTATTCCTTGTTCATTAAGTTCTTATTTTTTTCTCTTGATTTGAGTCGCCTAATATCTCTTAGTGTTTGCGTTTTTGCGCATATCTTTTTCATTTGTTTCCTATGGAGATGCTGCGCATACGTGTATCTGTGCATGCGCTTCGCTCCATGCGTAATTCTTGACTAAACTATTCTTATTTTGCGCAGAATTCTTTCTACTTCCTACAAGGCTGGGAACTAGATCTTACTGCGCTACACAAAGATGCTGTCGGACGCAGAATTGTTCATCTTATAGATTCTTCTGGCATCTTACCTCTCTTTACACTGGCTCAGGACTTCTATGTCCCCTCTCTTGTAGACGAGTTCCTTGAGAATGCAGAAAGAGTCACCATGACGCACAAGCAGACTCGAGAGAAGATTGATGTTATCCGCTCGGTCGTTCGGAATTTTTCAGTGCTCATTGTTCCTGCGTCACTTAAAAAGCTTTGTGGATTTAAGGTTGATGATGCGCCAGAAGCCTATTCTGAAGCTAAACAAAACAAGCTTGCGCAGAAACTGGTTGGGGAACCCTCTCTTGTAAAGAAATGGAGTGTTCATGATCTCAAAGAATTTGGTGAGGTGATGTATCACCTTTGCACCATTATTGGCGACTCCGTAAACTGCAAAAATGGAAATAAGGGCAAGTTCATTTCCAAGCAGTGGGCTTATTGTGCTGCGGTTTATAATGGCGATGCTCTAGACTGGTCCTCTGTTCTCTTTGACGAGCTATGGGATGTATCGGAGAGTTATGACAAACGCATGGACAAGAAAGTAGCCAACTACAGAACTCACTGTAGGCTATTATCCAAGTTTCTGATGAATGTCTCTGAGCTGCGCACCTTCGTGCAAAAGCGTCCTGATCTCAAAGTCCCTTGCACCAAGACCTATTCCATCTCTCACCTCTACTCTCTGCGAAATGAAATTGGTCGCAGTGATTATCGCAAGATCTGGAACAAGGACACCAGCCCAGGCAAGGAAGATTAGGTTGATAGTGATAATGATGATGATGCCCCTCAACCTAAAGCAAAGAACACTGCCGCGCAGCCCTCGAAGACCACTGCGCCTACTGAGCCTGAAACTGCTGCTGCGCAGGCAAAGCGCAAAGGCAAAGGTATTGCAGATCCTGCGCCAGAAAAGGTGAAGGAAATCCCAAAAGTCAGATCAACTGCTGGCATTAAAATTGGATCTGATTTACCGCCCCCTGCTCCCAAACCTTCAAAGAAGCGCAAAGATCCTCCTGCGCCTGCTCCCTCTCCTGCTAAAACCAAGAAAAATCCTGCATTTACCAGACTTCCTCCTGCGGCAGCTATGGTTGAAGAAGACAGCGAGTCTCGAATAGATGAGAGTGCTACTGATGCTGCGGATGATACCGCGCAGGGGGAGCAAGATCCAAAGGCTGCTAAATCCCCTCCTGCTCAGGGTACAGGAGATAGTGAAGATTGGATGGATGAAGCTTTTCCCGTCTCCGGTACGCCTGCCAAGACCGCTGCTGCTGCACCTGCTAAGGAAGATCCTCCTCGAACTCCGCGCAAGAAATAGGTTGTGCGCAGCACTGCGAAAGGACAGCCAAAAGCTGCGGCTCCTCCTTGTCCTGAACCATCATCAAGTGTCTTCCAACGCCTCAATATTCCGGTTGGAAATACTCCACCTGGAAACTCTGTTCTCCATGATGATTTGGACTTAGAAGATGAGGATGCGGATGAAGTTACCAAGTCTGCGCAGGCCGATGATGCTGCGCAGCAGGCTCCTGTTAATCCTCCTGAAGGTGAAAAGGAAGGAGATGTGCGCACAACTGATACAGATAGCAGCAGCACGCACTCATCTACGCATAGGTCTCCTACTGCTGATCCTATTCATCTCTCTCCCAAACAACCTTCTCCAACGCACTCTCCTCCCAAAGTTCCTCCTCCAGCTCAAGCTATTCCTTCCATTCCTACATTATCTACTTCCTCTCTATCTTCCTCCGCTGATCTACGCCAAATTCTCCAGGCTCTCAATACTATTCAAGTCAACCAGGTTGCTGCGCAGTCCCAAATGACTCAGCTCATTACTGCGCAGACAGCTATCCAAAAGCAACTTGGTGCGCAGCGTCTAGAGATTGCTGCTATTAAGGGGGAGAATGTATCAAAGGAAAGTACCTCCGCCTCCGCCGGCCCCTCTGCGCAACGCGTCCCTGATGCATTAGACCAAATGGTCCTGGACTCATTGAAGTCAATAGCTGGGGTGCTTGAAAACGTCTGCACCTATACCGCTATCAATGATGGGTTTATAGGACTGCTTAAGCGTCTGCGCAAGAGCTTGGCTGATGGGTTACATGAAGGGTTTGCAGGGATGGAAGCAATGATGTTGGAGAGATTTGAACAAAGTGGTCCCGGTCCCGCGCATGCTAATACGCTTAATATGGAAAGTGTCAGGGAGTGCATAACTCAAGCGATGACTGATTTTGCTGATGGGTTCAACGCTAGGATGGATCAAGCCATGTTCGATATTCAAGCCAGCGTGAACACTCAGCGCCTCCACACTGACCAAAGACTCGAAGCAACGTAGGCCACCGTCATCAACACTATTGAAGCTGCTGAGCAGTCTTATTTTAATCAGATGACGAGACATCAAGTGCAGTATAAAGCCAACTTCCTAGAGCTGCGAGAAGATAACGAAGATATGCGCAGAGGAATGGCTACCTATGTCGGTGAGGCTGTAGCATTCAGAGAAAGATTTCAAGAACTGAAGATTGAACTTATGAATAAGTTCAACAGTCTGCAGAATGAGCTGCGCGAAGCCTTGCACCGGATCAACATAGACTAGGTTCTATGTAATTTTTGTTTTTGCGCAAAGTATTTCTTTTTGTGCGCATTTTTTGTTTTTCTTATTCAAACTTGTAATCTGCAACTCTTTACACTTCAAGTTTTAATGAGAAAAATCGCATCATGTGTTTCCAAAACCTTGTTCAATTCAAACTCTTTGTTTGTGGAACAATGACTGCATTATTTCAACCCATGCACATAATCTTAACTATTCATATTTTATAAACGCATAATGTTTAAACATTCAGTTTAGACGTATACTTAAAACTAAAACTCATATTATTTGTATGCGCTGAATGATATTTATGTCTTTCCCTTTTCGTTAGCTAATCTTTTGGATAGACTAGAAATTTATGACATTGGCTAGTGTATGCATTGACTTGAGGCATGATTTACCAATCACATCTTTATAGACATGTTATTATCAAGTACAATGAATTGCCTTTGTTATAGTAGGTAATGGCATCAATCATTTAGGGGGAGATATTTGGGTATGCTTACTTCTTAACCCTCTTATTTTTATTAGAATTGATTGATACCATCACCTATTAATATTTTATGGACTTTAGGACCCTATGTAAGAAGTTTTATAACTTCAATTTTTAGCTTAGTCCATTTTATAATATAGGCTTAGAATATAGGGCTCGGAGCGAAATGGAATGAAGATCTAAGCAAGACTGTGGACCCTGCGCAGGACTACTCTGCACAGTACACCACTGCGCAGGTCTCTCCTGCGCAGTATTCTATCTTGCTCAGCTTTCGATACATTCAGATCACCTAACTTGGAAAACGCTTTTAATATGTACGCTTTTAAAAGTGCTGAGGTGTGCAGAAACGACAAAATAAGCACACTTAGCAGATCCAACGGTGGAGACGCGCTCAAGAGGAATATTTCAAATGAAGACAGCTGTCAACCTTCTAGAAGAAGCTTTTGAATTTGGTCTTCATGCTCAGTCTCCAACGGCTCTATTTACCTGCGCACCAATCATATTGTGCCAGGTCATCAACTTTGATCAGAGCCCCAACGGCTATAAAGGACAGTTGCGCACCAATCATATCGTGCCAGCTCATCGTCCTTGCTCAGAGCTCCAACGGCTATATTCAAGCTCTCAGCTATAAATAGCTAGCTCATCTTCATTTCCATGTGGCTAGAGTTTGTGCTTTCTAATATCCTTGAAGTTCTGAAGATTGCTGCTTACTATTCACAGATTCAAAATCAACCTTCAAACCTTCATACCTTCAAACTCCTGCCCAGATCCTAAGCCTTAAATCACCAGAATTCTTCGTGCTCTTCATCTCATAGATTCATAGAGCCCAGAATTTCTGAACACACACACACCTCTTGAAGCTTTGATCATTTAGATCTTTCTTCTTGAGATACACCGGTTTTGTCTAGGATTTGTTCTTCATAGATTATAGATCTTTGAGATAGTTGTGTTTCATTGTTGTATCATGTAACTCTCTTATATAATAAGATCTCCATTAGAAAATCCAAGACTAACCATCTTGGTAGAGGACGTAGATCTTTCATTGATCGAACCTCTCCAAATAGCTTGTTCTTTAATCTCGCTATTTACTTCCTGCTTAATCATTTCTGAATTACTGCTTTGTTTGATCTTATCAGATTGCTACTATTGCTGCTGTGTTTGTTATTGCTTATTGCCTTAGAACATTTTATCCAACTCTTTAAGCCAAAACTTAGCGCGTGCGTTTTTATCCTTGCGCAGCTTTTTCCTGCGCATGTGCTGCTTAGAACTTCCGCTGTGCATTTCACACTCTCACTGTGCGCTATACTTAGCTTATTTGAGAACTGTGCGCATAAGCCATTGATTTGCAAAAGGGTTTGAAAAGAATTTTAAAACGCTATTCACCCCCCCCCCCTCTCTAGCATTTTTCATACCCTTGTTGCCCCTTTGGGACCAACACCTGTGCATACAATGAAAGAGACATTTTAGACCAAAAGATAGAGCAGAAATCTCAACAAGTGAAAAGAAGGGTAGTCAAGAGCATACCTCAAAGGTGAACTGAAACCCGTTAAAGGCCGACGAGCTAGCCCTCGAGCAATGATCCAATGCCCGGTAAATCCCAGCCAAACCGGCTCCACCCCAAGAAATCCCACCGACTTGGTCCAAATCCACAAAATCCCCTAGCAGCGAGTACCTGCAGACAGTAGCCCCACTGGGAAACAGAAACTCTGAAAAGCCGTACCATAAGAACAGCCGGACCAAGCAATCCAAGTCATACTCTCCCCTACCGAAGGCCTCAATAGCCATCTCCACCAAACGGTTCACCTTCCCTGCCTCCACTCCATAACCCTTGACACCTCCTCCCAGATCAGTGTCAACTCCCAACAGAGCCTGCCTATAGTCCCGCCGCTCCGCCAAGCTCTCATCAAAAGGCAAAGGGGTAGCAGTGAACCTCAACCCCGTGATAGCCGTAAAATCCGTCGGCGTGATGGTAATCTCTCCCCAACTGAAGTGAAAAGTATGGGTGGTGTCCCACCAGAACTCCCTGCACACCTCTATCACCGCCGCCACCTTCAGAGTGCCCCCAACCATGCGGACACTATCAAAGAATGGGCCAAACCCCATAGCCTCAATCCGAGCACGCAAACCGCCCGGTCCCTCCAGTAGAGACGCCCACAGTTTGTCCACAGTCACTATGGACCCACGAGCCTTGATCCTCTGCAGGTAAACACAGCACAGGTATGTTACATTTCTAGCAATTTACATTTCTAGCAACCTACGTTTCTAGCAATTCACAATTCTAGCAATCTATATTTTGTATAAAAGTGCGAAAAATGTGAAAATGAACGGAGCGAAAATTTGAAATGTACCTCTCGTGTCTCCGGAAGGCCCATCGACCAGTGACGCTCCGAGTCGATGTAGAAGTCGTAATCTTGATCAAACGTCGACCGGAGAAGGCCGTCGCGAAAGTTCCGAGTCGCCGCTCTTGGTCTCAAACCGCCACGTGGTATCAAGGGCGCCGCTTCAAAACCCGCTCCTGGGTCAGCCCCTACATTTCCCTCACCTTGAGGATCGCCATGCTACTGTTCTTGTTCTTGTTGTGGAGGCACATATCCACCTTGGCCTGGAAAATCCCTAAACAAGGCTTCGTTAATCCAATTCGCCATGTTATCCAAAGTATTCAAAGTAAAATCCTCAAAAAATTATTGGATCCAAGCTTTCTCTCTCTAAAGCTCGAATTCTCTCTCTCTCTAACTCAACAATGGTGGAAGGAAGAAGAAGGAAGAAGAAAAGAAGGAGAAGAGGGAGGGTTTCTGGCGCTGTGACCAAGGAGTCAGCCCGACGGCGACCTTGGCCATGACGCCACTTCTGCCCTCGCAATCCCAGCCGTCAGATCAGTGATCCGCGTAAAGGAGATCTGACCACTCAGCGTCCTTGGCCACGCGGCCACTATTGCAATTCAGTGACCTTGGCCACGCGGCCAACCTTGTCCTTTCAGACAAAATCTCATTTTTACCCCTAATCTTTTTCTCTTTGTTCATTTTAGGCGCCCCTAGCCTATGTTGACCTTGAAATTTCCATTTTTTCCCATCTTCACCGCGATGGTCGGAACCCATCCATTTCTACCTCGTGTGTGCCCTAAATATTTGCTTAGGATTCACATGATTGCAGAGACTCGTTCGCCTCTATGTCATGCGCATTCTAGATCGATCGTGATTGGTAGAGACCCGTTCGTCTCTAATTGCGAGAGATCCAGCATCTATTATTTTAGCGCGATCGGCAGGAACCCGTCCGTTTCTGATTGCATTTACCCCGGCAGTTACCACTTCCACCTTGAGGCCATTTAGACTCCGTAGTCTTTATTGTCTCATTATCCCCCAATATTTTCTTAGGGTTCATATGATTGTAGAAACCCATCAGCCTCTACGTCATGTGCATCCTAGAACGATCGCGTCCGTTGCGAAAGTTCCAGCATTTATTATTTCCATCTTGGGATTATTTAGATGTTGTAGTCTTTATTGTCCCATTATCCCTCTTACCTCCTTTTTCCAAATGACTTCATTGCTTACGAATGTTCGCTCTTCATACAAGATAGTATCCGTAGGATTGTTATCCCCAGCAGGAGTCTGATGTCTCGTTTCCCTAACGAATGTTCAGTCTTCATACAGGATAGGGTCCGTAGGTTTGTTATCCGCAGCAGAAGTTCGATGTCTCGTTTTATCCCCAAAACTATGAACTACGACCGGCTTGATTCCTCCAAGGATACGTAGGAAACCTGAAAAGGTTCAGCCACCCGACCGACATGGTCATCTCTCATCCCCTGCAGTTGCATTTTCCCCGGCAGATGCATTTTCCCACAGATCAGACTTCTCCCCAGCAGAAGATGTTGCTCCCTACCAGTAGACAATCATTCCCAATTTCCCATCAGATCTGAACTACGTTTGGCTTGATTCCCCTGTGGATACGTAGGTCGCCTCCAAGGTTCAGCCGTTCCATCGATCCTTTCATCTGTTTTGAAACTCATGTTCTAGAACAGATCCTTCTTTTATCGTCGACCCTCCATTGCCTTGCAAGAAGCGTCGCCGAGGGGCTACTGTTAGTACCCGATCTGAAAATGAGTTTATTAGGGCTTTCCCAAATATACAAGGACTTTATAGGAATTAGAAACCTTGCAAAGACTTGTCCCGGATTCCCAAAATATGTCTCATTATTCTAGAACACCCTAAATATATTCAAAATATGGTTTCCTTAAACCATGCAGAAACCCTAGCTTAGGAATCACGTCAGCCCGCAACCTTGGCCACGCGGCCAACCTGGCTGCGCCTCCGACCTTGGCCACGCGGCCAACATTGTCACCGTCTTCAATCATGGCCAGGCGGCCAACCTTGCTCCGGATGATCCTGACCGTCAGATCTTCCCCTCAGTTTACTATATAAATCCATTCCATCCCATTGGTTAAGGATCCGAGTTTGAGAGTCTTAAATCCAATTTTGAGAGTTCTTAAACATTATTTTGCTCCCTAATTAAGCATTCAAACACTCAAGGAGATCAAGGTTTATTTCTTGCCAACATAGGTAAGTTTTCTAACTTTTTCTTCATGTTCTTGCATCATTTTTAATGTAGATCTCTTATATTCATGTTCTTACATGTTTATTCATAGTTTCTTCATATGCTTTGCATGTTCATTCATATGTTCCTAATATGTTCTTCGCATGTTCTTCGCATGTTCTTCGTGTTCATAGATTAAAACCTTATTTATGCTATATTTAGGGTTGCGATCTTCATGTTTGCATGTTATTTCATAGCCGATGATGATTTAGGGTTCATCAACCCAAGAATGATCTAGGAACTATTTCTAAACCCTAAACTTTAGGTAATTACTCCCATGTTCAATAATCCTCCCATGATGAATGTTCATTGAGATCTCATTGATGGCATAGTCATTATTCTAGGATGTGATCATCCTGCATGTTTCTTTCTCCTCCCTCCTCATTATGCATGATCCCTATTCTCTCTCCACATTCTAATTATGTGCGAACTACGCTGACCTGAGCTTCTCACATTGAGAGGAACGTAGGCAATCTTCGGATCCGGTCTAAATCACTAACACACTACATACACCGCATCATGATAGAAAGACCGATCAATTCGGGCAATAGGAGTGATAACGTTCAATATTCTTCTCTTGTTGTAATTTGACCCCCGAACCCACTAAAAATGCCTTTTTCAATGTTTTGGCTATAATTAAAACGGCGTGGCGACTCTCATAATTTTAATGTCGTTATGAATATTCCCTTTTGTAAATAAAAATAATCACAAGATACTTCACATGCGTCGCTTCATCGGAAAGGGGTATTCACAGCAGCTTATACGCTAATTTAAAAGTGTATGAGCTAAAGCTTGATCGAATCGACGAAACTGAAGGCAAAGGAAAACTTGTTTCCTATGTTGCGCAAAAGGAATCTGCGCCTACTCAAACCTCAGACAAAGTCTCTACTTCATCTTTACTTGAAATGGATGATGATGATGATTTCGCTATGTTCGTTAAGCGATTCCAAAAATTCAGGAAATTCTCTAAACCTGGATCCTCGAGCAAACCACCTGCTAAGTTTTCTCGAGGCAGAGATTCAAAGAAAGATGATGACTTGGTTTTCTACAACTGCAGAAAGCCCGGTCATTTTGCTTCAAAATGCCCTACTCCAAAATTTGAGTACATGAAGAGGAATACTGCGCAGAAATCATCAAAGCTACGCGGAATGATTGCTGAAGAAGACTGCGTAGAAAAGGAACTGAAGACTTGGATAGAGACTGACACTGAAGACAGTGATGATGATGACGACTCTGAGGATTGACTGCTTTGCTTGGTGGCTAATGCTGATGCTGATAGCGATTCAGACAATGATCCTGATACGGACACAAAGGCTGCGCCAAGGACAATTCAGAAGAAAGGCCCCACTATCACAGAACTGGTGGAAATGGGACATCTGACTCCAAGCAGACAGAATGGAAAGTATTTATTTACCAGAGCAGACCTATCAAAGAAATTTGTAATTCCACCTCCGCGAAAAGAATCTCTTGAAATTCCTGCTGAAATTGTAATAGAAAAGGACGACTCTGCTGCTGAGCGTGAGTCTATTTTCAATCAAGCTGAAAAGGTAATCAAGAAATTTAATTCTATGAAAGAAGCAGTGGACTTATCAATTGGTGAAATTTTACAGCTTAAGACGGAGAGAACTCTTTTAAAATCTGAGATCACCCTCCTTAAGGAGCAGATTAAGAGCATGACTCCTCTTACTGAAAAGAACCGTTTTCTTACAGATCAAAATGCGCTATTTAAAGTAAGAAACGGAGAATTGGCTGCTCAAGTAGCTGATCTCACAAAGATCACTGATGAGAGGACCAAATCTCGTGTCACTATGGACCAAATTCTAGAATCCCAAAAAGCCAGTGGAGACACGGAAGGCTTGGGGTTCTCAACTAGTGATAACTTTAAATGCGCAGTCTGCTCTGAAAAGAAAAAGGAGTTTACACCACATCAAACTATTGAAATTCCTAAAGCAAAGCATTCTGCTTCAATAGGTAAAGAACAGGAGAAAGTCCAGAGACAAAATTTCCATTATGTCTACCCAAAGAAGCAAACTGGAAAAGCCAAGGGTAAGGCTAAAGTTGAATCTGTGCTTGACAACGCACCTTTTGATATTTGTTGCGCTTCTCCTTCGAGTGTCAAATCTGTGCATAAGGGTCATGCGCATGAAAGCCATGCGCCTCAACGCCAGATGCGCATACTTAAGAAAAGCGCACCAAAACATCAAAAGATGGTGTTTGTAAAAACTAGTTCATCTGCTCAAGTAAAGAATGCCGCGCCAAAGAAAAGTAGAGAGTTTGTAAAAACTCAATCTATAAGTGGCTTTCATCATTGTGTTGTGTGTGATGGTTTAGGTCACAAGGCTGCAGAATGCCTTTTGCGATTTGCTCCTAATGACAAGGGACGTAAAAATCCTAAGGTCAGACAGGAGTGGGTTGTCAAAAGTTGCTAACTCTAGGACCCAAGAATAAAGGGGACCTGCGTTTTTAATGTCTGTTTTTCAGGTCTCCTGCTTCACTGCGCACTCTTCACAAGCTAAAGCGCATATATGGTACCTCGATAGTGGATATTCTAGACACATGACTGGAGATGTTACCGATCTTGAATATGCGCATGAAGGAAGAGGTCCCTCAGTAACGTTTGGAGATAACAACAAAGGGCACATAGTTGGATATGGAAGAATCAGAAAAGATAAAGTGTGCATTGAGAAAGTTGCGCTAGTAGAAGGACTCAAGCACAACCTGCTCTCCATATCACAATTCTGCAATAAAGGTTTGGAATGTCACTTCACTGCAACGCACTGCTATATCAAAGATGGCATATCCGGACTAACTTTGCTCACAGGGACTCGTAAGACTAATGTTTACATTATTGATCTTACTGCTATAGATTCTATCACTAATCTATGTTTTGTAGCAAAGAATGTAAGTGAAAGCAGCTGGCTATGGCATAAGCGCTTAAGTCATTTGAACTTCAAATAATTGGCTAAGCTAGGAAGGGAAAATCTTGTCAAAGGACTTCCCAAAGTAGCTGATCATCATGATAGAAAATGCGCAGCATGCCAGCTCGGTAAACAACCTAAGCAGTCTTTCTCCAGCAAGACTGCTTCTCAACTTCCAAATGTTTACAACTGCTTCACATGAACTTGTTTGGGCCGGTCACCACCGCAAGCATTAGAGGAAACAAATATACTTTAGTTGTGGTGGATGACTACTCAAGATACACATGACCATGGAACTGAATTCAAGAATAACGGTGTTGCTCAATACTGCGATGACCATGGAATTGATCACAATTTCTCTGCTGCTGGAGTTCCTCAACAAAATGGCGTTGTGGAAAGAAAGAATCGCACGTTGATCGAGGTTGGAAAAACAATGATAGCTGAAGCTAAGCTTCCAAAGTATTTATGGGGAGAAGCTGTCAACACTGCTTGCTTTACTCATAATAGATCCCTCATCAACAAAGCCTACAACAAGACTCCATATGAGTTATGGAGAGGAAGAGCGCCCAACATTGCTTTCTTCAAAAAATTTAGCTGCAAATGCTATATCCTCTACAATGGCAAAGATCATAGAGGTAAATTCGACGCCAAAACAGATGAAGGTATTTTCGTTGGGTATGCCAAACACTCTAAAGCTTTTCGTGTTTTTAATAGAACTACTCTAGTAATTGTAGAATCGGTACATGTTACTTTTGATGAGCATTCTCTCCTTGAGCCATATTTGGCTCCAAATGATTCTGATGATTCTGCTGAGAATGTTGAGACAGGTACGCAGCCTCAAACTGAACCTGCGCAGGATGATAATCAAGTTGATTAAAACCAGAAGTCCATCTCATGCGTATACACCAGATGCTGCGCCAGAAGTGACTACTCCTGATGCACAAACACCTCCTCCTGCGCATGATGTTTCGCCACTTCAGCAAATCACTTTTGATGATCTCGATGCTGGAGCAAATGAAGTACCCGTTGAAGATCTTCGTATTCCTACCACTCAACCTAACTTACCCCCTGAGGTTCGTGAAGTTAGAGATCATCCAACTACAAATATCATTGGTGATCTCAATGTAGGGGTTCGTACAAGGAGAGCATCAAACTTTGATGATGAATATCACTCCTTTATCTCTCAAATCAAACCAAAGAATATTGATGAAGCGCTCCAAGATTCAAGCTGGGTTACTGCTATGCAAGAAGAGCTTAACCAGTTTGAGCGCTGTAAAGTTTGGACTTTAGTACCCAGACCTCATGATCAAGGCGTTATTGGTACAAAATGGGTATTTAGAAACAAGATGGATGAGAACGGAAGCATCACCAGGAACAAAGCAAGGTTGGTTGCGCAAGGCTCTGGAAAGAGGAAGGAATCGATTATGATGAAACTTTTGCGCCTGTAGCAAGACTAGAAGCTATCAGAATTTTCTTAGCTTATGCCTCTCACAAGAAATTCAAGCTCTATCAAATGGATGTGAATAGCATTTCTCAACGGTGAACTCCAAGAGAAGGCCTACGTAGCTCAACCTCCTGGATTTGAAGATAGCAGATTTCCAAATCACGTCTTCAAGCTTCAGAAAGCTTTGTATGGACTTAAGCAAGCTCCAAGAGCATGGTACGATACTCTATCAAAATTCCTGCTAGAAAAGGGATTCAAGCGCCTGTAAAATCGATACAACTCTTTTTATTGCTAAGTGTAATGATCATTCTTTACTTGTTCAAATTTATGTCGATGATATTATATTTGGTTCTACTAATGAATTACTTTGTAAGCGCTTTGAGAAACTCATGAAAAGCAAGTTTGAGAGAAGCATGATGAGAGAACTCACATTTTTCCTTGGACTTCAAATCAAACAATTAAATGATGGCATCTTCATAAATCAAGCCAAGTACACAAGGGACTTAATCAAGAAGTTTGGACTTGAGAATGCTAAAGCATACGACACTCCAATGGCTACGGGAAATAAGCTTGATAAAGACTTAAAAGGTAAGAAAGTTGATCAAACTTTATATCGAGGTATGATTGGCTCTCTACTCTACCTTACTGCAAGTAGGCCAGATATTATGTTTAGTGTTTGTGTCTGTGCGCGCTATCAAGATGACCCTAGAGAAGCGCACTTAACTGCTGTTAAACGCATTATTCGTTATCTTTCTGGAACTATTAACCTTGGACTTTGGTACACCAAAGATTCGAATTTCGATTTGCTAGGTTATTCAGATGCAGATTACGCAGCATGCACAATTGACAGGAAGAGCACAAGTGGAACTTGTCATTTCCTTGGAAATTGACTTGTTGCGTGGGCAAGCAAGAAACAAGCTGTTGTGTCCATCTCCACTACAGAAGCTTAATGCATTGTTGCTGGAAGCTGCTGCTGCCAAATCCTATGGATGAAGCAACAACTAGTGGATTATGGAATTAATGAAGGAAATTGCCCAATTTTCTATGACAATATGTCCACCATAGCAGTCTCCAACAATCCTGTCATACATTCAAAGACAAATCACATCGACATCAAATATCATTTTCTCAAGCACCACGTGGAAAAAGGAAATATTCACTTAGAGCATGTGGGCACAGATAATCAAATTGCTGATATCCTCACAAAGGCTCTTGACGCAAAGAGATTTATCTTTTTGAGAGGAGAAATGGGTATGCTTGAACTCAGCTAACTTGTCCATATTATTTGTTAATACTAATGTTTTTGTGTTTTCTTGATAAGTTCTTAAAGGTTAAAATTTCATGCATCTGCGCCGCTACTGCGCAGTAAGTTAATACGCATGAAAAATTAAGTTGAGATTTGAAGAATCTTTGCACAATATTCGCTCTGCGCAAACGACATGTGTACTAAGTGGACCGCAGGTAAGTATTCTATTCATTAGATTTTGCACATAGGTCCTTGACTGAAAAGTCAACGCTTAGTCACAAGGGTACTTGTGTAATTTAAATTTTCCCGCGCCTTTATTTTTTTTAATTTTCTTGGGAAATTACCTTTTTACCCCTGCGCATGTCCCATTGTCATTTAATGCAAACTGCGATTAATGACAGCGCACCTTACGAATGTCTGCTCACCATTTAATGAGGAAGGTGATGCGACAGCCGTCAGCTTCTTTTCGCTGACACACGCGCGCGCAAAGACTGCGCACGCGCGTCCCCCATTCGGCCACGTCACCCTGCTAACGTGAGCCCGTCCTTTCACTGAATCAGCATTTATGAGGAAGTTAACTCGACAGTGACCGGCTTAGGACTTCACACTCACGCGCGCGCTAGGCCTGCACACGCGCGCATCCGGTTGGGCCACGTCATCACAGCACGTGCCCCACTCCGCTTTTTCACCAACTGTCCTTGCGCTGACGTCACCATTTTTCCCTCTTTGGGTATAAACCGTCTGCGACCTCTCTCCTCTCTCTTTACTGCTCATTTTCTTTTACCAAACCTCCATTTTTTTCTCTCTATTTCTTACCAACTTCCAAAGATTTCCTCTTCTTCTCTCTTTGACCTTCATCTTCTCCAGATTTCATCTTCCCAAAACTTCCTTTTTCATCTACATCTCTTTCTATATCAATGGCTCCTAAGAAGACTTCAAAGAAAATGCCCGAAATCATTCTCTCTTCTTCATCTGAGGACATTTCTTCCTCTTCTCGCTCTGGGTCTGAACAACAACAACCTCCTCCCCAGCCCGTCGTCGAAGATATGGTATGATTTTTTTCTCTGTTTTTTTTAATTTCCGCCATTGTTAGGGTTTAAAGCTTTACAAGCTTCCCTTTGTGATTGTGTGCTTGTTTGTTGATCATTTTTGAAATCGATTGGTGTGTTGTGTTCGTTTCTCCCTGATCTACCTTTCACGTAATTTATTTCATGATCAATACTCTTTTTAAGTGATTTCTACAAAATTTTCTGTCCAAAAACCTCCATAGCAGACGAACGATTATTCTGATTTTCTGGGTTTGTTTTAATGTTATTGTCTATATTGTTTACATGGTTGACTTCGTCCTGTTCATGCGGTCATTTCGATGTATTTTTTTTTGGATTTGAACAACTTTTGATTTTTGGTGTTCTTGATGTCCATGTTCATGAACAGTTCATTTTGTGTTCATCAATTTCTTGATTTTTCTCTTATGCTCTGGTTCGCATAAGAATTTCCAAGTGTTTACGTTTTGCGCATTCTTGCTTGGCTTTGCGCATTACTTTTATGATATTTTATCTAGTTTGGAGATACTGCGCATAGGTATCCATGCGTTATCTGCGCATGCGCAACGCTCCATGCACAATATAACGTCTAATTCATATTTTTTTTGTTTTTGCGCAGAATCCCTTTTATTTCATTTGTGGATGGGAAGTCAATCCGCAAGATCTTAACCAGGATGCTGTTGGGCGCAGATTGATAAGACATCTGCGATCCTCTGGAATTCTTCCTCTATTCACTTTGGATCAGCCATTCTACGTGCCTTCTCTTGTTGATGAATTCTTCGAGACTGCGCGTGTTGTTCCTACCAAGCACAAGGGTGAGAGCACTGAGATCATTATGGCGGTGGTGCAAAATTGCGAAATCTTGGTACACCCAAACCACATCCGCAGACTTTGCGACTTCGATGTTGGTGATGCGCCAGAGACTTTTGATACTGCGCGGCAAGACAGATTGGCGATGAAATTAGTTGGCGAGCCCACTCTTGTCAAGCGATGGTCTGTGCATGATCGCAAAGAATTTCGTGAGGTGATGTATCACCTGTGCACCTTGATTGGCGATTCCCTGAACTGCAAGAATGGGAACAAGGGGAAGTTTATTTCCAAGCAATGGGAATATTGCTGCGCTATCTACTTAAAGGAAAGGCTGGATTGGCCCCAGATCATCTGGAATGAAATCACCAAGGCAATGACGAGCTATGATACGCGCCTCAACGCGTCAAAACCTAAGTATCGGACGCACTGTCGCCTGCTATCCAAGCTCCTGCTCCAATACACTGAATTAAATGACTTTGTAAGGAAGAAGCCTATTCTGAAGCAGTCCTGTGCTTCAAAGTTTTATTCTCGAGCGCAGCTTCATCTGCTGCGTGATGAGATTGGCGATGCGGACTACTACAGAATCTGGAGATCATATGGTGATCCCAACAGGGAACCTTGGTTGGGAAAGTTACCCAAGGAAGGCAAGGCCAAGGGCACAGAAGGCCCAAGTGTTGCGGCGCAGGAAACGGCTGATGAAGCCTCCAGGGGCAAGGGCATTGCTGAGCCCAAGTCCAAGAAGCACAAGGATGTTCCCAACGTCCAATCTACCGCAGGCATTAAGATCAGAGAGCCTACCCTTGCAGCTCCAAAGCCTCCCTCCAAGAAGCGCAAGGCTGATGCGCCTGCGCCCTCCCCGAAGAAGACCAAGACTGCCAAGAGTGCCTTCCAACGAATTCCTCCTTCTGCGCATGACTCTGAGTCGCGCATGGATCACACTGGTGATTCTGAAGATGCTGAGATTCAGGGGGAGACTCATCCCAAAGCCCCAGCTGTGCAAGACCCTAATGTTGCGCCCGCGCCTCCTGCTGATGCCCCTCTTTCTTCTCCTCGGCGCAAGCAGAAGGTGCGTAGTAGTGCAAAGGGCTCCAAAAAGCGCCATACTCCTTCTCCTCCAAGCTCTCCTCGAGAACCAACATCCAGCGCATTTCAGCGCGTTAATATCCCTGTTGGCCATACTCACAGGGTTACCTCTGTTCTGGATGAAGGCATGGACATTGAGCCTGAGGCTGAGAAGGATGATACTGATGAAGTGAATCAGATTGTTAGTGGTGATGACGCAGCTCCTCCTGAGCCCACTGCTGCGCCCCCTGGTCAACCTGACTTTGTTGCGCCTGAGATTCCAGCGCCTCCTCCTGCTGCTGATCCTATCCCAGAAGATTCTGCTAAGGATGGTGCCACTGCCTCTGAAAGCAATGAACATTCTTCTGCGCATAGATCTCCTGCGCATCTGTCTCTTCCGCGCCAGTCCCCTCTTCATCCCATCTCCACAACCTCTCCTCCCAAGACAACAGAGCAACCGCCCCCTGCCACCTCAACGGTTCCTGCGGTATCTACCTCGTCCCTCTCCTCCTCTAATGAGCTGCGCCAGATCTTAAAAGCCTTGAATTCCATTCAAGTGAATCAAGTTGCTGCGCAGTCTCAGATGGCTCAACTCATCACTGCGCAAACCACTATTCAAGATCAACTTGATGCGCAGCGATTGGAGATTGCTGCCATTAAGGGGGAGAATGTATCAAAGGCAAGTCTCTCTGCCGGCCCCTCTGCGCAGCGAGTCCCTGATGACTTAGATAAAATGGTCCTGGACTCACTTAAGTCAATAGCTGGGATGCTTGAAAATGTGTGCACCTATGAAGCTATTGATGATGGGTTCAAGGAAATTCTGAGGAAGCTGCGCAAGAACTTAGCAGATGGCTTATATGAGGGGTTTGACAGCTTGGAAGCGCAGTTAGTAGAGAAGATGGCGCAAGGTGGACCTGCGCAAACTAGTGTGCTCAACATGGAAGGTGTCAGGGAGTGCATAACTCAAGCTATGACGGACTTTGCTGATGGGTTCAACGCAAGGATGGATCAAGAAATGTTTGACATTCAAGCCAGCGTGAACACCCAGCGCCTCCACACCGACACTCGCCTTGAAGCTACGCATGCCACCATCATCGACACCATCAATGCTGCTGAGCAGTCATATTTCAACCAGATGTCTGGGCATCAGATGGCCTATGCAGCAAACTTCCGAGAACTGCAAGCAGACAACAGGGATGTACGCAGAGGAATCACAGTTTATGTTGAAGAAGCTGTTGCGTTCAAAGAAAAGTTTCAAGCGCTCAAAGTTAAGCTTATGAACAAGTTTAATAGCCTGCAGAATGAGCTGCGCGAAGCCCTGCACCGGATCAACATAGATTAGGCTCTATGTAATTTTTGCTTTTGCGCAAGGTATATTCCTTTTTGTGCGCATTTTGTCGTTTTTCTTATTCAAACTTGTAATCTCAACTCTTAACAGTCCAAGTTTTAATGAGAAAAATCGCATCATTAGTTTCAAAAACCTTGTTCAAATCAAACTATTCATTTGTGGAACAATGAATGTTTTATTTCACCTCATGCGCATTCTATTAACTGCTCACATTTTCTACGCATAATGTTTAAACATTCAGTTTAAACGCATACTTAAACTAAAACTCATATCATTTGTATGCGCTGCATGTTATTTCTGTCTTTCCCACTGTAAGTTAATCCTTTGGATAGACTAGAAATCTATAGCATAAGCTAGTGTGTGAATTGACTTGAGGCATGATTTACCATTTTCATTTTTATGGACATGTTACTATCAAGTACAATGGATTGCCTTTGTTATAGTAGGTAATGGCATCAATCATTTAAGGGGAGATTGTTGGGTATGCTTATCTCTTAACCCTCCTAATTTTGTTAGAATTGATTGATACCATCACCTAAGAATATTCTATGGACTTTAGGACCCTATGTAAGAAGTCTTATAACTTTAATTTTTAGCTAAGTCCATTTTATAGTATAGTCTTAGAATATAGGACTTGGAGCGAAAAGGAAAGAAGATCTAAGCAAGACTGTGGTCACTGCGCAGGACTTTTCTGCGCAGTACACCACTGCGCAGGTCTCTCATGCGCAGCATTATATCTTGCTCAGTTTTCAATGCATTCAGATCACCTAACTTGGAAAGCGTTTAGAAGATGCACGCTTATTAAAAATGCTGAGGTGTGCAGAATCGACAAAGCAAGTACACTCAGCAGATCCAACGGTGGAGATGCGCTCAAGAGAGAAATTTCAAATGAAGACAGCTGTCAACCTTCTAGAAGAAGCTTTTAAATTTGGTCTTCATGCTCAGTCTCCAACGGCTCTAAATCACCAGCGCACCAATCATATTGTGCCAGGTCATCATCTTTGGTCAGAGCCCCAACGGCTATAAAGGACACCTGCGCACCAATTATATCGTGCCAGCTCATCGTCCTTGCTCAGAGCTCCAACGGCTAGTCTTAAGCTCTCTGCTATAAATAGCCAGCTCATCTTCATTTCCAAGTTGCTAGAGTTTGTGCTTTCATAAGTATCCTTGAAGTTAAGAAGATTGCTGCTAATATTCCCAGATTCAAGATCAACCTTCAAACCTTCATACCTTCAAACTCCTGCCCAGATCCTAAGCCTTATCACCAGAATTCTTCGTGCTCTTCATCTCATAGATTCATAGAGCTCAGAATTTCTGTCACACACACACCTCTTGAAGCTTCGATCATTTAGATCCTACTTCTTGAGATACACCGGTTTAGTCTAGGATTTGTTCTTCATAGAATAGATTTTGATTTGAGTTTTGATTCATTGTAATCTTGTAAAAGCTCCTCACATCAATATAAATCTCTCCATTAGAAAATCCAAGACTAACCATCTTGGTAGAGGACGTAGATTTTTCATCGATCGAACCTCTCCAAATAGCTTGTTCTTTATTCTCGCTATTTATTTCCTGCTTAATCATTTCTGAATTACTGCTTTGATCTTATCAGATTGATATTATTGTTGCTGTGTTTGTTATTGCTTATTGCCTTAGAATCCTTTTTATCCAACACTTTAAGCCAAAACTTAGCGCGTGCGTTTTTATCTCTGCGCAGACTTTTCCTGCGCAGTAGCTGCTTAAACTTCCGCTGTGCATTTCACACTCTCACTGCGCGCTATACTTAGCTTATTTGAGAACTGTGCGCATAAGCCATTGATTTGCAAAAGGGTTTGAAAAGAATTTTAAAACGCTATTCACCCGCCCCCTCTAGCATTTTTCATACCCTTGTTGCCCCTTTGGGACCAACAGACGATGACGGCGGCCGGAGAGAGAGTTAGGATTGGAGAGAGAGTGCGTGTTGGTCTGTTGGGGTGTGAGAGGTGAGGGGGATTTAGGGTTTTATTAGGTGGAAGGGTAGTTTTGGTATTTAGAGATTAAAGTTGACTGAGTCAAAGAGACATTGGATTTTGTTGGAATTTTGATCTGGGCTTCTATTGTAGTGTGAGCTTTTGGATCTCACTTGGGTTTTTATGGAGAAATTATCTGGGTGGAGGGGCATTGTGGAATTTTCTCATCTAATTATACTTTGACCAATAATTTGAAGAAAAATAATGATGCTAATAAAAATTCAAAAATTGTTATTGTATCACGGTTACTAATAAATTCAATAACTATTTTTAGATTTTCATCAAGATGATTATCTTTCTTTAAATTATGGGTCAAAGTATAATTAGATTGACCAAAAATCCTAATTTGAGTGGGATGGAGGGAGTAGTCATTATTGATTGATGATGTGGAGCTGACGTGGATGAGAGAACAAACTCATAGTTGCGAGTCACTGCTGTGGATACTCTAATAGTAAAAGACTCATCAGTTTGGTTGAGAAATCCCTATATCTGTTCTTTTTTGGGCAAATTGCAATTTGGTTCCTGACATTTACAAACTTTTGCAATGTTGCTCCCAACAGTTGTTTTTCGCCAATTGGTTCCCAACATTTACATTTTTTTGCAATGTGGCTATAAAAGTAACTGAGCGTTAGTTTTCTAACAGATTTTATGTCATGTGACTAGCACATGACGTTTTAAGATATTCTTAAAGCTACACATATCCGATTAATATGATTCTTCTTTTGAACTGAAGCTAATATTTAAATCTACAACATATATTTTTTTGGAAATTTATTGGGTAGTTGGATTATTTTTACATTTAATCTTAATTTTAAATATTAAAAAAATAGAAAACACGTAAAATATAATCTAAAAAAGATATTAGCCCAAATATGTTCCATATGAAGTAAATTCTATATGTAGATTATCAGTTCGTAAAAATGTTTGATAGAAAAAAAGGGAGAAGAAGAGGACGATGAATCGAGGGAATAGTGTATGTGGAATGGGTGTTGCGGAAAAGTGGCAGAGGGGTGGAGAAAAATAAACTGTAGGAAAGATACATACAGAAATTACTTCATATGAAACATACTTGGGCTAATATCTTTTTTAGAGTATATTTTACGTGTTTTTTATTTTTTTAATATTTAAAATTAAGAT
Source organism: Campanula takesimana (assembly GCA_026119855.1). Classification (NCBI taxonomy): domain Eukaryota; kingdom Viridiplantae; phylum Streptophyta; class Magnoliopsida; order Asterales; family Campanulaceae; genus Campanula; species Campanula takesimana. Next base: position 516,864 of record JAOWBW010000663.1, on the reverse strand, counting down.
TAAATGTAAAAATAATTTAGGTACCCAACAAATTTCCGAAAAAAAATTATGTTGTAGATTTAAATATTAGTTTTAATATAAAAAAAGAATCATATCAATCGGATATGTGTAGCTTTACGAATATTTTAATACGTCCTTTAAAACGTCATATGCTAGTCACATGACATAAAATCTGTTAGAAAACTAACGCTCAGTTACTTTTATAGCCACATTGCAAAAAAATGTAAATGTTGGGAACCAATTGGCGAAAAAAAACTGTTGGGAGCAACATTGCAAAAGTTTGTAAATGTCAGGAACCAAATTGCAATTTGCCCTTCTTTTTTTGCTTCTAGGAAGTTTGTGAAACTTAAACTGAATGAGGAAACTTCCTGTAATTACTTTCTTAATACCCCAATTCACATCTGTTAGATGTGGGCCTTTTTTGGTAAACATTGTACATGTAATGGCATATACTCCCTCCGTCCCAAAAGTAATACTTATTACAACTAAAATGTAACGAACGTGTTACTTATATATAACAATGGTTATACATAATTGTAACACATATGTAAAGAAAAAGTAATAATTCAACCATTTACATTTTTAAAGCTAAAAACACTTGATAAGTCTTACATGTAAAAGTATTATATTATCTATAGAAATATGTTATACTCCCTCTGTCCCTAAATGAGTGTCCAAATTTCATTTTAAGGGACACTGAAAATCTCAACTTTTTGAACAATTTGGTAACAACGATTCATATATAATCTTGTAATCTCCTTTCCAAACCTTTAGTGTTGCACGTATAAAGAAACCGGGGAAATTTTTTTCGAAAAAAAACGTTTAGGGAGAAAGTTATGTTCAAAAAAGACACTCATTTAGGGACAAAGATTTCTTGAAAATGGACACTCATTTAGGGACAGAGGGAGTAATTTTTTTTTATTAAAGTGTTATATTTACTTGTACAAACAATTACATTCATGTATATGAGTTGTTACTTTTCAAATGTTACTTTCTTTCAAAAAATTAAATCAAAATACACAATATTTTACATTTTTGCAAAAGCACTATTACATTTCAGTATAAATGATAATTACATTTAGATATTGTTTGGGTTACACGTAATTATAGTTAGTATTACATTTGAAAAAAATGGGTAAAACGATCTTTTGTTTTTGTAAAACAGGCGTTACGTTTACTTATGAACAATGTTACTTTATATGTATACAATAAAAAAAAAAAAAAAACTCAAAAAAAAGGGGCCAATGGGTGGTTGCCACGTGGCAGGTTATGTCACATGGGTCATGGATCCGATTCAATGGGTCGGATCGGGTGGATCAAAAAAACCCGTCTCATAGAAGAGAGAAGAGGTGATATAGATGTTCTTATGGGAGACTAGCTCGAAATCATATACCAAGTCGAATAGAATTCATTAAGTTCCATAGTCATGTGCCAATTTGGCATCACATGTAGCTTCAGGGGCGGATTTACTTACGGTCGAGCGTGGGCGATGGCCCACACTGAAAAATTGAAAACAAATTTTTACTAAGTTTTAATTTGTATTTTACCAGATATATATTCTTGTGAAAATGTTAAATATTGTAGATTCTAGTATAGTGGTAAAGGCGTTTGATGACATTCACTATGGTTAAGGTTCGAACCCTGTGTACATTATTTTTGTTTGTTTTTGTATTACTCGTTTCTTCTATAGTTCTATCCTTTCTATTTTTTTTCCTTAGTTCTTTTCCTTCAAACTATTTATCTATTAATTCACAACTTTAATAAATTACTACTCATAATTATTTTTCCATCATATCTAATCTTTTCTTGTTACTTTTTTCATTATCAATATGATCTGACTATTTTAATTAGAACTTTTCTTAATACTAACTATTTATTCATAAGCACAAATTGTTTCTTTTTGTTATATGAAATTCACATAAATATAATTTTATGCGCAATACATTACTATTTATTCATTAATTCAAACTTTTCTTAGTAATATCTATTTAGTCATTAATTAGCACAAACTGTTTCTTTTTATTGTATGAAATTCACATAAATATATTTTAAGCATATTAGATTTCTAAAGATTATATTTTAGCAGTGGCGGAGCCAGGAATTTTCATCAATGGGGGCAAAAGTTACACAATAAAAAAAATTAACTTTATTTTCGTCGATGGGGGAAAAAAAATCTAATGCATTATTATTTTTATTTTAAAGGGGACAAATTTCAATAAATTGCACTAAACCCTCAAAAATTTAAAAGTTTGCACTAGTAAAATTTTATTTTTTTTAAATCAATGGGGGCAATTGCCCCCTTTAGCATGGGGGTAGCTCCGCCACTGTATTTTAGTATTCACATTTTGTGGTAGTTTTCCTTTATATATACACTGAATGTATCACTGCAAATATGATAAATAATATCTCAATGCGAAACAATTTTGGCCCACACTGAAAGAAATTTCTGGATACGCCACTGTGTAGCTTGGAGATAAACAGAAAATGACAAAGAACAATTTGGTCCTCAGTGCCGGTCCAAAGGAGAGTAGGGTAGGCGTCCATATTGCATCCAAAGTTCAAGGGATACCTTGCATCCAAAGTTTCAGTGATAAAGGGCCCTAAATTTTCTCTTTTAGAATTATAAGTATATAAGTATGTTCATTTATATTAATTTATAATGTCATGAATGTTATAATTGAGCTTATAAATAGGTTAATATAAAAAAAATTAACGGGATACGAACTCGTGACTTTAACCACCGAGTCATTTGGTTTGATATGATATATTATTTGCTATAACTAGAGTGGGTAAACATTTGCAATATAAGTCTATTATTTAGCAAGAATGTTGTCAAAAGTCTAGCATGTAAGATAAATGTACAGCATATGTTACTAATGAAACATTGTAATATTAGAAAAAGAATAATACTAAGGACACAAAAAATTCACAAAATCTTAGTTGTCATGATTGTATTGATGTTTTTAATTAGAGTGGCGGATCCATATTGATGCAATTAATAAAATATCGTCAACTCATTTTGTGAAAATTTTATGACTTTATTTTGTGGCCCATCATTGCTCTTAGAAAAAAATTAAATGTAGATGATAATGATGATGATGGGGAAATGTTATTACCTGAGGAATCTTTTAAACTTTAACTAATTTTTACTTATTGTGTACTTCTTTCGTTTCAAGTTAGTGTGAATTTATTTCCTTTTTCGTCCGTCTTAGGTTAGTGCGGACTGCCTAAAATAGTAAATAATCTTTATTATTCCTCCTATCCATTCTATCTCCTACTTTACTTTTACACTCACAACACTAATCAACTTACTATTTCTCTCACTCATTCTCTATTCAATTTAATTTTTCATACTCACAAACACCTCTCCACTATCTCTCTTACTTTTCCTTAATTTGTGTGCCCAAGTTTTTTATTCACACTAACTTGAAACGGATGGAGTATATCGTAGCTACCTCATTAGTTAATACATTTGAACAAGTAAAGTGATTTAAAATATTTTTGAATTTTTGTATAATTTAGAATAGCTGAAGTTCTTGTAATATGATAAATTAAGAGAATATTGCACAGAGTTCACTACTTTTTTTTTTATGCGTTTAGACGATTTATTTTTCGAAATGAAAATTTTACATATATTTTTTCAAAGTTGGATAATATCAGTTTTGTAAATACTTGAATTTTCAAAATTGTTGATTGTTATACTTACATTAAGATGGCTTATTGAATTTTGTTAAACTATGCATGCGGTCATGCCATCATCATGCCATCAGATGTTTTTTTTCTTGTATTTGAAATTATTGAAAACCTATTTAAGGTTATCAATGTCTTTTTTCATATTGTTTATTGAGAATTATTTACTAGAAAATATTGATATTGGTACGGATACGAATTATTTTAAATCTTGAAATGTTTGTAAGAGTTTGTTTTATGATCATTATGATTTCATTTCATTTGTCTTGTTTTTGACTTATTTCAAATTTTAATTATTTGTCGAAATTTTATATCATCTACTGCAAAAGCATGTTTGTCTTCTTAATAGTTCTTGGTGATTAATTATTTCATATATGCATTGCACCTTTTTTCTTTTTCTTTTTGATAGTTATTGACCTAGCTACACAATGTTAGTTCTTATAAAGGTGTAATTTTTATTTTAATTTATTTGTGTTTTGCAATATACAATTTAATCATAAAAAATTGTGAAAATTCAAAAAATTAATTATTAAAAACCCTTCTATTTAGTACTGTTAGAACATGGATTGCATAACATGTGATTATTAATTCCATGTATAAAGTCATAATATAATGCTAATATAAAGTGTAGTAATATAATATATGTGTAGAATTCTTGAGGTGTAATATTACTTATTTATGATGGGCAAAATGGTAAATTCACACCACTTATGTGAAAGGGTGTAGTCCCTAAATGAAGTTCCTATTTGTTTCCTATAAAAATGCCTCACATCAGCCTAAGAAACACACACAAAAAATTCATTATACTCTCATTATATTCTCTTCATCAAGTACTAGAAGAACTAGAGAGGGCACTATCATTTAGAAGAACTCCGTCCCCTACTTCTTCTTCTTATTCTCTCTAAAGTAACATCAAAGATGGATTCAACAGGTAAACGCTTCCGTCTTCATCCTCTCTCCAACTTATCCCAGATTTGAGTTATGGCATTAGTGGAATAGAAATGTTCCAACAATTGGTATCAGAGCCCGCTCAAATTCTGATTTAAATTTGAGTTTTTGAAAGAATTAATGCTTCATTTTGATTCATGTATTTTGTTGAATCATTAAGTTTTGATGTTGTTTAGAGGCTCTAATTCATTGATAGAGTGCTAATGATCATCATCTTATGAAAAATTCTGGAAAGGATTGAAGTTTTTGCTCAAAAGACACAATGGTTCATGCAAGACTATCCCATTGGCATAGCCGTACGTTGATTAATGCGCGGAGTGTGCGGATCTACTTGCTTGACCAATTTAGTTTATGCAAGATTATCCCTTTAAACATGGTTGTACATTGTATTATGCACGGACCATGCGGATCTACTTGCTTGGTCAAACACTTTTGTGTCAAAATAAATAATTGCTGAAAAAGCCTTGCTCGGCCGAGCACTTCCCTTGACTCGGCCGAGCACTATAATATTTCATGAATCGGTGCATTTGGGAAAATCACTGCTCGGCCGAGCACCACCCGTGACTCGGCCGAGCACTGTAGCATCAGATTACAAAGTTTCTGGAAAAGGCTTGCTCGGCCGAGTCAAGTGAGGTGCTCGACCGAGCACTAAGTGTGACAAAAAAAATTGAGTCTCTGGAAATTGTACTCGGCCGAGTCATGCCCTATGCTCGGCCGAGCAGGCACTGTTTCCAGATTTTATTTTTTCAAGAATTTTGTACAATCAATTATTTTACTTCATTTTTTTTAGCAAAAACATACATTTTCAAGCCTTAATTTTTGTGATTAATTATATGCTTAACAATTTTATACATTTTTTTAAAAATAATATTATCACCAAAGTGATTCACGTTATTTAAATCCAAAATTGTTAAAGTGTTGAATGTATGCATTAATAGGTGAATGACATGAATTTTCCAAAAAATATCTTGTTATTTGACAAAATTTATACATTCATTTGGTAACAAATAAAATAAACATTGAGTTGTTTTGTTAAATACTTAAATCAGCCCAAAGGAAGATTAAGTATTTAATTAATACGTCGTTCAAATTATTGGTTACCTCAAGATAATCATTTATGAATCAACTCGCAATCCAAAGATTAGTTTTGATGTTATGTTGATTGTCTTATAGATGGATTTCATTGATATAATTAATCATTTCTTCATTATGTAGTTACTTATACATGTTTTGTATTTCACTCTTGTTCTCAAATTCCAACAGATTTACTTAACGCTTCTTCAATAACTGCTGCTATGAGCACCGTTCCGATGCTTAATGGGGCTAATTTTAAAACTTGGAAAAATAAAATAACTATGAACTTATGTTGTATGGACATTGATCTCGCATTAAGGGAACCATTTACTCTTCCTCTCACTGATGAAAGCACTCAAGAATATCGCTTAAGTGCTGAGAAATGGAAACGTTCCAACCGCGTGAGCCTAATGATCATGAAAAATGTAGTCCCGGAGACTTTTTTGAACAGTGTCTCCGAGGATATTGATGCTAAAACATTTCTCGACACCCTTGAGGAACGCTTTGCAAGCTTCCTTGAGAAAGCTTGTTTCCATGAGGTACAAGGGTAGTGGAAATTTAAGAGAGTACATTTTGGAAATGCTTCATCTCTCAACAAAACTAAGGGCACTTAAGTTAGAGATATCGGAAGATTTATTCATGCACTTAGTTTTGATCTCTCTTCCTCCTCAATTTGGTCACTTTGAGATGACCTATAATTGTCAAAAGGACAAGTGAAATATTAATGAACTTATTTCACATGTGACACAAGAGGAGGATAGGTTGAAACAATTAAAACCCAAAAGTGCTCATGTAGCATCTACCTCTTCTCATCGGACAAAGAGGAGAGGGAATGAAATTGCGGTTGCAAGTAAGAAGCATAAGGGATCATCTGATGATCAAAAGGTTAAGAAATGCTTCTTTTACAAGGACCTTACTCACATGAAGTTCGACTACCCCAAAGTATCACGCATGGCGTGCTAAGAAAGGTATGTCATTTGGTCTTGTTTGTACTGAGGCTAATTTGGTTTCAATTCCTACATATACATGGTGGTTGGATTCTGGTGCAACAACTCACATTAGTATGTCTATGCGGGGTTGCCTGAATTACCGAAGACCCAGTGAAGATGAGAGATACATCTAAATGGGAGCTAGGAATCCGGTTGAAGTAATATGCATAGGGACCTTTAGGTTATTGTTTAGTACTGGTTATTATTTTGTATTAAATAATACATTCATTGTACCGTCATTTAGATAGAATTTGATATATATCACAGTTTTGGACAAGGAAGGTTACTCTTGTTCATTTGGCAATAATAAATGTGATCATTATTTTAATTCCAAAATTGTTTGTACTAGTACTTTGTCAATAAATGATAATCTTTATTTACTTGACACAATTAAAACAATAAATGAGTCCTATAATAATGAAACCAGAGGTACTAAGCGAAAGTTATCAAGTGAAAATTCTTATACCTTATGGCATAGGCGTTTGGGTCATATATCCAAAAGGAGAATTGATAAGCTTGTGTCGGAGGGAATCTTAAACAAACTTAATACTTCGGATAAAAACTTTTGCATTGAATGCCTTAAAGAAAAATTTACAAACACTAAAAGAAAAGTATCCTCGAGAGCATCAAGCGTCTTAGAACTAATTCATACGGATATTTGTGGACCATTCACTACCCCTTCATGGAATGGTCAACAATATTTTATTACGTTCATAGACGACTACTCTCGTTATGGATACATTTATTTGCTTTATGAAAAATCTCAATCATTGGACGTTTTCAAGTCTTATAAAGCTAAAGTTGAAAATCAACTTGGAAAGACTATTAAGAACGTTAGGTCCGATCGTGGTGGTGAATACTACGGTCGGAATGACGGTTCGATTGAACAACGTCCAGGTCCTTCTGCTCGCTATCTTGAGGAGTGTGGGATTGTCCCTCACTACACCATAACGGGCACGCCTAGCATGAATGGTGTAGTTGAGAGATGTAATAGAACCCTTAAGGATATGGTAAGAAGTATGATTTCTTGTACTTCCTTACCACACTCACTATGGGGCGATGCATTAAAAACCGCTACTTACATTCTCAATAGAGCTCCATCAAAAGCTACTAATAAAACTCCTTATGAATTATGGATGAATAAGAAACCATCCTTAAATCATCTTCATGTATGGGGTTGTCCAGCAGAAGCTAGGCCTTATAGGCCTAATGAAGGCAAACTGGATGCTAAGACTGTTAGTAGTTACTTTGTAGGGTATGCCGATAGATCTAGGGGATATAAATTTTACAACCCGAAAACTAGAACCTTTTTTGAAACGGGAAATGTTAGGTTCTTTGAGGATGTTGAATTTAGAGGGGAAATTAGGAATAGTTTTGAATTTGAAGAAGAAGATGAAGATGAATCTATTTCTTTACCTCTTCCTATAGTTCCCATTGGAAATCAAGTATTTATACTTAAAATTCAAGAGGAACATACAATTCAAAACAATGACTCCCCTATAAATATTGAACAACATGAAAATGTTGATAATGAGGATCAAATTCAACAACCTCAACATCAAGAAGAACTAGTGCCCTTAAGGAGATCCAATAGAGTAAGAAGGAATGCAATTCTGGATGATTATGAAGTGTATCTTGCCGAGAATGAGGAACACTTAGGCTTAGTGGGAGATGAGCCACTCACCTTCCATGAAGTCATTAATAGTCCTAATTCTCATAAGTGGATCAATGCCATAAATGAAGAGTTAAAATCCATGAAAGACAATGACGTTTGGGATCTTGTTCCATTACCTAAAGATGTAAAACCTATTTGGTGTAAATGGGTCTTTAAGACCAAAAAGGATTCACAAGGTAATGTAGAAAGATATAAGGCTCGTCTTGTTGCTAAAGGTTTACTCAAAGGGAAGGTATTGATTACAAAGAAATATTTTCTCCGGTATCATCTAAAAACTCTTTTAGGATCATTATGGCACTTGTAGCACATTATGATCTTGAGCTTCATCAAATGGATGTAAAGACCGCTTTTCTCAATTAAGACATTGAGGAAACTATCTATATGAAGAAACCAGAAATGGTGACTGATTTATATCAAACTAATCAATTAGTTTGTAAACTTAAGAAATCCATTTATGGTCTCAAGCAAGCTTCTCGTCAATGGTATTTAAAATTCAATCAAGTTATTCTTTCATTTGGTTTTGAAACGAATCTTGGTGAAGATTGTGTATACCATAAGTTCAGTGGGAGTAAATTTATATTTTTGATCTTATATGTGGATGATATTTTGCTTGCTAGTAATGATATAAACCTTCTTAAAGAAATTAAGAAATTTCTTTCAAACAAATTTGAAATGAAGGATCTTGGTGAGGCATCTTTTGTATTATAGGAATCCAAATTCACCGTGATCTTTCACGGGCTATTTTAGGATTATCACAAAAGGCCTATATAGAATTACAAAGGTTTACCATGCAAAACTGTAAACCACATGACACCCCTGTTTCTAAGGGAGGCGAGTTTAGTCTCAAACAATGTCCTACAAATAATTTTGAATCCAAGTATATGGAAAATATCCCTTATGCATCAGCAGTAGGAAGCTTAATGTATGCACAAGTCTGTACTCGTCCATGTTGGGTTTTGCACTATCATGCGCAGCGGAATAAACCCAAAATCCTAGATCCATTCAAGATAATTAAATTAATACAAAGGTGAATTTAGAATACTAACCGTGATGGAGCTTTAAAATTTTCGGATCTTGAAAAACTTCGTTTTTCAAGCTTTGATCTTCTCCAAGCTTTTCTTCAAGACTTGATCTACAGGAACACGAACTAGAAGATGATTAAGCAATCACCCTCTATGGATATCCACACGTGAATGAATATCAAGAACTCCTTCTTGATCTTGACTGCTAGATCCAAAAGGGCTATATGAATTTTAGGGTTCTTGATCTTTGATTCTCAATCTTAATCAAGAATATTGTTTCTCCAAACAACTGTGTTTCATATGCTTAATGGCTGGTGAAAAGATGCTTATATATGTCCTAGTCCTTAACCCTTAAGGACCTAGGAAACCTAAACCCGTCACCCAATTAAACAGTAAATTTTCGGCCAAGACAGCTCCGGCACGGTCGTGCCAAATGGTCCGCACCTACCTTCCCCGGCTGATGATTATTGGCACGGTCGTGCTTTGTAATCGGCACGGCCGTGCTCTTTATCTGGCACGGTCGTGCCAGACCAATAATCAGTCTTTTTTCCCTTTTAACAATTCGTTCCATTGTGTGTGATCCCGTAGGATTATATCAAGTTGGCAATGAGTCCAACTATATTTTATCCTCATAAATCATGAGCGGACCCAAGCATGCCATCATGACTATCCAAATGATACAACTTTATCAAAGTTCGCTTATCCTTTATAGAACATATCACAATCCTTTTGTCCACGATGTCATTGAGCGTAAGCCATGGTCAATGGTCAACTTACAATGCTCAATACTTTTCTAGATTCCAAATAGTTTGATAATACAAACGACATTGATCATATCAATTCATTTGAGCACGGCCATGCATTTCATCAACACTATTCATCGAGGGGCCCAAGCTTGACATCTCTCATGAAGAGAGACAAATTTCATCTTGACTTATTACACTTCCCCACATAGCTTCGATCATGCCAATCATATCGTTTATAATTACTTGGTTAAGAGTAACGTTTGAATACGTCAAACATGATCTCCATTATGTGGAAGATCGTAATAATCTCAGGTGTTAGGATTCTAATGATATAACTATTTAGAGGTTTAATTATGACATTTTGACCATGACATAAACCTCATAGTTGGGTCATGTCCAGTATGTGTTCCCCAACACATACCCATAAGTTTAACTTGTATCCCATACACGTGATCATCAAATGATCATCGAATTAAACTTATACTAGTTGTTCATAAGTACTAGGGACGGGGATTATTATAACAAAACATGTAACAATAAATAATAATCCAAAACATTTCTTTATATAAATGAAAAGTGATAACAAACATTGTCAAACAACGTGCCAAATAACATGCCTAGGGCATATACACCAACAGTCCAGACCTTGCATTTATTGTTGGGATGCTTGGTAGATACCAAAGCAATCCGGGGAGAGAACATTTGGTTGCAGCCAAAAGAGTGATGAGATACCTATAAAACACTAAGGACTACATGCTTATATATTCAAAATCGGATCATCTTGAGATCATTGGGTATTCCGATTCTGATTTTGCTATATGGCTTCGTAAATTTATTAAGGGACTGCGAATTGTCAATAGTGTCGAAAGACCACTTAAGATATATTGTGACAATCGGGCGGCGGTCTTGTACTCCAACAACAACAAGAGTTCATCAAAGTCTAAGCATATAGATATTAAGCTTCTTGTTGTAAGAGAAAGAGTACAAAATAAACAAATAGAAATACAACTTATTGAAACAAATTCCATGCTAGCGGATCCGTTTATTAAAGCGTTATCATCTTTATTGTTTCACGAGCATATTTCTCATATGGGTGTAACAACTTTTGATAACATTTAATATAGTGGGAGTTTATGTTGTACTTTCATTAATTATTCTATTATTTAAAGTTTTGATCTTATTTGGTTAAGTAGGACTAGTTGGAAGAATATGTATATATTCATCATTTTCCATGCTACACATCTACACTTAATCTATGTCATTTAGTTGGATATGTATATGTGATTATTGTGAGTTTAGTTGCGAATCAATTACAACGACTACTCCTTTAGTCCTTATACTTGTATGACTAATGGACGTGATTGTTATGAATGACAACAAAGTGCACATAAAGGTTGTCATTTGAATTATAATTATGATTTAAGGAAGACACATAGTTATGCAACCCAAGTGGGAGATTGTTAGAACATTGATTGCATAACATGTGATTATTAATTCCATGTATAAAGTCATAATATAATGTTAATATAAAGTGTAGTAATATAATATATGTGTAGAATTCCTGAGGTGTAATATTACTTATTTATGATGGGCAAAATGGTAAATTCACACCACTTATGTGAAAGGGTGTAGTCCCTAAATGAAGTGCCTATTTGTTTCATATATAAAAGCCTTCCATCAGTCTAGGAAACACACAAAAAATTCATTATACTCTCATTATATTCTCTTCATCAAGTACTAGAAGAACTAGAGAGGGTACTATCATTTAGAAGAACTCCGTCCCCTACTTCTTCTTCTTATTCTCTCTAAAGCAACATCAAAGATGGATTCAACAGGTAAACGCTTCTGTCTTCATCCTCTCTCTAACTTATCCCAGATTTGAGTTATGACATTAGTGGAATAGAAATGTTCCAACAAGTACTCCCTCCGTCCTAGTCAAATTAAGACAAATTTTCATTTTAGGTGTTCCATTCGAATTAGGACAACCCAAAAATGAAAATGTTATATTTAATGGAACTCACATTCACACTCACAACAACTTTTCACTTATTATTCTCTACCCCACTTTCTCTCTCTTACTTCACTTTTCATATTCACAACACCTACTCCACTAATAATTTTTTCCCTAATCCTTCTACACAATTCAAAAATCCTAATTCGGTTGGACAGTGAGAAGAGAGAGTATATAAGTTGATTTTGCCCACGCCCAAAAAATATGATTAGACCACTCCTGCCTAGCCACAAAAGCTTGGTCGTTTCAGTCTGACAAAAATACGTATGATGGTACGACCGATAACTCACGAAACCTATCAGCAACTTCCCAATTCTTTACGACCTAAAAAAGAAAACTTTATCAATCGACCAATAGCACATTGCAAACTTTGATGTGGGCACAGATGGCTTTGTTGTACATGATGTTTTACCATGAATAGACCAACATCACAATCCAACCGATTAACTATTATCAATCAGATTGCGTAAAAAAAAAAAATACTCTCTCCGTCCCAGAGTAAGAGTCCTACTTTCCATTTTGGTACGTAGAGTCCTATTTCTAAAATGGCAAAGAATCTTTACTATTCACCCCACTCATTCTCTCTGCTATTTTACTTTTATACTCACAACACCAATCAATTCACTATTCACTCCCACTTATTCTCTCTCCTACTTTACTTTTACACTCACAACATTTACATCACTTCCAATATTTATTAATAAGCGTGCAAATGGGGGTAGGACTCTTACTCCGGGACGGAGGGAGTATATATTATCATCAATGAAAATATTTTAAATTCGCTCTTCCTCAATCATAAACAAAATTTAATTGTTTTTAACATTCATTTTAAAATAGAAATAGTATACTCCCTTTGTCCCACGAGCTCGGCATAATAATTAAGGAAAATGTATGGTAGAAAATGAAGAGAGAGAATGAGTGAGTAAATAGTAGTAGTATTAGTTGAATAAATTGAGTGGTGAAAAAGGAAGAGAGCGAATGAATGATAGGGTAGATTCAACATTTCCATTTCCGTATCGTTAGTCTTCCCCTCCTTATTTAAGGAGGCCTATATGCAGCATTTGCTTTTCTACTTCCTTCAACATTTTATACCTACAATAATGGGCTTTGCAAATTACTTAAGGAACATCATTCCTTTTTTTGTTTGGATATGTCCCATTCATTTATGGCATTGTCATACCCACCGTACGACCAATCCTCCGGCAGCTCTTCCCAACCTCCCTGACACAGTGATCACAATCGATCCGTCCCCACCACTGCTGCCACCGCCTCTTATTAACAGTAACGAAAATTTCGAATGGAGTAAGGTGATAATTGCATTCTGCTTTTCTTCAGCCATTGAAATCGCTGTCCAGTTCACAACTCAATCAAATTCAACCTCCAACAATCATTCTCTCCAGTTTCAAATTCTATCTATTGCTCTCTCATTGACCTTTGCTTCTCTTTTTGTCGCAAAATTTATCGGTTCTAAATTCCCATTTGCAGCTTATGCTTTGGAGCAAACTGGGGTTTTCTTGGGTGCCACTGCCTTCTTTCTAGCCATTTCTGTACCATTTCCTCTTCACATTAAGTGCACTAGCTGGTCGGTTTTTGCCATCTCAATTCTCGCCATTCTTATAGGCAATCACCTTCGCTAAGTTACATGTGCGCTCCTTGACATATGATCTGTTCCTTTCTTGTTTGTTCGTTGTAAGATAATCCGTATTTAAAATAATTCAGTAGATGACTCTTGGATACAATTTTCGTTGCAAGGATGTTTGCCCCTACCTCTCAAGGAGGATTGCTAGAGAGAAGTCTAATTTATGGTAAGTTGAACTTTTAGTAAGGTATATATTGAGCGTGACGGTGATATATTTAGTGTTTATATTAAGGACCTATGTAATCAGTGGTGGACTCATAGCGGTTTATAAGTGGATGCATAAATACATTATAAATAAAGTTTGTCTTTTTTTCTTTCTTTTTTTTTTGCTTGACAAGTTATAAAGCTTTGTGTGAAAAATCAATGCTTGATATGGAACTTGAATCTCGTTCCGGTTAAAATCCAAACATCGTAACCACTTAACTACTTTTTTAATACTCTTGTGTCTGGCACGGTCTGAATGCAGTGCTCCTGCTTCCCCATGCATGCTTCTTCTTTGTCCTAGCTCTTCCATGGAATTTTGCGCGGCTCATGCAAATGACTGCTCCTCCGCTCCTGCTAAGAGCCACGACTCAAACACGTTAATCCCCCTTGTTGACGGGGGATAGTCGGGGGGATGGAATTCGTACAAGTCAAATTAATTCTAAGCCACTGATTGTAAAAGGAGTGTGCTGATCAATTGAAACCCTCACTTTTCTTTGTTCCATTGACCTAAGGTGACTTTGCAGGTGTCAGGGTGTTTCTTTTATTTGCCTCTCCTCTACTGACATTATATTATGGTGTGTAGCTCCTCATGACAAGGAATATAATCTGAAATGGAGACCATTAAATACTCCTTCCATTCTAAAATGATTTTTTTTATTATTTTTTCCGCTGTTATTGCGAAGAAACTTTAAACAATAATTTTAAGTTAATTTAATTGTCCTAATTTAGCTGTTAAAGTATATCTATAGCTAGAGAAATCATGGCCATGACTGATTCCACTGTTACATTGTGGTTCTCTCAGAACTGTAGCTAGTTCTTCCAGATTCAAGTTCAACGGCCATTGTATGTCCCACCATCCAACCATGGTATATTCTGCCCACTTTTAACAACTAACGGTTTTTTTTTTTTTTTTTTTTTTTTTTTTTTGCAAAAATGCATAAAAAAAAATCAGTCAATTATTGATCACTTGTGGATTTGACTACTAAACTACTTTTTGTGGCTATTTCTCCCCTTTAAATTAAAATGTTCAAGAAGTTCCTATGCATGCAGCAGTATATGATACTCCATAATACTCCCTCCGTTCTGGGTAAGTTGCAACATGGAAGGGGAAGCACAAAAATTAAGAAAGGAGAATAATGAGTGGTTGGGAGGAAAAGAAAGAATGAGTGGAGAATAATGAGTGGTTGGGAGGAAGAGAGATAATGAGTGAAGGATTATAAAAGTAATAAAGAGTTTCTATTAGGAATATTGTATATTCCAAGAATATATTGTAAATATCTCTTAGATATTACTTACCAATATTAGAGATTGTGTATATCAATTAGGAGATTTATATCTTGTTGACCAAGTTAGATAGTCTAGAATGTTCCATGTAACTCTATAAATATGTAACATATTGTTCATTAATAAATTGAGTCTCTCATATCAATTATCTCTCTCCATGTATGATTGGCTCCGACTATCTCTTTCTCTAATCTTTGACATGGTATCAGAGCTATGATCCATAATGGGACTTCTCCACCAAAAACCCTATAAACCGAATCCATACTATCTCCACCACAAAAGCTTCCACCAACCACTATACAAAACCACCACGGCAAAACTTTTCCCAACCATTGCCACCATAGCCACCACCCACCCACCCATATGGGCAAGGAAATAGTCCTGCGTGGAATCAGATGCCCCAACAGCCACAGCAACCTCCTTCACCTGTTTATGGTGCACTACCACCTCCTTACAACCACATCAACCTTAATTAGTTTTTTTTTTCAATTTCCCTTTTGTTAACCTTTTCCCCATTACCCCAATTAATCCCAACCCCAATTATCACACAAAATTGCCCAAACCCATCCCACCCGACCAAACCCCCCCTCATACCCGACCAAACCCACTGCCTAAATTTTTATTTATTTATTTTTTTTCCTTCAAACACCAAACTTTGTTTTTCCCACTTTCCCTAGGCTATGATTTTTTTATTTTTGTTTACCTAATTTTAATTCCAATTTTCCTTTTGTCCGGCTACCCAAAACTAAACCTACCCCTACACCCGGCCAAACGTAACCCATAAACTCGCCAAACCCCTCAAAGTCCGTCTAGCGACGTAAAAGTGCCAAAGTCCGTCTAGCGACGTAAAAGTGCAAAGACCGTCTCGCGACGTAAAAGTGCCAAAGACTCAAGTATTATTGATCATCGCTTTCCAAGATTGGTCTTTCCCTCCGGACGTCCATCTTGCGGGGGCATATTAGGAATATTGTATATTCCAAGAATATATTGTAAATATCTCTTAAATATTACTTACCAATATTAGAGATTGTGTATATCAATTAGGAGATTTATATCTTGTTGACCAAGTTAGATTAGTTTAGAATGTTCCATGTAACCCTATAAATATGTAACATATTGTTCATTAATAAATTGAGTCTCTCATATCAATTATCTCTCTCCATGTATGATTGGCTCCGACTATCTCTTTCTCTAATCCTTGACAGTTTCTTTATTTGGCATTGTTGCAACTTAAGTGAAATGCCCAAAATGGCAAATTGTTGCAACTTACTGGGAATAGAGGGAGTAATTTTATTTATTTATTTTTATTTTTTGCAAAAATAAATTAAAAAAAAAATCAGTCAATTATTGATCACACGTGGATTTGACTACTAAACTACTCTTTGTGGCATTCTTATCCCTCAACTATTTTTTCGCACGGGAGGTCGCTGCTCCTAACTCTAGGGGTGGATTGGTAGGTATACCGAGAGTATTTTGCTTGTAATGTGTACCAATCAAGTATGAATTGGTACACAAAAATATGTACCAATACCAACCACAAAAGTCGGTATGCCAAGTTTATTGGTACGGTTGATATTCGGTTGGTACGGTTGGTACTCGATATATACCAAATGTAAATGAAGACAAAAAAAAATTGCATTTTTTTTTGTTAGACTTTCTTGTCTAGTATAAAATAAACATATTATAACATAAAAATATATCTCAAATACAAATTATAATGTCTTGAAACTAAAGAAAAGTAGAACAATTGAAGTCTTGAAAACTAAACAATACAGTGACTCTACATAATATTCACCACGATCGCAAAACCAAAAGATTACAATAAGGCAGTTTGAATATTTTTTTTCTAAATCGTAATAAAAATAAGACAAAAACTTGTGTAAAACGGTCTCACGTGTGAGACGGGTCTTATTGAGAGATTAAATGATTTGACCCCTTATGAGTGGGGCGGGGCAAGCCCATTTTCTCTCTCAACAAGACCTGTCTCACGTGTGAGACCGTCTCACACAAGACTTCCTCTAAATGTAACTTTAAGGACTTAAGGTTTGAAAAAGGAAATTAATGTTTGATACTCCATTCATCCCAAAATACTTGTAGTTTTAAAACTTCTCACACGTATTTAAAAAAAATCAATAAATATCAAATGGACCAAACTACCATTTGAATATTTCAAGTACCAAGACAATTAGACGGGGTATTATATATGTGTATGTGTTCGTGTGTGTGTGTGTGTGTGTGTATATATTTATATACTCCCTCCGTCCCACCTTAGTGTGAACTTATTTCTTTTCGGTCCGTCCCACCTTAGTGTGAACCACCCAAAAATGGCAAAGAATCTTTACTATTCCTCCCACTCACTCTCTCTCTTACTTTACTTTTACACTCACAACACCAATCAACTTACTATTCCTCCCACTCATTCTCTCTCCTATTTATTTTTTTCATACACACAAACACCTCCTTCTACTATTTATCTCTATTACTTTTTCTTAATTTATGTGCCCAACATTTTGGTTCACACTAAGGTGGGACGGGGAGAGTATATATATAAAGTTGGTACATGGTATACCAACCAAAGTCGATATTTTATACCGTGTACCAACCAATTAGACAAAAATGGTATGGTACTACATACCAAAAAGTTCGGTATACCGACTTCTTTAAACCAATTATAATTGGTACGGTTGGTATACGAGTTGGTTGGTACGGACGAGTACAATTTGCCACCCCTACCTAACTCTGTTCAATTTTTGCCGTCTCCCTCAACTGTGTTTACAGTTTAGGAAAATGCCTCAAAAGTTCCATAAACCACTTCCCCACAAATTCCCCATTAAATTTAAATGTTCATGAAGTTCTTATGTATGCAGAAGTATATGATACTCCATAATATGCAGTAATAAAAAATATGATACTTGATAGGCTAAATCGCACACCTACAAATTAAACCTGAACTAGGTTTTAAAAATATGTAGCTAGGATAAGTCCAGAATCGATCCATGAAAAACGGTTACTTGTTTACGTAATTGTCACTTGACAAGATTTTGGGAAAATTATAATTATTAAATCCTAAAACAGAAATTAAATTAAACTTAGCTAAAACAATAATTAAGCGGCACTTTAGATTTGATTCCGTCCCCACTTAATTATTCAATTATCATCGATATCTCTTTTCATTTTTTACCCTATTCACTTGATCACGAGATTTATTTCAATCTCTGTTTCTTCTTTCAGATTAGTTACTAGCAGTGGCACACTCACTAGAAACTCTAATTAATAAATAAATCTAACTGGCACAGTCTAAATCTAAGAATTAATTGATGAACGATTTAAGAAACTAGATCAAGAACGCTTTCTATGATTATTTCAAACAGATAATCATCTAATTTTACCGACTTCACAATTTACCATGGCACATGGATAAATCGTAAAGATGCTACTTGTGAATTTTTACACTGGCACAGTCATAGAAAATTCTAGCAAAGATCGATTACAAGGATAAATAAATTGATCAGGTTTATAAACCCTAGCAATAGATCTAAATTAATCACAAGTAAACAAGTAAAATTATGAATAGGAACAAAATTGTGAAAAGAAAAATACCTCAAATTAAACAAAAAGGTGTTCAAGATTCAAACTCAAAGCTTGGGTATAGTTCCTCATCCAAAGCTTTGAAATCCCCGTGAAAAAAGAATAAAAACCTAGATCTAAAATTATGTAGAAGACTCTCCTTAAAAATAATGAAAGAAACCTATTTTAAATACCTAGGAAAGTCCTAAAACAATAAGGAATAAAAAGGAAATAAAAGAAATAAGAAAATAATGAAAAATAGACCAAAAAGGCGGAACCACGCGCCCACACGCGTTCTCTACTCTCGGCTTCAGTTCTCTCACGCGCCAGGACTCCACACACGCGCCAGGAATTGCTGAAAGCGCACCTGGAACCTGCGCTTCTTAAAATCCGTTCACGAAACGCGCCAGTTCGCACGACTCGTTCCACTCGTGCGCACGAATACGCAATACGTGCAGTTGTTTCGGCGTGTTGGGCCGCCTGGTGTTGGGCGAATTCGACTGGAGTTGATGGGCCGGATGGGCCTCGCCTGGCTGGACTAGCCTCCTCCTCCTTGCTTGGTTTTGTTCTGGGCTTCCTCTCATTGCTTGATGAACTGGACTGGGCCGCTTCCTTCTCATTGATTTGGGCCATGTCTTCACCATTAATCACTACTCTCCATTGTAAATTTGGGCTTTTAAATTTATTTTTCATTTTTTGGAATTTCTTTTGAATAATAAATATTTAATCCGGGTAAAAATATAAAAATTCTAAAATACCCCCGAATTACAGTTAAATCCCAAAATTACATAATTGCCCAAAAATACATAAAAACTATCTAAAATACATAAAATTTACTCCCTCTGTCTTTTTAGTTTGTTCACTTTTGGTCAACAGGAGTAAAATTTGACCAAACATTTAATGTCAATCTAACAATCCTAATGAAATTTTAAAAAATATTATTGATAAATTAAATAATTATTTATCAATTACTACCTCTGTCCCTAAATGAGTGTCCAAATTTCATTTTAAGGGACATGAAAATCTCAATTTTCTATACAATTTGGTGGCAAAAATTCATATATAATCTTGTAATCTCCTTTCTAAACATTTAGTTTTGCACGTATAAAGAGACCGGTTAAAAAAAATTTTAAAAAAAAAAGATTTAGGGACAAAGTTATGCTAAAAAAGACACTTATTTCGGGACAAAGATTTTTTGAAATTGGACACTCATTTAGGGACAGAGGGAGTACAATTTTTGAATTTCATTAGGATAATTAGATTGACATTAAATGTATGGTCAAAGTTTACTCCTGTTGACCAAAACTGAACGGACTGAAAAGACGGAGGGAGTATATTTTAAGCTCATAAAATCATAGGAGTTAATAATATAAAATCCGTCTCATCAATACTGCATCAATATTATTGCATCCTGCCAACACCGCCAGCCACCACCATTCGCCGACAGCGCCAGTCTTCTGTTCCGCTTTCATGCAGTATTATATTTAGTATGTAGAATTATGTGATATAGTACAATTGCTGAATAATACATGTTGTGAGGAACTTCTCGGACATTTTATAGGGGAAAGAAAGGAACTTATCGGGCATTGCCCCTTACAACTTCCTCCCATCGCATTCAAAGTTCTTGATGCATATGCTATGAGTTCATAGCATATGCATCAAGAACGGTTGTAACAAACGAATTCCCAACAGCTAATCAACAATCTGTTCGAGTATGCTAAACAAACACTTACCAAACTGATGGTGAAACACAAATACTATTCTCTCCGTCCCAAAATGATCTTCTTATTTGCCACTTTTCATTGTCCCAAAATGTTCTTCACAGAAGTGCACAAATAAAACATGACTAGAGTAGCAATTGTTCATATCCTTAAAAAGTTTGAATAGTCAAATGTGAAGATCATTTTGGGACAGAGGGAGTATTATTCAGCACAAGAAACTTAACAGCAAGAAATTTACATTTGAAGAAAAGTGCATATTTATATAACAAACAACCTGGAGGATGAAACAAACTAAGGAACAAAGGGTAGACATGTCTATAGTGCTCTTATACATACAATTGGACTGGGAGAACCATGATAAAAACCCAAGTTCTGTCCACTAGGAGCAACAAATCAAATTGCTAAACAGCTTCAAGAATTTCCTGCAAGTAACAACAAAAATAGTGATTAATCGTGAAAAGAATTTGATAAAAGCAGAAAAAGGCCAATAGGGCGGGTAGCTTGGTCCGAACCAGCTACGAAGCTGTTGTAATGGAAGGTTCATCGTAAAACCAGTTGGGGTTTGGCGGACACATAAGAGAAGCAAAGCAACGTATTTCAAATAAAGTTTTAAGATTTATTTTTAACCAATGTACTCCTGCCATACTTCCACTTTAACCATTATATTAAAGCCAATGTGCTATGGGAAATGTTCGTTCCAGACTCAAAAAGTTAACCCCGATGTATGAAAAACTTCAGTTATCCACACCTTCACCCCCCTAAACTTTCACATGGAGGGTCACGCCACCACCAGTGGCGGTTTTACGTTAGTACGAGTGTGGGCCATCGCCTACACTGACTTTTGAAAAAACAAAGTTTTTTTTTCTTTCAGGTTTCTAGTTAAAAACAATGTTAAACAAAACTTACTCCTCATCTTATATTAAATTAATAATCACTCCGTTTCCGAGTAAAAATCCTACTTTTTTTTTTCTTTTAATATGTCGTTGTGTAAGAGTTCTATTCTCAAAATGACGAATGATGAACAGTGTTTTGGATAACTTTATCCTTATAATGCTTCTATAATTACGAAACAAAATCAACACTGAACTTACTTTTTTCACATTTGCATAATGAACAGTGTTTTGAATAACTTTATCCTCAATTCACTCTTAATATTTACCCCATCCTTACTATTTTCATATTTAAAAATGCAATATTTCATTTGAAACCAATTAAGAAAAGTGCGACATTTATTATGGCACGGAAGGAATAGTAACTTACTAACGCAAAAAATAAATAAAAAATAAAAATTGGAAAGGTCTCTAAATGGGCGAACGACAAAACAAAGCATACATAACGACTCTAACGACGTTACAAAACTTAACAAAAATGCCAACACCCGTTAAGTATTCTAACATCCGTTAAAAAAACACCAACCCCGTTAACACCACCATCAATCACTACTTTCCCTCCCTCTCAATCTACCAACGCCACCATTAACACCACCCACCAAAACCACCAGGCAACATCACCCACCAAAATAAAATTAACACACCAAAATCTCAAAATAAAAGTACAACAGTTCCAAAGCAACACGGATTGAAAAAAAAAAAAAACATTAGCACAAAAAATCTGCATACAACACCTTTTTATCACAGCCACCAAAATCAAAATCTTCAAATGGGGATTTCGAAAATGTGGATTTCAGATTTCGAGTTTGAATATGTTGATATCAGATTTCAGATTTCAAATGTGGATTTCAGATCTCAGTTCAAAAATGGGGATTTCGAAAATGGGGTTTGAATTTCGAATTTAGGGCTTCAAATTGGGGGCACCAATGAACTTCGAAAATGGTGGTTGGTGTTAATGGAGATTTCAGAAATGTTGCACCAATGGAGATTTCAAATTCGGGATTTTAAGTTGGGGATTTCAAATTTCGAATTCGGGTTTTCAATCTACATTGAACTCCTTTGAAAATTCAATTTCCAGTTTTCATATGAACATTTTTTTTTTTTTGAAGATGAATGTGTAGTGGTGAGGTGGATGCCGGAGAAGGGATGGAGGCGGGTAGAAATCGGAATTAGGGATTATGAAGAAAGAGGGAAAGAAGCAGAAGAAAGAGAAAACGAAGCAGAAGAAAGAGAAGAAGAAAGATGAAATGAGGTTGAAGAATGAAGATAAAAGGGATGTTACTTCATCAATGATTGTTAGTTTATTTAACGAATTTGTTCATTTCGTTAATAAAATTTAACGTCATGCAACATGGTTGCATTATTTGTAACCCGACATAAAAGTACGTTTCATTATGTTGTTAAAGAAGAGTAGGTTACTTTTTGTGCAACCAAGAGTGTAGTACGTTGCATTGGTTTGTAATTATCTCGTCTCTAAATTCCCTAAAAATAGAGTTGATTTGTTAATTTATTAGGAAGAAAATACATTTGCGTATCCAAAATCATGAATTATGACGTTAAGCTTTTTGACCCGCACTGACCATATTTTCTGGATCCGCCATTGGCCACCACTATATTTTCTAACCTCTATAGCCACCATCATTAACCACCATTCACTTATTTTGAGAGTTCTTATTAAAACTAGAAGTGTGCTGAGATTTTGCGCCAAGGAATGTGTAGAAGCCATTGATTTGATGGAAATGAAGAGAACCTTGAAGACAGAAATTTATCACCTGGTTGGAGATTTGACTGGAAGTGGACTCGCTTGCTAGGGATTGATGTTTGTAGGTAAATGGGCTTTCGGGTTTGGTCATATAATAATCATGGTAAACTGTGATTTAGAGAGGAAGAATCGGTTGAATTGGGAAAGGGGGAGATGGATTTGATGGTGGTGGCTATATAGGTGGGGCTGGGGTGGTGATGGCCCTCCATCTAAAACTTTAGGGGGGTAGAATTGTGGGGGAAAAAAACATTCATCCATCATAATCTAACAGGGTTAACTTTGGGGACTTGGGCCCACATTTCCGAGAGAATAGTGGTTTTCGTGCAAAAATGAAATTAAAAAGAAAAATATAGTGGCTAAAGTGGAAGTCGAACCAAAGTAAAGTGGTTGAAAACGAACTTAAACCTTCAAAGAATAGAACATGCAAGGAATATTTCAAGATACCTTAGTAAATAGTCGGAAATTCACACGCCTCAGGAGGACTAATAATAAAGCGACCCTGCAGTCAAGAGAGCTTGAGGAAGTTAGAACACCCTGCAGCTCATAATTCAACAAAGTCTCGATCAATCAATTTATAATGGCAGCAGACCTTGCCACCAGTTTCCTCTGGAAGCACTTTGCGAATGATTTCCATCAGGATCATCTTGTCCGCCGTCTTTCTTGAACTATATTTTAATTCACATATATTGTAGTCAATATGTTTATTTAGTTGGTTCATAAACCCCTAAGGCGAGTCCAGATGGTTGGAATGAGGTATCACAAAGTGTAAAGTCTCATGTTCGAAACCTTCCATGCCTTAAGGTATCGGGAAGGAGGGAAAAAGTACACTTGGAATATACTCCCTCCATCCCAAAATGATCTTTCTACTTTTTTTGCCGTTACTACAAAGGAACTCTAAGGAATAGTTTTAGGTTGTTTTAGGTACACTAATGAAAATCTAAAACTTGTTGTTGATACACCATCAACAATACTATCAATAACAAGTTTATGATTTCGTTAAGATAACTAATCAACCTGAAATTAATGCTTAATGTTCATTAGTAATAACGGGAAAAAAATGTGGGAAGATCATTTGAGGACCGAGGAAGTGCTATTTTGGAGATCAAGATTTACCTTTGAGTATGTTTGCGACTTTGAGTATGGTTGTGAAGTTCGATCGGCTGAAGATTTGATGTACATGTCTTCTTGCCCACCGTAGTAGAGAGATGAACTCAATGGAGATGGCTCTACACTTTCCTGAAAAATTCTTCTTTCCTTGTTCACTGCGGCGCTATTGCTTGCATTTTCACTATCCTTGGCTATATCCTCTGCTGCCCCAAAATACATAGTCAATAAGTTATATAAAAATCAATTAAATTATCAATGCTAGGGTACTAGTTCTTGTGCTTCTAAAGTACTCCCACAAATGTGTCCCTTACCCCTTTCCTCGTATTTCATCTTAATCATGCTTACTGATGCATGCTCCCTCCGTCCAACCACAAGTGAGACCAACTTTTTGGGCATGGAGTTTAAGAGTGGAGGAGGGGTTGTGAGTATAAAAAGTAAAGTAGGAGAGAAAATGAGTGGGAGGAATAGTAAGTGGATTGTTATCGTGAGCATGACAAGTAGGTCTCATTGAATAAAAAATTACTATTACTTTGCCATTTTGAGCCGTCTCACTTGTGGTGGGACAGGCGAAAAAGGAAATAAGTCTCACTTGTTGAGGGACAGGACAGAGGGAGCATATAATATTTTCTGTCAAACACATAACTCAGAATATAGTGAGGGTAACTGGCAATCATAATTTCGTATTTATATGACAAGAATGAAAAAAGATGGTTAGTCACAAGGCAAAGGTATCAATATAATCCACGTAGTTAATCCTCCTTTTCATTTTTAACATTGCTCATACACGTTACCCAATACGGAGTATAAGAAACCAGATGTAATTGAGGACAAATTCAGATATTCGGAGTAAAAAAAAAATTAAAAAAAATGAAACTGATCGGGTGAGGCATACTAAGCGAAAACAAGTAACCGTGCACACCTGAAGTTCCATGTTTGCCAGTCCACACCTGGCTTCCTGAGGTCTGCTTGTGCGTAGGTGCCATGAATGCTCCACTCAATGAATTCCTTCTCGGAGCCTGTGAAAAGCACAAGTATCAAAATGTGTGCATCTTAAACAGTGGCGTTGACGAGTTTCCCTTTAAGGAAATTTTTCTCCGACAAATTGACTAAACCAACATTCATTTTCGTGTCGTGATTTAATTCAAATATTGTGACCTAGTTGGAATCAAATGTTTTGAGGAGCAAAATAGTTTTGTAATCATTCTTTTAAGGGCCAATTGCAATTTGGTTATCCAAGTTTTACAAAATTTTGCAATTGGTTACCAGGTTTGTCAAAGTTGCTATTAGGCTCCTCAGTTTACTGAACCGGAGCAATCAGGTGTAAATCCCGTTACCTAGTTAAGAAACAAACGAAATGGAGCCCATATGCGATTCACGTGTCTTTTAATGAGGGTAGAAATGTCAACATAATTTTTGGGTATTGAAGCGTGATTATTCCACCCGCAAACAATGGCGATCACCAAATCAAAGCTACCATTTTTCCTCTCAAAACACTTTCTCTCTCCTCTCTCTAAACCCACCTTCCGGTCCCACTCCTCTTCACCTCCGTCATCAGCCGCCGCCGCACTCGATTCTGAATCCGACAACGAAGCCACCACCAATCCGGCCACCGCAGACACCCTAATTACCCAAATCCACTCCTTGATCAAAGACCACCACCGCAAAAACCCTAACCCAATCCCCAACTCAAATCCCACAAACCCTAACCTCACCATCCCATCTCTCTCATTTGACTTCTCCAAACTCGCCCCCGCCGGTCAACTCCTCTCTCCCGACACCGTCAGTGGCGTCATCAGAAAATGCCGCTCCCTCTCCAAGCCCTAGCTTTCTTCAATTGGGCCACCAACAACGAATCCTTCCCCAAATCTCCTGAGCCCTACAACGAAATGATCGATCTTGCTGGTAAAGTACGTTAATTTGATATAGCTTGGCATATACTTGATTCAATGAAAACCAAAAATGTTGAAATCAGTGTTAGAACATTCTCATTATTGATTCGTCGGTATGTTAATGCTGGGTTGGCTGATGAAGCTGTTCTTGCATTCAATCGAATGGAGGATTATAATTGTCAACCTAATCGAGTGGCATTCTATCTCCATTTTTGATTTCCTTTATAATTATTGAGCGATTTGGGGTTTATATTTGTGGGTTTTTTTATTTTGAAGGGAGTTCAGAAGGGGGTTCGTCGGGAAACGCGCTGCTGGTGAAGGGATTCGATGTGAACAGGATGCCGAAGCCGCTGCTGGAAATGACGCCGGCGGCGAGGCTGGTGGTGTAAGGGTGTTGAAGATGGTGGTGTTAATGTTGATGGAAATGGTGTTTGAGTAACGAAATTTGTTAAATTTTTAACACATATGGACACATTTGATCAATTTTTTCCCAACCTGGTTAGTTTCGTTAAATTTCCTGATGAAATGGCAAGTTTGCCCTCTTAAAATCTCACATGTTTCACACATGGCCTCCATTTCGTTAGTTTCTTAACTAGGTAACGGGATTTACACCTGATTGCTCCGGTTCAGTAAACTGAGGAGCCTAATAACAACTTTGACAAACCTGGTAACCAATTGCAAAATTTTGTAAAACTTGGGTAACCAAATTGCAATTGGCCCTTCTTTTAATCAAGAGTTTAGTCCAAATGTCCAATAATACTCTTCTTCTGTAATGGAGGGAGTAAAATATGTAATAGAAACTACACGAGGTGATGTGTATTCTGACTGTAAGCATGCCAGTTTTGGGATTGATTGAGAGTTCATAGAAGCCTATTTTATCACATACGGAGGGTACTTTTGTGTAGTTATGTAAACATGAAGACATAATTTTGTAAATAGTGGAATTTGGACAATGAGTATTAGCTCAAATGACATAAGACCTCTCCTTTTCTTGGAAATGCTGAGAATTCAATTCCCCCCTGATTGTAAATTGAAAAGTTTAATGTTGACACACACAAAAAAAAGGCGGAATATAGCCAAATAAAAAAGTAACTCTTTACATGGACCTAAACTAGTAGTAACAATCCATAACTGTGTGAAATACCAGTTTCACTAGGCTAGAATTCAGATTTTCCTAACCAATTTAAGGAACTTCTCAATAAAGATTCTATTTCACTTGTCTACAAAACCTAATGGCAATCATTTTTTGCCTCTACTAGCAGCAATACAGATCAAGTAAAATCCATGAGAAGCGATCAAGTTTGTAGCATTAATATAATCTCCCTCTCTTCATCCAAAAAAAATTGTGCAATTTTAAGTGAAGTTATAAACTAGTTCTTGCCTTGTCATAAGAGATCATTAAAGATATTTATGTACATGTGGTACTAAAGAGGCAAATCGACAACGGCTGTAGTGCCAGATGCGCTGCTTCGCTAATCAGATATGGGACCACATCTCTCATTTTTGAGTTGTGTGGTCGAGAATCATTGTGCGAGATGTGGGACCCATCAAACACCCTAATTATCTTGTTGTCAATCTCACAAAATAGGAGATGTCACCTTAGTGGGATAAGAATTCAAGTTCTTTAAAAGGAAAATTATTTTGTTACAAGGAACCTTCAGCATGTGGAACAACACTAATGCATTCTACATTCAGCAACTCTACAATTACACCAAATTAGCATACCCAATTCAAGGATTTTACATTTTTATTTCTCCGTTTTGGGTGTCCCATTCGAAATAGGACAACCCAAAATAGAAGTGTTTTATTTAGTGGGACCCACATTCACACACATTCACACTCACAACAATTTTTCCACTCATTATTCTCTACCTCACTTTTCTTTACATACTCGCAACAGTAATCCACAAAGCACTTTTTCATTAATCACCGTGCCCAACCCAAAAAAATCATATTTCGGGTGAGATTGAGGAGTATTTATTTCTAGATAACATTTGAGTAATTTGACTTGCAACCTGCCCAATAGACCCAAATCAGTTCTACAATGAGTGACACTCAATACCAGAAATTCAATCCCTAGAGTACCAAAAACGAACAAGAATCATCATACACAAAAACCCATATGAAATTAGTGCAGAAAATACAAAAATTAGGGACAAATACCGTTGACGGAGGTGGGAAAATGGAAGCAAAACCGCCGGCGGAAGGCGGCGTCGATTCTTTGGCGCCAAAAAGTTCGGAGAAAGAGGACCTTCGCTTATTATTATTTTCCATATTCATTGCAAATTATAGAGAAAAGGGTATAAATTAATTAAAAGGAAACCTGGTTTTGAAAAAGACCCAACTGGAAGGAACAGAAGGGTGGATAAGATTTGCAGGTGAAGAAACAGAGTCAAAGAACAGAGCATAAATATAGGACTCCTCCGGGCCCGTGCGGCCCACGTGATTAATTGACTCGGACAAGTGGGAAAATTTTTAGGTGGTTAGGTTCTTTTTTTCTCATCCATAGAGTTGGTCTACGGATTTCGAACCGTTTTAGCTCCACCCGCTCCACCCAATGGCTCTGATTAGAGTCACCTCATTGGATTTTGTGAAAAAAATGAAATCGTCTAGCCGCACAGATGATAAGCTCGCCTAAGTGACCTTGATCGGAGCCGTTGGATGGAGGGGTGGAGCTAAAATGGGTGGAGCGGTTCCGGGTCCGTTGGTCTACTTAGATTGTGTGAAATGGATTTTGAACCGATCCACCAATGATTACTCCACCCATTGTTCCACCCAACGATATGGATGTTGTCACCTCACCAATTTTTGTATTTGACAGTCGAGATGTATTCGAGCTCGATGGGACTCGTAAATTTTTTAGGCAATTTCAGGCACACAAATGAAAAGTTCGCTTATGTAGCTGAATGGAGACCATAAGGTGGAAGGGCGGAACAAATCTAAGTGGAGCGGTTTCAAATCCGTGTGAAATGGACTTAAAGCTAGGGAAGAGCAAAAAATAAATAAATCAGTCTGGACTAATAATAGAATTAGAACCTAATTAATATCAGTGGTCTTATCTGGTTTCATATTTCTTCAAAACTAATATATTGATTCTTTCAGATTGTGAAAACTTTTACTCCTCCGTCCCAGAGTAAAGAGTCCTATTTTCTATTTTGGTACGTTCCAGAGTAAGAGTAAGAGTTCTATTCCTAAAACGGCAAAGAATCTTTACTATTCACCCCACTCATTCTCTCTCCTATTTAACTTTTATACTCACAACA
Source organism: Campanula takesimana (assembly GCA_026119855.1). NCBI lineage: Eukaryota > Viridiplantae > Streptophyta > Magnoliopsida > Asterales > Campanulaceae > Campanula > Campanula takesimana. The sequence goes on along the minus strand of JAOWBW010000663.1, from coordinate 487,383 downwards.
CCAATCAATTCACTATTCTCTCCCACTCATTCTCTCTCCTACTTTACTTTTACACTCACAACATTTACATCACTTCCAATATTTATTAATAAGCGTGCAAATAAGGGGTAGGACTCTTACTCAGGGACGGAGGGAGTAATAGGTATTTGGGCTCGATTGGACCAATGATATACATATCAAAATTTTGTTGCAGACTTGTATATACTTACACTTAGGGCTGTCACACGAACCGAGCTGGCTCGAGCTCGGATCGGGCTCGGCTCGTGAAAGCTCGAGTGAGCTCGAGTGTAGCTCGAACCGATTGTCAAGCTCGTTTTTGTTATCGAGCTGACCGTGTTCGACTTGTTTAGCTCGTTAAAAGCTCGAGTTCGGCTCGATAAGCTCATTAAACTTGAATTTTTGTATTCGAAAGGCTCGAAATCGGCTCGATAAGCTCGTTAAGACCATATGTTTCTTTAAAAAAAACCTAAGCTCGAGCTCGGCTCGTTAAAACTCGAGTTCGATATCGACTCGAGTTGTTAGCGAGCAGCTCACGAGCTCGATTCGACTCGAGCTCGAACAAGCAAGTGGGCTTGAGATCGAGCTCGATAAGTTTTAAACGTGCTCGATAAATTTTAAACGTGCTCGAGCCCGACACTCCAATGTTAGAACAATTTTAATCCCTGAATGCCACACTCATATTTAAGTAAGAGAAAGAGGAAAAGATGAAGCGGAAGCATGTAATAAATGTATACCTGTTGAATCCATTATTGTGTCTTGAAGGGAGATTAAGGATGATGAAGATGTAGGGAGATGATCTTCTAAATGAGAGTGTCTCTTAGGTTTCTCAGAATTTCTTCTAGATAATTATGAAGAGAGTATGTAGAGAGAAAAGTAAGAATTCAGTATGTTTAAGGCTTGATGGAGGGGCCTTTATATAGTAAACATGGTGACACTTCAAATAGGGACCATACCTATTCATTTCCAAAGCAATGTTGATTTACCATCTTGCCCATCAAAGATAGATAAATAACATTTCAGGGATTCTACACATTGACTATTTTGACCATACTTTATATTAATGTCATAGTCATGACTTTATTTATGGAAGGTGCCTATTAACTTGTGTTGCAAGCCATAATGATCTAACAATCTCCCACTTGGGTTGCAAAACAAATTTCTTCCTTTAAATCACAAGTATAACATAAATGACAACCCTTATGTGCACTTTGTTGTCATCTATAACAATCTCGTCCATTAGCCATATAAGTATAGGACTAAAGGGGCAGTCGTTGTAATTGATTCGCAACTAAACCCACTATAATCACATATACTAATTCAACTAAATGACATAGATCAAAAGTATGGATGTGTAGCATGGATCTTAATGAATATATACATATTCTTCCAACTAGTCCAACTTAACCAAATGAGATCAAACTTTAATAATTAATAGAACAATAAATGAAAAACAACACAAACTCCCACTATATTAAATGTTATCAAAAGTTGTTACACCCATATGAGCAACATGCTCGTGAAACACTAAAGGTGATAACGCCTTAGTAAACGGATCCGCTAACATAGAGTTTGTACCAATAAGTTGTATTTCTATTTGTTCTTTTTGTACCCTCTCTCTTACAACAAGAAATTTAATGTCAATGTGTTTAGACTTTGACGAGCTCTTGTTATTGTTGGAGTACAAGACCGCTGCCCTATTGTCACAATATAGCTTAATAGGTCTTTCGACGCTATCGACAATACGGAGTCCCTCAATGAATTTACGCAGCCATATAGCTTGATTGGATGCCTCAAAACAAGCAACAAACTCGGCTTCCATGGTAGAGGAAGTTACGAGTGTCTGCTTGGCACTTCTCCAAGAAATTGCTCCACCGGCTAATGTGAAGACATACCCAGACGTTGATTTACGGCTGTCTTGGCATCCAGCTAAGTCGGAATCGGAATACCCAACGATCTCAAGATGATCCGAGTTTGAATATGTAAGCATGTAGTCCTTGGTGTTTTGTAAATACCGCATCACTCTTTTGGCTGCGACCCAATGTTCTCTCCCCGGATTGCTTTGGTATCGACCAAGCATTCCAACAATAAAAGCTAAGTCTGGACGAGTACAGACTTGAGCATACATTAAGCTTCCTACTGCTGATGCATAAGGGATGTTTTCCATATACTTGGTTTCAAAATTGTTTTTGGGACATTGATTAAGACTGAATTTATCTCCTTTAGAAACAGGGGTGTCATGTGGTTTACAGTTTTGCATGCTAAACCTTTGTAATACCTTCTCTATATAGGCCTTTTGTGATAATCCTAAAGTACCTCGTGAGCGATCACGGTGTATTTGGATTCCTAATACAAAAGTTGCCTCTCCAAGATCTTTCATTTCAAATTTCTTTGAAAGAAATTTCTTAGTGTCTTTAAGAAGGTTTATATCATTACTAGCTAGCAAAATATCATCCACATATAAGACTAAGAATATAAACTTACTCCCACTGAACTTATGGTATATACAATCTTCACCAATATTCATTTCAAAGCCAAATGAAAGAATTACTTGGTTAAATTTGAGATACCATTGACGGGAAGCTTGCTTGAGCCCATAAATGGATTTCTTAAGTTTACAAACTAAATGATTAGTTTGTTCCAAATCATCCACCATTTCTGGTTTCTTCATATAGATGGTTTCCTCAATGTCTCCATTGAGAAAAGCTGTTTTTACATCCATTTGATGAAGCTCAAGGTCATAATGTGCCACTAAAGCCATAATGATCCTAAAGGAGTTTTTAGAAGACACCGGAGAGAATGTTTCTTTGTAGTCAATACCTTCCTTTTGAGTGAAACCTTTGGCAACAAGACGAGCCTTATGTCTTTCCACATTACCTTGTGAATCCCTTTTGGTTTTAAATATCCATTTACAACCAATCGGTTTCACATCCTTCGGTAATGGGACAAGATCCCAAACGTCGTTGTCTTTCATAGATTTTAACTCTTCATTAATGGCATTGATCCACTTATGAGAATTAGGACCTTTAATGGCTTGATGGAAGGTGAGAGGCTCATCTCCCACTAAACCTAAGTGTCCTTCATTCTCGGCTAGATACACCTCATAATCATCCGAGATGGCACTTCTTCTTACTCTATTTGATCTTCTTAAAGGCACTGGTTCTTCCTCATTTTGAGGTTGTTGAATTTCCTCATTTTGATCAACATTTTCATGTTGTTCAATATTTATAGGGGAGTCAATATTATGAATTTGTTCCTCTTGAATTTCAGGTACAAGTACTTGATTTCCAATTGGAACTACTAAGGGAAGAGGTATAGAAATGGATTTCTCTTCCTTAAATTCAAAATTATTATTCATAATTTCCCCTCTAAACTCAACATCCTCAAAGAACCTAGCATTTCCAGTTTCAAAAAACGTTCTAGTTTTCGGGTTGTAAAATTTATAGCCCCTTGATCTTTCGGCATATCCTACAAAGTAGCAACTAACTGTCTTAGCGTCCAGTTTTCCTTCGTTAGGCCTATAAGGCCTAGCTTCCGCTGGACATCCCCAAACATGAAGATGATTTAAGGACGGTTTCTTATTCGTCCATAATTCATAAGGGATTTTATTGTTAGTAGCCTTAGAGGGAGCCCTATTGAGAAGATAAGTAGCGGTTTTTAAAGCATCGCCCCATAATGAGTGAGGTAAAGAAGTACAAGAAACCATACTTCTTACCATATCCTTAAGGGTTTTATTACGTCTCTCAGCTACACCATTCATGCTAGGCGTACCCTGTTGGTAGTGGTGCCCTAGGCACGTTTAATAAACGTTGTAATTGTTATCATTTATTTCATATCAATAAAGAGATGTTTTGATTATTATTGTTGTTCATGTTTACTTATAATAATCCCCGTCCCTAGTACTTGTTAAGCACTAGTATAAAGGCTAAATGGTCATGGGATGATCATGTTAGATTTATGGGTACTTGTTTGGAACAAGGTACTGGACATGACCCGCTCTATGAGATTTATGTCATGGTCTATGTCATACATATATCTCATATTAGTTGTGTCATTTGAATCCTTAGACATGAAGTTATTATAGTCTTCCACTTGATGAACATTATGTTTGACATATTCAAACGCTACCTTTAACCGGGAAGTTATAAAGGGTATGATTGGCATAATCGGATTCACGTAGGGAAGAATAATAAGCTAAATGAATTTGTCCCTCCTCGGAGAGATGTCAAGCTTGGGCCACTCGTAGGAATGATGTTGATGAAATGTTCGGCCGGACTCAAATGGATTGATTGGATCAATAGCATTTGAATTATCAACATATTCGGAATCGAGAAAGTATTGAACAAAACAAGTTGACTGTTTGACCATGACTTGTGTTCAATGACATCGTGGACAAAGGGATTGTGACATATTCTAAAGGAATGCGAACTTGTATCTAGTTATACTATTTGGGTAGGTATGACGGTTTGCTAGAACCTAATCATATCTTATGGGATCATGTTTGAGTCCATTGCCAACTTAGTATAATCCTAGAGGGTCACACACAATAGAACGAATCTTTAAAAGGGACTATATTGGAATTTTGGAAATTCTGGACTTTCTGGGAAGTGGGCGACCGCACATAATGGACTGGGCGGCCGCACAATTATCTCAGAAATGTACCAGTTTTGTTTCAGATAGTTGTGCGACCGCACAGGTGATTTTGGGCGGCCGCACAGTGCTGTCGGGTGGCAGATTCCTAATTTGATTAGGAAACGAATTTTGGACGGATTTTGACACAAGTTTCCTATTTGGAATAGGTCATGCTTGTGTATAAAAGACCAAATTAGGCCAGCACTCAAGGCTAATGATTTTGTGAGTCTCAAAGAGTTTGAGAGAGGGTTTATTTTGTTCCAAGACATTCTTGGTTGAAGAACAAAATAAAACACAAAATAAATTCCATATAGTTCTTTTGATTGTGAAAAAGTGTTTCACAATTTGGTCTAGCAACCAAGATCAAAGAAGCTACTTTGATATTTGTTCGAAGTGTGGATACCGCTAGAGGGTGAAAATCATCATCTTCAAAGTTCGTGTTCAAAGCTTTGTGATCGTGATCAAGTCTTCAAACCTCCACCAAAGACCAAGAGAATTTGATAGCCATCAAGGGTTAGTTTATTCCTTTATTCTTATGTTGTATTTGATTTAATCGTATGAACGGATCCATGGCTTTGGGTTTCAAAATTTTAAATGCTAAATTCCGCTGCGCATGTTTGATCGAAACCCAACATACCCGGCATAGTGTAGTGAGGGACAATCTCACACTCTTCAAGGTAGCGAGCAAAAGGACCCGGACGTTGTTCTCCCGAACCGTCATTCCGACCATAGTACTCCCCACCACGATCGGATCTAACGTTCTTAATAGTCTTCCCAAGTTGATTTTCAACTTCGGCCTTAAAAGACTTGAAAACGTCCAAAGATTGAGATTTATCATGAAGTAAAATAAATGTATCCATATCGAGAATAGTCGTCTATGAACGTAATAAAATATTGTTGACCATTCCAAGAAGGAGTAGGAAATGGTCCACAAATATCCGTATGTATTAGTTCTAAGACGCTTGATGCTCTCGAGGATACTTTCCTTTTCGTGTTTGTAAATTTTCCTTTTAGGCATTCAATGCAAAAGTCTTTATCCGGAATATCAAGTTTATTTATGATTCCCTCAGACACAAGCTTGTCAATTCTCCTTTTGGAGATATGACCTAAACGCCTATGCCATAAGGTATAAGAATTTTCACTTGAAAACTTTCGCTTTTTACTTTTAGTTTCATTATTATGGGACTCATTGATTGTTTGAGTAGTGTTAAGCAAATAAAGATTATCACTACTCGATAAAGTACTAGTACCAACAATAATGGAATTAAAATAAAGATCACATCTATTATTTCCGAACGAACAAGAGTAACCCTCTTTGTCCAAAACAGTGATAGATATTAAATTCCTTCTAAACGAAGGTACAATGAAAGTATTATTCAATACAAAATAATATCCGGTACTTAATAACAATCTAAATGCCGCACATGAGGATCAGATTGTCTGATTTTGGTTGAAATCAGAATTTGGAATTTTCAAGAGATCCAACAAAACCAGTAACAGAACCAGTCCAGACTTGCTGATCTGGAATGGGTTTTGGGTAGTTGGTTTATGTGAGGATCTTGGGGTTTGATTTTCCTATTTGTTTTAGTCTTGTGATTCTAAGATTGGTTCAAGGTTTGGATGGCTAATCTGCGTTCATCGAGATTGTATTTCCCAAACTTGATCGCAATCAAAGTTTCAAAGATAAAACGAAGTTAGAATTATGAAGAGTTCATAATTGCTAAAATTGAGAAACAAAGTTCTTGATTCAATGATTGGAGATCCATATGGAATTGTGAATGCAATTGGCCTACGTTCATCGAGACCATCTATTGCTTAGTTTCGGCCACATGGACTACTTTCTTGGTTTCTTGAATTAGTGCGGGATTGTGGCTGCCTAATGGCTTAGTTCGACCGCACTTCTTGTTGTCTTGATTTGGAGATAATGACCAAAGTTGAAATAGTCTCATCCTCATAATTATAGAGAAACTAATGACACATAAATACCATGCTTAAATTAATGGAGATTAATTTAATGGCTAAACTTGATGTGTAACATGTTTATATTATGTGCTCATAAATGTGTTATATGCTATATGTGATGAACCTTCAAAGAAAGTTTTAAGTCCTTTTGCCATGCCATGAATAAAACACTTGTTTATACATGAGTAATTTTATGTGGGCTCGCCAAAGCGAGGTGCATCGATTTTATTCATGTTTGAGCAAGATGAGTGAATAAGAGTTTCCTATGCGTTTAAAATGGTTGGACTTAATTAAGCGTCAAAACAATTTTGGGCTTGAGGCAAAGATGAGATTTAACATGCTTTTTGAAATTGGATTTCTTAAAGAATCTCATGAAAAGAACTGAGAGTCATATGAGATATGATTGACAAGAGTTGTCTACCTAATTGATTTAATTTTGAGCGGTGCGCCAAAGCGTACTCAAAATTAGATTAAAGCGGGATCTCAACCCAATTAAATTATATTATACATTGGATGTATAAGAAGATTATATAATTTAGTGGGAGTATTTTGTTTGAAAAATACACTATTTATCTCTTTAATGAAAATCGGTACTTATTAAATTTTGGAATTTTTTTTGCATATTTGTAGATAATGACTAATAACACTCAATCAATGTCGTTGCGATCGATCCTTGAGAAGGATAAGCTCGAAGAGAATGGTACCAACTTTATGGATTGGATCCGTAGCATAAGAATTGTTCTTAGGCAAGAAGATAAGTTGTACATTCTCGATGGGCCTCTCCCTGCTGAACCACCGCCTACTGCCCCTAGGGTAGAAAGAGACAATTACAAGAAACATCGTAATGATTCTAGAGATGTAAGTTGTCTCATGCTTGCTGCTATGTGTTCAAAACTCCAACAAAGTTTGGAACATTTGGAAGCCTATGAGATAGGCGTGGAGTTGAGAACCATGTTTCAAGAGCAAGCTAGGCAAGAGAGGTACAAGACCATTGTTGCATTCACTACTTGTAAAATGAATGAAGGGCAACAAGTGAGTCCTCACTTTCTTAAAATGAAAGGTTATGTAGAGCACCTTGAGAAACTTGGCTATCCAATCCCATTGGAGCTAGCCACGGATCTCATTCTTAATTCATTGCCTAAAAGTTATAATCAGTTTGTGATGAATTATAACATGCATGGAATGGATAAGAATCTCTCTGAGTTGCATGGGATGCTCAAGACTGCAGAGATGAAAATTGTGGAGAAAGGTTCTCCCGTGCTCTTGGTTCATGATGGGAAGAAGCCTGGTGCCAAAGGCAAGGGTAAGGCAAAAGTTGTCAAACCCAAGATAAGCAAGGCAAAGGTTGCCAAGGCTTCTGAGGCAAAACCCGATACACAAAAGGATGCAATTTGTTTCCATTGTCAAGAAATTGGTCATTGGAAACGTAATTGCAAGGCTTTCTTGGAAGAGCAAAAGAAGAAGAAGAGCAGCAAGGCTGCGTCGACTTCAGGTATCTATATGATAGATATTCTCCTTTCTACCACTGATTCTTGGGTATTGGATACCGGATGTGGTTCTCACATTTGTCTAAATGTGCAGGGACTAAAGAATAGGAGACTGCTTAAAGAAGGTGAAGTAGATCTACGTGTGGGAAATGGAGCAAGAGTTGCTGCATTAGCCGTAGGGACTTATGAAGTCACTTTACCTTCCGGATTAATTCTTGTTTTGAACAATTGTTATTATGTTCCGGATTTAAGCAGAAATATTATTTCAATTTCTTGTTTGGATAATGAAGGTTTTAAGTTTCTTATTGAGAATAAGAAATTTTCTATTTATTTAAATGATGTGCTTTATGGTATTGTTAATTCATTTAATGGCCTTTATATCTTGGATGTCAAGAATGAAAATAATGTGTCTATCATGTAAATAAGAAATCTAAACCTAATGATGTAAATCATACTTATTTGTGGCATTGCCGTCTTGGTCATATTAATGAGAAGCGTATCTCAAAACTCCATGGGGACGGACTTTTGGGTTCATGTGACTTAGAGTCATATGATACTTGTGAGTCGTGTCTTCTTGGAAAAATGACTAAGACACCTTTTACCAAGTTGGGTGAAAGGGCAAGCGACTTATTGGGGTTGATACATTCCGATGTATGCGGACCATTAAGTAGCAATGCTAGGGGAGGATTTCAATACTTCATAACCTTCACTGATGATTATAGTAGATTTGGGTATGTTTACCTAATGAAACATAAGAGTGAAGCATTTGAGATATTTAGAATATTTCAAAATGAAGTAGAAAAACAACTTGGCAAAAGTATTAAAGCACTTCGATCAGATCGTGGTGGTGAATACTTAAGTCAAGAATTTGATGATCATCTAAAGAATTGTGGAATAGTTTCACAATTGACTCCACCCGGAACACCACAATGGAAATGGTGTGTCCGAGAGGAGGAATCGGACTTTGTTAGACATGGTTCGATCAATGATGAGTCAAGTTGATCTTCCAATATCTTTTTGGGTTACGCTCTAGAAACCGCTGCTTTCACACTAAATCGTGTTCCAACTAAATCGGTTCAAAAGACTCCATATGAGATGTGGAGCGGAAAGAAGCCTTGTCTATCTTTCATGAAGATTTGGGGTGTGAAGTTTTTGTCAAAAGACTTATCTCAGACAAACTTGCACACAAATCTGATAAATGTATTTTCGTGGGATATCCTAAGGAAACTAAAGGATATTACTTTTACAACCGAGAGGACAACAAAGTGTTTGTTGCCCGAACTGGTATCTTTCTAGAGAAAGAGTTTCTCTCCAAAGAAATCAGTGGGAGTAAAATAAATCTTGAAGAAATTCGAGACCCAGAAAATAACATTGAACCAATAGTGGAACAAGAACAAGAACCACAAGGAGTTGTGGAACCTGTTCAAAGTACACAAGCAACTCGCAGATCTAGTAGGTTACGATCCGAGCCCGAGAGATATGGATTTCTCGTAACGGATAGTAATGAGGTAGAAATCATTGAGAATGATGAACCGTCAACCTACCAAGAGGCGATGTCTTCTCCTGATTCGGACAAGTGGCTTGGAGCCATGGAATCCGAATTGCAATCCATGCAAGACAATCAAGTTTGGAATTTGATTGATGCACCCGAAGGTGTAAAAACCATAGGATGCAAATGGGTCTTCAAGAAGAAGACTGACATGGATGGGAAGGTGCATACTTACAAAGCTAGGCTTGTAGCGAAGGGTTATAGGCAAGTTCATGGTATTGACTATGATGAGACCTTTTCACCCGTAGCAATGATCAAGTCTATAAGAATTTTGCTCGCCATTGCTGCATATCATGACTATGAAATATGGCAGATGGACGTCAAAACCGCTTTCCTAAATGGAAAACTCCAAGAGGATGTGTATATGACACAACCAGAAGGTTTTGAACAAGATTCTAAGGTATGCAAATTGCAGAGATCCATCTATGGATTGAAGCAAGCTTCTAGGAGTTGGAATCTCCGTTTTGATGAATCGGTCAAAGAGTTTGGTTTCATCAAGAACGAAGATGAGCCTTGTGTATGCAAGAAGATTAGTGGGAGCATAGTGCTATTCCTTATTTTATATGTGGATGACATATTGCTCATTGGAAACGACATTCCTACACTTCAGTCTGTGAAGACTTGGTTAGGAAAGTGCTTCGCAATGAAAGATATGGGTGAAGCCGCATATATTCTTGGCATTAAGATCTATAGAGATAGATCAAGGAGGCTACTTGGTTTTAGCCAAAGTACATACATTGACAAGGTCATTAGAAGATTCCGTATGGAAAATTCTAAGAGAGGAACCTTGCCCGTGTTACATGGAGTTTCTCTAAGCAAGACTCAATGTCCTAAGACAAAAGATGAGCGTGAGAAAATGAATGATGTTCCATATGCTTCGGCAATTGGGTCCATCATGTATGCCATGATTTGTACTAGGCCGGATGTATCTTATGCTTTGAGCATGACAAGTAGATACCAATCCGACCCTGGCGAAAATCACTGGATAGCCGTAAAAGCGATTCTTAAGTACTTGAGAAGGACTAAAGACTCGTTTTTGGTCTATGGAGGAATGGAAGATGATCTCGTTGTAAATGCTTACACGGATGCAAGCTTCCAAACTGACAAAGATGATAGCCGATCGCAATCGGGTTTTGTGTTTATGTTAAATGGTGGAGCTGTAAGCTGGAAGAGTTCCAAGCAAAGTACAACCACTGATTCTACAACAGAAGCTGAGTATATTGCTGCATCGGATGCTGCAAAGGAAGCTGTTTGGATTAAGAAGTTCATAACTGAACTTGAAGTGGTTCCTAGCATTGCTAATCCAATAGACCTTTATTGCGATAATAATGGTGCTATTGCTCAAGCAAAGGAACCAAGAGCACATCAGAAATCCAAACACATACTTAGGCGTTTTCATATCATTCGAGGATCGTTGATAAGGGAGACGTAAATATATGCAGAGTACCTACTGATGACAATGTTGCGGACCCGCTAACAAAGGGACTTCCACAAGCTAAACATGATGGTCATGTTAGGTCCATGGGTATTAGATACATGGGAGATTGGGCCTAGGGCAAGTGGGAGATTGTTGGTAGTGGTGCCCTAGGCACGTTTAATAAACGTTGTAATTGTTATCATTTATTTCATATCAATAAAGAGATGTTTTGATTATTATTGTTGTTCATGTTTACTTATAATAATCCCCGTCCCTAGTACTTGTTAAGCACTAGTATAAAGGCTAAATGGTCATGGGATGATCATGTTAGATTTATGGGTACTTGTTTGGAACAAGGTACTGGACATGACCCGCTCTATGAGATTTATGTCATGGTCTATGTCATACATATATCTCATATTAGTTGTGTCATTTGAATCCTTAGACATGAAGTTATTATAGTCTTCCACTTGATGAACATTATGTTTGACATATTCAAACGCTACCTTTAACCGGGAAGTTATAAAGGGTATGATTGGCATAATCGGATTCACGTAGGGAAGAATAATAAGCTAAATGAATTTGTCCCTCCTCGGAGAGATGTCAAGCTTGGGCCACTCGTAGGAATGATGTTGATGAAATGTTCGGCCGGACTCAAATGGATTGATTGGATCAATAGCATTTGAATTATCAACATATTCGGAATCGAGAAAGTATTGAACAAAACAAGTTGACTGTTTGACCATGACTTGTGTTCAATGACATCGTGGACAAAGGGATTGTGACATATTCTAAAGGAATGCGAACTTGTATCTAGTTATACTATTTGGGTAGGTATGACGGTTTGCTAGAACCTAATCATATCTTATGGGATCATGTTTGAGTCCATTGCCAACTTAGTATAATCCTAGAGGGTCACACACAATAGAACGAATCTTTAAAAGGGACTATATTGGAATTTTGGAAATTCTGGACTTTCTGGGAAGTGGGCGACCGCACATAATGGACTGGCGGCCGCACAATTATCTCAGAAATGTACCAGTTTTGTTTCAGATAGTTGTGCGACCGCACAGGTGATTTTGGGCGGCCGCACAGTGCTGTCGGGTGGCAGATTCCTAATTTGATTAGGAAACGAATTTTGGACGGATTTTGACACAAGTTTCCTATTTGGAATAGGTCATGCTTGTGTATAAAAGACCAAATTAGGCCAGCACTCAAGGCTAATGATTTTGTGAGTCTCAAAGAGTTTGAGAGAGGGTTTATTTTGTTCCAAGACATTCTTGGTTGAAGAACAAAATAAAACACAAAATAAATTCCATATAGTTCTTTTGATTGTGAAAAAGTGTTTCACAATTTGGTCTAGCAACCAAGATCAAAGAAGCTACTTTGATATTTGTTCGAAGTGTGGATACCGCTAGAGGGTGAAAATCATCATCTTCAAAGTTCGTGTTCAAAGCTTTGTGATCGTGATCAAGTCTTCAAACCTCCACCAAAGACCAAGAGAATTTGATAGCCATCAAGGGTTAGTTTATTCCTTTATTCTTATGTTGTATTGATTTAATCGTATGAACGGATCCATGGCTTTGGGTTTCAAAATTTTAAATGCTAAATTCCGCTGCGCATGTTTGATCGAAACCCAACATACCCGGCATAGTGTAGTGAGGGACAATCTCACACTCTTCAAGGTAGCGAGCAAAAGGACCCGGACGTTGTTCTCCCGAACCGTCATTCCGACCATAGTACTCCCCACCACGATCGGATCTAACGTTCTTAATAGTCTTCCCAAGTTGATTTTCAACTTCGGCCTTAAAAGACTTGAAAACGTCCAAAGATTGAGATTTATCATGAAGTAAAATAAATGTATCCATATCGAGAATAGTCGTCTATGAACGTAATAAAATATTGTTGACCATTCCAAGAAGGAGTAGGAAATGGTCCACAAATATCCGTATGTATTAGTTCTAAGACGCTTGATGCTCTCGAGGATACTTTCCTTTTCGTGTTTGTAAATTTTCCTTTTAGGCATTCAATGCAAAAGTCTTTATCCGGAATATCAAGTTTATTTATGATTCCCTCAGACACAAGCTTGTCAATTCTCCTTTTGGAGATATGACCTAAACGCCTATGCCATAAGGTATAAGAATTTTCACTTGAAAACTTTCGCTTTTTACTTTTAGTTTCATTATTATGGGACTCATTGATTGTTTGAGTAGTGTTAAGCAAATAAAGATTATCACTACTCGATAAAGTACTAGTACCAACAATAATGGAATTAAAATAAAGATCACATCTATTATTTCCGAACGAACAAGAGTAACCCTCTTTGTCCAAAACAGTGATAGATATTAAATTCCTTCTAAACGAAGGTACAATGAAAGTATTATTCAATACAAAATAATATCCGGTACTTAATAACAATCTAAATGCCGCACATGAGGATCAGATTGTCTGATTTTGGTTGAAATCAGAATTTGGAATTTTCAAGAGATCCAACAAAACCAGTAACAGAACCAGTCCAGACTTGCTGATCTGGAATGGGTTTTGGGTAGTTGGTTTATGTGAGGATCTTGGGGTTTGATTTTCCTATTTGTTTTAGTCTTGTGATTCTAAGATTGGTTCAAGGTTTGGATGGCTAATCTGCGTTCATCGAGATTGTATTTCCCAAACTTGATCGCAATCAAAGTTTCAAAGATAAAACGAAGTTAGAATTATGAAGAGTTCATAATTGCTAAAATTGAGAAACAAAGTTCTTGATTCAATGATTGGAGATCCATATGGAATTGTGAATGCAATTGGCCTACGTTCATCGAGACCATCTATTGCTTAGTTTCGGCCACATGGACTACTTTCTTGGTTTCTTGAATTAGTGCGGGATTGTGGTTGCCTAATGGCTTAGTTCGACCGCACTTCTTGTTGTCTTGATTTGGAGATAATAACCAAAGTTGAAATAGTCTCATCCTCATAATTATAGAGAAACTAATGACACATAAATACCATGCTTAAATTAATGGAGATTAATTTAATGGCTAAACTTGATGTGTAACATGTTTATATTATGTGCTCATAAATGTGTTATATGCTATATGTGATGAACCTTCAAAGAAAGTTTTAAGTCCTTTTGCCATGCCATGAATAAAACACTTGTTTATACATGAGTAATTTTATGTGGGCTCGCCAAAGCGAGGTGCATCGATTTTATTCATGTTTGAGCAAGATGAGTGAATAAGAGTTTCCTATGCGTTTAAAATGGTTGGACTTAATTAAGCGTCAAAACAATTTTGGGCTTGAGGCAAAGATGAGATTTAACATGCTTTTTGAAATTGGATTTCTTAAAGAATCTCATGAAAAGAACTGAGAGTCATATGAGATATGATTGACAAGAGTTGTCTACCTAATTGATTTAATTTTGAGCGGTGCGCCAAAGCGTACTCAAAATTAGATTAAAGCGGGATCTCAACCCAATTAAATTATATTATACATTGGATGTATAAGAAGATTATATAATTTAGTGGGAGTATTTTGTTTGAAAAATACACTATTTATCTCTTTAATGAAAATCGGTACTTATTAAATTTTGGAATTTTTTTTGCATATTTGTAGATAATGACTAATAACACTCAATCAATGTCGTTGCGATCGATCCTTGAGAAGGATAAGCTCGAAGAGAATGGTACCAACTTTATGGATTGGATCCGTAGCATAAGAATTGTTCTTAGGCAAGAAGATAAGTTGTACATTCTCGATGGGCCTCTCCCTGCTGAACCACCGCCTACTGCCCCTAGGGTAGAAAGAGACAATTACAAGAAACATCGTAATGATTCTAGAGATGTAAGTTGTCTCATGCTTGCTGCTATGTGTTCAAAACTCCAACAAAGTTTGGAACATTTGGAAGCCTATGAGATAGGCGTGGAGTTGAGAACCATGTTTCAAGAGCAAGCTAGGCAAGAGAGGTACAAGACCATTGTTGCATTCACTACTTGTAAAATGAATGAAGGGCAACAAGTGAGTCCTCACTTTCTTAAAATGAAAGGTTATGTAGAGCACCTTGAGAAACTTGGCTATCCAATCCCATTGGAGCTAGCCACGGATCTCATTCTTAATTCATTGCCTAAAAGTTATAATCAGTTTGTGATGAATTATAACATGCATGGAATGGATAAGAATCTCTCTGAGTTGCATGGGATGCTCAAGACTGCAGAGATGAAAATTGTGGAGAAAGGTTCTCCCGTGCTCTTGGTTCATGATGGGAAGAAGCCTGGTGCCAAAGGCAAGGGTAAGGCAAAAGTTGTCAAACCCAAGATAAGCAAGGCAAAGGTTGCCAAGGCTTCTGAGGCAAAACCCGATACACAAAAGGATGCAATTTGTTTCCATTGTCAAGAAATTGGTCATTGGAAACGTAATTGCAAGGCTTTCTTGGAAGAGCAAAAGAAGAAGAAGAGCAGCAAGGCTGCGTCGACTTCAGGTATCTATATGATAGATATTCTCCTTTCTACCACTGATTCTTGGGTATTGGATACCGGATGTGGTTCTCACATTTGTCTAAATGTGCAGGGACTAAAGAATAGGAGACTGCTTAAAGAAGGTGAAGTAGATCTACGTGTGGGAAATGGAGCAAGAGTTGCTGCATTAGCCGTAGGGACTTATGAAGTCACTTTACCTTCCGGATTAATTCTTGTTTTGAACAATTGTTATTATGTTCCGGATTTAAGCAGAAATATTATTTCAATTTCTTGTTTGGATAATGAAGGTTTTAAGTTTCTTATTGAGAATAAGAAATTTTCTATTTATTTAAATGATGTGCTTTATGGTATTGTTAATTCATTTAATGGCCTTTATATCTTGGATGTCAAGAATGAAAATAATGTCTATCATGTAAATAAGAAATCTAAACCTAATGATGTAAATCATACTTATTTGTGGCATTGCCGTCTTGGTCATATTAATGAGAAGCGTATCTCAAAACTCCATGGGGACGGACTTTTGGGTTCATGTGACTTAGAGTCATATGATACTTGTGAGTCGTGTCTTCTTGGAAAAATGACTAAGACACCTTTTACCAAGTTGGGTGAAAGGGCAAGCGACTTATTGGGGTTGATACATTCCGATGTATGCGGACCATTAAGTAGCAATGCTAGGGGAGGATTTCAATACTTCATAACCTTCACTGATGATTATAGTAGATTTGGGTATGTTTACCTAATGAAACATAAGAGTGAAGCATTTGAGATATTTAGAATATTTCAAAATGAAGTAGAAAAACAACTTGGCAAAAGTATTAAAGCACTTCGATCAGAGAGTCGATCACTTAATTGACTCACCACAATGGAATGGTGTGTCCGAGAGGAGGAATCGGACTTTGTTAGACATGGTTCGATCAATGATGAGTCAAGTTGATCTTCCAATATCTTTTTGGGGTTACGCTCTAGAAACCGCTGCTTTCCACTAAATCGTGTTCCAACTAAATCGGTTCAAAAGACTCCATATAGATGTGGAGCGGAAAGAAGCCTTGTCTATCTTTCATGAAGATTTGGGGTTGTGAGTTTTTGTCAAAAGACTTATCTCAGACAAACTTGCACACAAATCTGATAAATGTATTTTCGTGGGATATCCTAAGGAAACTAAAGGATATTACTTTTACAACCGAGAGGACAACAAAGTGTTTGTTGCCCGAACTGGTATCTTTCTAGAGAAAGAGTTTCTCTCCAAAGAAATCAGTGGGAGTAAAATAAATCTTGAAGAAATTCGAGACCCAGAAAATAACATTGAACCAATAGTGGAACAAGAACAAGAACCACAAGGAGTTGTGGAACCTGTTCAAAGTACACAAGCAACTCGCAGATCTAGTAGGTTACGATCCGAGCCCGAGAGATATGGATTTCTCGTAA
This sequence comes from Campanula takesimana, assembly GCA_026119855.1. Taxonomy (NCBI): domain Eukaryota; kingdom Viridiplantae; phylum Streptophyta; class Magnoliopsida; order Asterales; family Campanulaceae; genus Campanula; species Campanula takesimana. The sequence goes on along the minus strand of JAOWBW010000663.1, from coordinate 470,454 downwards.
CGGATAGTAATGAGGTAGAAATCATTGAGAATGATGAACCGTCAACCTACCAAGAGGCGATGTCTTCTCCTGATTCGGACAAGTGGCTTGGAGCCATGGAATCCGAATTGCAATCCATGCAAGACAATCAAGTTTGGAATTTGATTGATGCACCCGAAGGTGTAAAAACCATAGGATGCAAATGGGTCTTCAAGAAGAAGACTGACATGGATGGGAAGGTGCATACTTACAAAGCTAGGCTTGTAGCGAAGGGTTATAGGCAAGTTCATGGTATTGACTATGATGAGACCTTTTCACCCGTAGCAATGATCAAGTCTATAAGAATTTTGCTCGCCATTGCTGCATATCATGACTATGAAATATGGCAGATGGACGTCAAAACCGCTTTCCTAAATGGAAAACTCCAAGAGGATGTGTATATGACACAACCAGAAGGTTTTGAACAAGATTCTAAGGTATGCAAATTGCAGAGATCCATCTATGGATTGAAGCAAGCTTCTAGGAGTTGGAATCTCCGTTTTGATGAATCGGTCAAAGAGTTTGGTTTCATCAAGAACGAAGATGAGCCTTGTGTATGCAAGAAGATTAGTGGGAGCATAGTGCTATTCCTTATTTTATATGTGGATGACATATTGCTCATTGGAAACGACATTCCTACACTTCAGTCTGTGAAGACTTGGTTAGGAAAGTGCTTCGCAATGAAAGATATGGGTGAAGCCGCATATATTCTTGGCATTAAGATCTATAGAGATAGATCAAGGAGGCTACTTGGTTTTAGCCAAAGTACATACATTGACAAGGTCATTAGAAGATTCCGTATGGAAAATTCTAAGAGAGGAACCTTGCCCGTGTTACATGGAGTTTCTCTAAGCAAGACTCAATGTCCTAAGACAAAAGATGAGCGTGAGAAAATGAATGATGTTCCATATGCTTCGGCAATTGGGTCCATCATGTATGCCATGATTTGTACTAGGCCGGATGTATCTTATGCTTTGAGCATGACAAGTAGATACCAATCCGACCCTGGCGAAAATCACTGGATAGCCGTAAAAGCGATTCTTAAGTACTTGAGAAGGACTAAAGACTCGTTTTGGTCTATGGAGGAATGGAAGATGATCTCGTTGTAAATGCTTACACGGATGCAAGCTTCCAAACTGACAAAGATGATAGCCGATCGCAATCGGGTTTTGTGTTTATGTTAAATGGTGGAGCTGTAAGCTGGAAGAGTTCCAAGCAAAGTACAACCACTGATTCTACAACAGAAGCTGAGTATATTGCTGCATCGGATGCTGCAAAGGAAGCTGTTTGGATTAAGAAGTTCATAACTGAACTTGAAGTGGTTCCTAGCATTGCTAATCCAATAGACCTTTATTGCGATAATAATGGTGCTATTGCTCAAGCAAAGGAACCAAGAGCACATCAGAAATCCAAACACATACTTAGGCGTTTTCATATCATTCGAGAGATCGTTGATAAGGGAGACGTAAATATATGCAGAGTACCTACTGATGACAATGTTGCGGACCCGCTAACAAAGGGACTTCCACAAGCTAAACATGATGGTCATGTTAGGTCCATGGGTATTAGATACATGGGAGATTGGGCCTAGGGCAAGTGGGAGATTGTTGGTAGTGGTGCCCTAGGCACGTTTAATAAACGTTGTAATTGTTATCATTTATTTCATATCAATAAAGAGATGTTTTGATTATTATTGTTGTTCATGTTTACTTATAATAATCCCCGTCCCTAGTACTTGTTAAGCACTAGTATAAAGGCTAAATGGTCATGGGATGATCATGTTAGATTTATGGGTACTTGTTTGGAACAAGGTACTGGACATGACCCGCTCTATGAGATTTATGTCATGGTCTATGTCATACATATATCTCATATTAGTTGTGTCATTTGAATCCTTAGACATGAAGTTATTATAGTCTTCCACTTGATGAACATTATGTTTGACATATTCAAACGCTACCTTTAACCGGGAAGTTATAAAGGGTATGATTGGCATAATCGGATTCACGTAGGGAAGAATAATAAGCTAAATGAATTTGTCCCTCCTCGGAGAGATGTCAAGCTTGGGCCACTCGTAGGAATGATGTTGATGAAATGTTCGGCTGGACTCAAATGGATTGATTGGATCAATAGCATTTGAATTATCAACATATTCGGAATCGAGAAAGTATTGAACAAAACAAGTTGACTGTTTGACCATGACTTGTGTTCAATGACATCGTGGACAAAGGGATTGTGACATATTCTAAAGGAATGCGAACTTGTATCTAGTTATACTATTTGGGTAGGTATGACGGTTTGCTAGAACCTAATCATATCTTATGGGATCATGTTTGAGTCCATTGCCAACTTAGTATAATCCTAGAGGGTCACACACAATAGAACGAATCTTTAAAAGGGACTATATTGGAATTTTGAAATTCTGGACTTTCTGGGAAGTGGGCGACCGCACATAATGGACTGGGCGGCCGCACAATTATCTCAGAAATGTACCAGTTTTGTTTCAGATAGTTGTGCGACCGCACAGGTGATTTTGGGCGGCCGCACAGTGCTGTCGGGTGGCAGATTCCTAATTTGATTAGGAAACGAATTTTGGACGGATTTTGACACAAGTTTCCTATTTGGAATAGGTCATGCTTGTGTATAAAAGACCAAATTCGGCCAGCACTCAAGGCTAATGATTTTGTGAGTCTCAAAGAGTTTGAGAGAGGGTTTATTTTGTTCCAAGACATTCTTGGTTGAAGAACAAAATAAAACACAAAATAAATTCCATATAGTTCTTTTGATTGTGAAAAAGTGTTTCACAATTTGGTCTAGCAACCAAGATCAAAGAAGCTACTTTGATATTTGTTCGAAGTGTGGATACCGCTAGAGGGTGAAAATCATCATCTTCAAAGTTCGTGTTCAAAGCTTTGTGATCGTGATCAAGTCTTCAAACCTCCACCAAAGACCAAGAGAATTTGATAGCCATCAAGGGTTAGTTTATTCCTTTATTCTTATGTTGTATTTGATTTAATCGTATGAACGGATCCATGGCTTTGGGTTTCAAAATTTAAATGCTAAATTCCGCTGCGCATGTTTGATCGAAACCCAACATACCCGGCATAGTGTAGTGAGGGACAATCTCACACTCTTCAAGGTAGCGAGCAAAAGGACCCGGACGTTGTTCTCCCGAACCGTCATTCCGACCATAGTACTCCCCACCACGATCGGATCTAACGTTCTTAATAGTCTTCCCAAGTTGATTTTCAACTTCGGCCTTAAAAGACTTGAAAACGTCCAAAGATTGAGATTTATCATGAAGTAAAATAAATGTATCCATATCGAGAATAGTCGTCTATGAACGTAATAAAATATTGTTGACCATTCCAAGAAGGAGTAGGAAATGGTCCACAAATATCCGTATGTATTAGTTCTAAGACGCTTGATGCTCTCGAGGATACTTTCCTTTTCGTGTTTGTAAATTTTCCTTTTAGGCATTCAATGCAAAAGTCTTTATCCGGAATATCAAGTTTATTTATGATTCCCTCAGACACAAGCTTGTCAATTCTCCTTTTGGAGATATGACCTAAACGCCTATGCCATAAGGTATAAGAATTTTCACTTGAAAACTTTCGCTTTTTACTTTTAGTTTCATTATTATGGGACTCATTGATTGTTTGAGTAGTGTTAAGCAAATAAAGATTATCACTACTCGATAAAGTACTAGTACCAACAATAATGGAATTAAAATAAAGATCACATCTATTATTTCCGAACGAACAAGAGTAACCCTCTTTGTCCAAAACAGTGATAGATATTAAATTCCTTCTAAACGAAGGTACAATGAAAGTATTATTCAATACAAAATAATATACGGTACTTAATAACAATCTAAATGTCCCAATGCCTATTACTTCAACCGGGTTCCCAGCTCCCATATAGATGAATCTTTCATCCTTGCTAGGTCTTCGGTAATTCAGGCAACCCTGCATAGACATACTAATGTGAGTTGTTGCACCAGAATCCAACCACCATGTATATGAAGGAATTGAAACTAAATTAGCCTCAGTACAAACAAGACCAAATGACATACCTTTCTTAGCACGCCAAGCGTGATACTTAGGGCAGTCATACTTCATGTGCGTTAGGTCCTTGCAAAAGAAGCACTTCTTTTCTTTATGATCGTTAGATCCCTTAGGCTTCTTGTTGCTTGTTACCGCAACTTCTTTCCCTCTTCTCTTAGTCCCATGAGAAGAGGTAGATGCTAAGTGAGCACTTTCAACCTTAGATTGCTTCAACCTATCTTCCTCTTGTGTCACATGTGAAATCAATTCATTAATGTTCCATTTGTCCTTTTGACAATTATAGGTCACCTCAAAGTGACCAAACTGAGGAGGAAGAGAGATCAAAACTAAATGCACGAGGAGCTCTTCAGTCACCTTTAACTTAAGTGCTTTTAGTTTTGTCGAAAGGTGAAGCATTTCCAAGATATACTCCCTAAGATTCCTGGTACCCTTGTACTTCATGGAAACAAGTTTCCTTAGGGTAGAACTTGTTTCCGACTTTTCGCTTTTTGCAAAGCGTTCTTCAAGGGTCTCGAGGAAAGTCTTAGCATCAACGTCCTCGGGAACACTGTTCAAAAATGTTTCCGGGACGACATTTTTCATAATCATTAGGCTTACTCGATTGGAGCGTTTCCATTTCTCAACATATAAGCGGTCCTCAGGGGTGCTTTCTTCATTAAGAGGAATGGGAAACGGCTCCCTAAAAGCGAGGTCAATATCCATACAGCCTAAGATCATTAAAATTTTGTTTTTCCAAGTTTTAAAGTTTGTCCCATTAAGCATCGGAATTGTGCTCATCGCAGCAGTAATAGAAGAAGAGTTAAGTAAATCTGGGAATCGAGAACAAGAATGAATACAAAACAATAATAATTAACTACATTATGAATTAAAAGATTAATTATATCAAATGAAATCCATCAATAAAGCAATTAACATGACATCAAAACTAATCTTTGGATTGCGAATTGACTCATAAATAATTACTTTAGATGACAAGTAATTTGAACAATATTTGATTAAATGCTTAATCTTCCTTTGGGTAGTCTTAAGCATTTAATAAAATTACTAAATGTTCATTTTATATGTCATCACATGAATGCTTAAGACTTTCTTAGTACGTGGTGTTGTTCAACCTTAGTCGTTCCACCAATCCGATCGGATGGTTGAGGAGACCAGTCAAGGTTTCCAGCCTGATATACCATCGTTAGTCAAATGTCAAGATTTTCTTTGGAAAATTCAAGTCATTCAAATCTTAAACATTCAACACTTTAATAATTTTGCATTTAAATAACGTTAATCACTTAGGTGATAATATTATTTAAATAATGAATAAAATTATTTAAGCATATAATTAATCCAAGCTTTAAGGTTTGAAAAATGAATGATTTTTGTTCAAGAGAAAATAACAAAATATTGCAGAACTTGATTTTCTTTCGACATACTTAGCACGACCGTGCCAAACAAAGGGCACGACCGTGCCAAAATATGGGGAAAAAACATGTTTTCACGGTGCAGATGGCACGACCGTGCCAAAATAATAGACACGACCGTGCCAAACGAAACGGTCCGACCGGTTTAAACAACACACCCGTCCGGACCAGCACCAATGTACACACCGGTTCAAGGTAATAGAGGCGCACGGCCGTGCCAAAACAAAGAGCACGACCGTGCCATATAATCTGCACTTCTGAATTTTTGTCTAAATTTTCCTCAAAATCAAATGAATTGCAAGTAGATCCGCATGGTATGTACTTAAAACATAAAACCATGTTATTTAGGATAATCTTGCTTTTTTAAAAAAAAATTAATGGAATCAAGTGAGTAGATCCACATGGTATGCACTTAAAACATAAAACCATGTTATGAAGGGATAGTCTCACTTAAACCTTTTAATGAACAAAAAACTTTCAAACCATTTTTCTTAATTTTAGATGAAGATCATCAGCACTCTATTAACGAATTAGAGTCCCTAATCGACATCAAAAACCTTATGATTCAACAGAGAAAATGAATCAAAGTAAAGCATGAAAGCTTTTTCTTAATACAAGAACTCAAACTCAAACTAAATAATGAGCGGGGCTCTGATACCAATTGTTAGAACAATTTTAATCCCTGAATGCCACACTCATATTTAAGTAAGAGAAAGAGGAAAAGATGAAGCGGAAGCATGTAATAAATGTATACCTGTTGAATCCATTATTGTGTCTTGAAGGGAGATTAAGGATGATGAAGATGTAGGGAGATGATCTTCTAAATGAGAGTGTCTCTTAAGTTTCTCAGAATTTCTTCTAGATAATTATGAAGAGAGTATGTAGAGAGAAAAGTAAGAATTCAGTATGTTTAAGGCTTGATGGAGGGGCCTTTATATAGTAAACATGGTGACACTTCAAATAGGGACCATACCTATTCATTTCCAAAGCAATGTTGATTTACCATCTTGCCCATCAAAGATAGATAAATAACATTTCAGGGATTCTACACATTGACTATTTTGACCATACTTTATATTAATGTCATAGTCATGACTTTATTTGTGGAAGGTGCCTATTAACTTGTGTTGCAAGCCACAATGATCTAACATCCAAAGCTCGACTCGGCTCAGCTCGGCTCGTTTACAGCCCTAAGTCTATATGTAAAATATAAATCACACTATTTAAAAGTTTGTGTTTCAATTCATACTCTTTTTTATGTATGAAATTGTTAATGTCACATATTTGAATTGTATTATGAATTGTTCCAAAATTTTGTTAACATCTAAAAGTTTGTTCCAATTCATGCTCTTTTATTATGTGTGTCAAGCATTCCACAATGGTACTGTATACCCTCTAAAAGTAGATTTTATACATCCTGATCAACATGCTAATTTTTTTTTCTTAGATGACTATAAGCGGGGGGAAAAAAGTTAAAGCAGATTTTTGTTGTAATCTTGTTTAAGCAATAAGCAAAAAAAAAAAAATTGAATAAGAAAATAATTTCATATTAACTATAAATCATGAAAAATGGATCAGGCCAGACTATTAGTGTGCTGATTTCAAATGTATTAGTTTGGTTTTGGTTTCAAAGTTCTAGAGAACCAAAGTATCGATCATGGTCCTGGTTCCATTATTTTGTATTAAACAATGGATCAAATCGGACTATGATTACCCCTACTTAGAATCGGTCTATCGAATGTTCACTGCAGCATACAGCACTTCAACGGTGAAACTCAAACAAAAAATTGTAAAAAATCAATGTAAAATATTATGAAGAGATTTAAAAGTAGAATATATTTTATATTAAGTATTACCTCTGTCCCTAAATGAGTGTCCAAATTTCATTTTAAGGGACATTAAAAATATCAACTTTGTTGTACAATTTGGTAGCAAATATTCATATATAATCTTGTAATCTCATTTCTAAACATTTAGTTTTGCACGTATAAAAAAACCAGTGAAAAAAATTCGAAAAAAAACATTTAGGGAGAAAGTTATGCTAAAAAAAGACACTCATTTTGGGACAAAGATTTCTTGAAAATGGACACTCATTTAGGGACAGATGGAGTAGTAAAGTATTACATGCACCACTAAATAATTTATATGACATTTTAGTACAAAAAAAAAAGTGTTTTATATTTTGTCATAAACTTTTATATTTTTTTATTCGAGTTTCATTGATGGAACATTGAAGCAAATACAAATTTGTGTGAAATAAAAATGACTTGAGTCTGCTAAAAATATTTGTAGCTTGAGTGAGATTGGGATTTCCTTTCATTTTCGTGCACATGCAATTCCCAGCATATGGTATCAATTTCTAGCTCCAAGTGGGTGTGGATAAGGTAAGGTGGGTAATAAAACCAAACTACCGCACCTCATTCAAAAATCATGATTTCCTTTGATTGGACTTTCCCATGCTCGCATACTTTTCCAATTTTTTTTGTATAAATTTTGTGTCACAACACTATGTGATGGTGGACTAGAGGCGCAGAAGCGCTTTCGTTGACATTTCCTTAACCAGCTGACCTTACTTCGTAACGTGATTGGAACAGCTCGCAAAATTCAACATTCCCACTCGGTCCCATGAAGGGAGAAAGTTGGTCGGGTGCAAGATAAGGAATTTGAAACCGCGTCCTAAACTGGAAGATGACAGAAACCCCGTCCTCGGCCTCAAGGAGCGGTGATAAGCCCTTTCTACCTTATCGAAGGCTTTGATTCTCGATCTCTAAGGTGATCCCAGTCAATCTGCATACGCAGGACCTTTGAAATTCTTTGGGCAAGGGCCTACGACCCCAGTGGAATCGTTGGCTGAGAATTAGAGGTTTGCTTGCTCAAATCCGGAGTTGGTCAGCCAACGATTCCACTCGGGTCTTTCTTGATGTAGCAGGGTCCTGGTGACCAGAGTGGGAACTACCCTACTTTTTTTCTAAGATACCATGTGCATTAGGATAAAGGGTTTCCCTTCATCTAGAGGTTGCCCTACTACCCTTTCGCTAAAGATCGCCCTTCCTATCGAGAAATGAGCCATCTATAGGAGGCATTAAATGGCTCTTCTTGGTCGCTTCTTTCTATGTCCTCCCAAAGAGAGAGTCCAGAATATCATAATAAAAGGGCTCGCTTTGACTATTAAGAGCCCTTCCACTAGAATCCACTCCAGGTCGGTCATCGGCATCTACTAAAAAGTTATCGGCATTTAAAAAGACATAAGAATTCAAGTTATAAACCAACCGAGAAGTACGTCTTGCTTATTAACATCTCGGAAGTATTCGGTCACCTGGGATGCAATCCTCTTCTAAGATGTTCCATAAGTCCAATACCATTAATGTCCAATAGCGGGAAGACCCAACGTCTTCTTCTAATAATTTGTCTGGAGGGAATCATTATTTCTCAATCAAGATGCCGAAATGCCCGGATTTTCAAGCCCAAGGGAGTATCGCTCCTTGGTGGCGGAGTGAATACCGGAAAAAAGTCATTCAGATAGTGATTTGCGATTTTTTAGCTATGGAAACAGACAGTTTTGAATTTAGGGATAGCAGAGAGGAATCGTGTAGGGGAGGAACGTCTATGAATTTATCTATCAATCTTCTCTTTACCGTGAGCGGTCTAAACTTCGACCCTTCGCCCATCCCCCATTTGAATTCTGAAGGTTGCGGCTCCCGCGCTGTTGTCGTCGGATTTCATCCCGCAACTTGAATAAGATCTTTCTAATGCATTTCTTAGGCCTTTTGGGTATGTCACGTCTAATTTATTTAGTAGTAATTTTTTGGATGATGCCCATGATTTTAAGATTTTAAATTTCAATGTATCAAGAAAAGACAGCAATCGAACTAGTTCAGCTTTTGATGATGTTCACATTAGAAATTTATAATTATGTGGACTTTTGTCCTTGATAGTGTCCACATTTGAATTCTGTGAATTTTTTTAACTGTAATAGATAATTATTCACACACTTTTACTTGTGAACGTTTGAGTGGACATGTATACAGTGTTTATACAACAGGCATTATACAGTGTTTATATAACGGACTGATTTTTCAAGACAATCGTGCATGACTACGCAGCTCCGTCCCAAGTCATTGATACCCAAAATTGAGTATTGACACGATAAATGAACTTCAAGTTAGATGGAAGTACCCCTAAAAATATTGGGAGTCCACAAAAATGGCTTCATATGATTCCAAAAAAAAAGTACCAAAAACATGAGGAGTTATCTAAAAAAGAGAGAGAGTGAAGGGTGGGGGCCATAAATGGTTGGTGAGACAAAGAAGATAGTTAGATGAGGTTATGTTGGTCCACACAATTACATACCTTGTCTAGATCTTCTCTGCATCCAGAAGACTTTGGTTGGGCCCCCCCAACTTCTTCCTCTTTTAGGACAATCTAATATTCTTATTTATTGGATAACAACTCACCAAAACACTTAGTGGGCTCCAGCCCATGTGCTAATGGGCCCTCTTTTAGATTTATAGCCCCATAAAATTGATCCCTTCTAACAAGTAAAAAAGAGAAACGCGTGGTCGGCAGGATTCGAACCTGCGCGGGCAAAGCCCACATGATTTCTAGTCATGCCCGATAACCACTCCGGCACGACCACTTCGATGACGTCTTTGTAAATTACATAATCTATAAACCATTAAATCACTTTTAGAGAAGCCATATACACTCTTGTGTTTCACCTCATAATTTGACCTACTCCCTCTGTCCCACCTCACTTTACACCCAACCCAAGAAAGAAGAGGTGGGCACAATAACTAAAGAAAAAAAAATAAAGAAAATGTATGGTAGAAAATGAAGAGAGAGAATGAGTGGGGTAAATAGCAGTGTTGGTTGAATAAATTGAGTGGTGGAAGATGAAGAGGGAGAATAAGTGGTGGGGTAGAGTGAATATAAAATTATAATTAGGCTATTTTGGAAAATGTCAAGTAATCTGGAACAGACCAATAGACCATAATGAAAATAAGTGTTGAGTGAGCTAGGATGGAGTGAGTAATTTAAAAGTTTGAACACAGAAAATGATGTCTGTTTTGATAAACATGATTTTAGTAATGTATTTAGAATGTAAACCCTTCTACATTCTTGATGTCTTACTTTTCATTTTAATTAGGGATGGCAACGGGTCGGATACGGTCTAGATATTGCAAAATCCGTATCCGACCCGAGGTATACACAGGTATATTCGTATCCGACCGAGGATAGCAAATCTGTATCCGACCGTATCCGACCGCTAACCGCCCAGATTAATTGTTTTTTGGGCTTAACAATTTTTTTTTGGGCCTAGCCCATAACACACTAACCCATAACAAAATAATACTACTGTGTACAAGGGAAAAAAAAAACACAAATGCAAGCAAGCCAAACCAAACACACTGCTTTTGGTACCAAAAGGGTATATTCAGAAATATAATACACATAGCTACAGGGTCGGACGGATACGAGTCGGTCGGATACGGACGGTCGGATACGGGTCGGTCGGATACGGACGGATTAATGGAAAAACCGTATCCGTATCCGTCGGATTTTCAAAAGTGCCTACCAAACCCGCCCAACCCCGGTCGGATTGCCTCGGATACGGATCGGATTCGGCAGAATTGCCATCCCTAATTTTAATTTGTTGAAAATAAATGTTACGTTTTGTTTGGGATGAAAATTTGAGCTACATATCGATATCTTGACACCTTGACTTTCTTTGACATCTTGAATTAGCCTGAGTCGACATCCTGAGCTAGCATCATCCTGAGGTTACATCCTGAAGTGACATCTTACATGTTGACTCTACATGTTGACTTTACATGTTGATTTTACATCCTGACGTCCTGAGCTGACATCCTGAGTCGACGCCCTGCAAGACAGTTATCAGATCCTATTTTTCAGGAACCACTACTAAAACGTGGAGCACTCAAAGACTAAGTCAAAACGCGCATGGGACTTATCAACATACGTCAAAGAAAGTCTCCCACGTCTCTCAAAGAATCAACGATATCTCTGCAACAAACTCTCCAAGATCTTATGGCATTGATGGATAGTTTACCTACATTCTATGTAAACACAACACACACTGCATTCTTACTTCGGGTTGTAATTTTATTCTCAACTCTCCTTGTTCTTCCATCATCATTAATAAAATCTCATCTTTGAGGTTTTATGCCGGCGAACAAGTTGTTCAAGGGCTTTCCTCGTTAAATATCTTGTCTACCTATTCTTGAATCTTTTGCTATTTCATTCCATTGTGCCCAATTACATATCATAAAGTTAAATCGCAAAATTTGACCAAAACACGTTTCTAAAAATAGGATATGAAATCGGATGATTTTCCTAAACTGCCTATTTTTATACACAAATATAAATATTGCAATGCCATAAACTCTGTAGCACAAAGAAATTTTACTCGTTGGTGTCAATTAGGCTTCTCAGTGTGCCCCGGCAATTTATTAAGGAGTTCGACCGTCAGTTACTTCAGAAGAAGGCAACTTGTCTGTGTAGAAATCGCGAAAAATTTTCTCACAAAAACTCATTTTCTTGCTTTTTGATCAATCTCTAATAATGATCTTCCTCCCCGATCTGATGTTATGGTGTCGGTATAGGACAGCGGAAATAGAAAAATAGGCCTCACTCACCGATATTTGTGCACCGGTATTTGTGCAGGTGGTCAGATCTCGTATGGATCGGACAATACTCTTCCCTAGGATCCTAAACTTGAAATGAATGGCAGAAGAAACCAACTGCACAAGATGAGCCTCAAAGTTTATGCTTTTATTATGTGATCAAAGAAACATAACAAGAAGACCAATTGGACTTTTCACTTGTTATATTTATTCCGGGACGGAAAGAGTGTTGATATGCAGTGACAACAGACCAAGATGTATGTTTAGGATGCACATAGTATGATTGGCCATGAATAAAAGGAAAGCGATACATACAAATGTTCAAACTCAAAATCATCTTTCATTTTCCAGAAACAAAATTCATCTGCTATATTTCGATTTAAAATTAGAGTAACCAGAATTTAGCTGACAACAATCCAACATGCAAAAAATCCACTCAACTCCGCGGCTGGGATTAATTAACCATTAGTAGGCAAATCCCGGGGTATTATAGTACAGAAAATATACTTAGAAAAAAAAATTGCTGCATTATATTTTACTTTCATTTGGGCAGTTATAGTCCGTTGAGGCTAAATGATACGGTGATCATGGTAACGAGGCTTCTGGGTGTACAGGCTCCAGCTGATATACTTTCTCCCGAGACACGAATGCTACCTCCTCAAGCTCTGCAATTACAACACCAAAAACCACATAATAAATATATATGAGATGTGTATATATATGATCATATAGTTATAGCTAGGCTAGTAGTGAAATTTGTTACTCCCTCTGTCCCATAACGGTGTTTCCATTTGCCATTTTGTTTGTCTCAAAAGTTGTTAACCAAGAAAGAAGTGAAAAAAGATGAGAGGATGTGAAAGAACTAAGAAAACCTCATTAAGGTTAGTGATGGAAATGAAAAAAAAAAGGTTGTTAATATGTTTGCATTGTCAAATGGGACTATCATTATGGGACGGAGGGAGTAAAAGAAAAGAAAAACTTACTAGAAAGCTGATATCGCTCTTTCTCTGTAAGTTTTGCAGCAAATGCATTGAAACTCCGATAACTATAGATTATACGACTACCTGCCTCACTACATCAAAATTTCCTTGTGTCAAAAACATATTTTGAAAACAAAAACTGTAAAAACAGAAATTCGTATATATTCTCATCTCATTTGCGTGTAGCTACGTACTCGCCCACAACTTTTCGTAGAACGGAGAGGTGTTGAGCTTCACGACCCTTGTCAGATCCTCTGAGGTACACAATGTAAACCTGTAATATTACTACTGTCAATCAACCCTATAGCTAGTCCCGCCCAAAATAATTAGTTTTATTTGGCTGATCAAACTTTTTAACACATTCAATTTTATTGTCGTAGCCTACAAAAGAAATGCAATATGACAGATTGAGAAAATAAAAAAGATTTGGTGTCAAAGCGAGCAAATAAAATACCTTTTTGTGAACGGGATGAAGAAGATGAGCAGAAGCTATGTAACTGATAGAGATGATGAAGAAAATGGAACAGAAAGAAGACAACTTTGTAGCCATTTCTGAACACTGAAATGTTACAAAATGATCAAAGGATGTGAAAATCTAAGGTCACAACAGAAGATATAGAATCCTTCAATAAAGTAACAGGTGGTAATTAATTAACTTAAATACTCAATTGAACAATGATGATTTAATTTGTAACGTCTACCAGCATGAATGCTTGTGTAAAGTTTCAATAAGTATCAAGTATATTGTTAATTTATGATAATATAAAGGTAGGGTAACGTACTATAGCGTTTGTTACAATTAATGCAACATACTACGATTTGACATCTTAATGAAATGTACTTTACCATTTTGTTACATATAATGGAACGCACCCTAACGACATTACAAAAGTAACTGAAATATCAAAGAAGTGTAACACCCGCTAAATATATTTAACGTTCGTTAGCTTATTCTAATGGGTGTGGTAGCTTCTTCCTTGCCTCTCACAATTCTCTGTCTTTGCTACAGCCCCACCATCAATCCGCCACACACCACCATCAGTCCGCCATCCACCACCACAAATCTGCCACACACCACAAAAAATCACCAACCCAGCTCACCTTTATCTCTCCTCCCAACTCTTCCACAGCCAAACATTCCTCCTCCCACTCCAACCAACGCCACCTGCCTTTGATAGAAACGAACTATCAACTGCGGTCGACTCTTCCTCCGACCAAAGAAACAAAATCCAAGCATCATCTCTGCTCTAAAATCCGATCGCAGAAGACCATGATGTGCTGCTATTTACAACTCTATTATAATCGACCACCCAAAAAAATCCAAACAAGAAGATTCACCTCTCTCTCTCCTGGATGTCTTACCTTCACAGACATCAACATTGGAGAAAGAACCAAGTCACAATCACTAAAGACGATGACAGAGAATTGTTGGGGTTTAATTGAGAATTGGGATTTTATTTGGGAATCACAGATCTGGGATGGATTTGAGTTTGATTTTGGATTGGGGTTTCAATTTTCAAATTATGGTTTTAGCTATTCAAATATAGGGTTTCAATTTTTTGATTTAGGGCTTCAAATTTTTAATTTGAGATTTGGGTTTGATTTGGGTTTTCTATTGTTGGAATCTGGGTTCATTTTTGATGTTCATCCACCATTGTTGGCTTGAATTTGAGAAAAATGCAAGGAGAGATGAAATGAGGAAGAAGATGAAGTGGGTGTTATATTTTTAATGACATAACGAGTTGTTTGATATGGTAACACTTCGTTTATGAAATTTAACGTCATCCAACGGAGTTGCATTATTTGTAACCCAACTCAAAAATACATTTCATTATGTTGTTAAAGAAGAGTATGTTACATTTTATGTAATAGAGGGTGTAGTACGTTACCCTACCTTGTAATTATCTCTAATATAAAGTAGATTTCAGTTTAATCAAGCTTATTATACTTCAAACCGTTCGTCCCAAAATAAATATCGCACTTAACACTTGTTTAAGGAATGTCTTTTACATGTTTGTATTGTTTGTATCATGTTAAAACTACACTAAAATAATTTCCTTACTATTAAGAATCGCTACATGTATTTTAGAACACACAAAAAAGGCGATAATTATTATGGGATGGAGGGCTATTACTCTTTCTAGTTATAAATTTTATAATGTAATATCCTTCTATATTTTCTCATTGTTAAATACTACCTCCATCCCAAAATGAATATCCAAATTTACTCTTGAATTCTTGATCGAAGAGCAAACTTGAATTTTTTTTGAAAATTCATTTTGGGACGGAGTGAGTAGTACTATGCTACAAAACCATTTCAAATGGAAGTCCGGGCTACAAAGTGTAACTGCCAACAATATAGGGGTAGCTAATATTTCAGGGAAGTTAGAAACTTGTTTAATCGGTTGATTATTGAGTAGAGATCTTGTGCATACATTAGCTTGCTTTTCAAATATTGACAAGTACAATATGCCTGGGAATAAAGTAGAGACGAATGAAACACGAATTCATGATCTGATTTACGACCTATTCAACGCAACAAGAAAGCAAAATATTCAAATGTAAGCATGAGAGAAATAGTGGCATACTAATGAACTATCAACAATTTTGCTACAGTAAAGAAACAACCTGCAAAATGTCTTTCCAGTACACCTTGAGAACAAAAGCTATATGTTTTGATGTTCAATCATATGAACAACAGCTTTTCTAAATGCATCTACAGTTTAATCCTCCTTTCCACTGCTGACAAAATCACTTTCAAGCATTCGCTATGTATAACTACTACCCATTCAACAGAAACTGAAACAACGATAATGAAGTGCAGGAATAATTAACAATTACTACCTCCGTTCCAAAATGGAATGTCCAGGAAAAAAAAAATCTAACTTGCTCTTGATCACGAGTAAATTTAAATTTTAGGGGGGACATTCATTTTGGGACTGAGAGAGCACAACATATGTATGATTTTACTATCATGGGTATATGCCACTCAAGCTCCTAATATTGTGACTAATAAAAGATGATAACATTATATAACTATAAGAGCTTACCATTATTGACAAGATTTTTTGGTTGCCCAAGAAGGAAAGAGGTGACTGGCTGTCAAGTACTCAGATAATCAGCATCCATCATCAGTTCAAGAGTCATCTCAGGTTCAATGTAGAACTCAGTCTCCTTTCCACTGCCACAGAGTGCTTCCATTAAGGTGCAGATATAGGAAAAGTAATGGGGCTAAAAAAAGTAAATGTACAGCAAAACCAAATACATGGATGTAATGGTCGTGCAGGGCTGCAAAAACATGGGGAAAAGACCTTGTAGATGATTATTCAAATAAGGCTATAAATAAATGAACGTAATACTTCACATGTCAACTAATTGTTGCGTGAAAACACATTTTACGATTCCCGTATGTGCTTCCAGACAACTCCCGAGATAAAGAAATCCATCTTTTTTATTTCCAGTGCCCATGGGATTTAACCATAAATTTGTCCTCCATGTATAAGCATTTGTAGAAGAAGGAGGGGGGATAAAATATTGAGATAGGGTTTAAGGCACTCATTTTAGCAGAGAGAAAAACTAGTGTGGACTTCATACGAGCCATGAGTTTGATACCAGAATAAATATATACAGTATATATAACACCCACGAAACCTTCTCAAGCAAGCACAATATTGTTTTCAATGCCGAAGGTCTTGGCACAATCTTTACTAGGTTCAACTTCAAGTACACAAAATCCCGCCAATATTGGTTCTAAGCAGAGGCAGGATATGCTTTTGGTCAGTGTTGATAGGCACTGAGCATGAGCGATGCATGGCTCTCTGCCCAGACTTAGACAGCTATTCTTTGGCATATCTATTCCCCCGCGGGAACTGGAACTGGAAATGGAGTTAGTATCATAAACTTTTACACAAGTTGCAACATGGGACTAAGCTCACCAGGACAGCGTTTGCAAAAGGTTTCTGATAGGAACATTGAACCCTAGCCTCATCCCTTACTTTGACATGCTCATAGCAACAACCACCTAATCACCAAAATATCTTCTGAACGAATAAAAGACACAGCATAACATAAATGCTAGGCAACTGCTTTTATTTCAGTACAGCTTCTTATACTCAGATCGTAGCTTCTAAAATCAACCCATGGCAAATTTAACTATCAGCAAATACCACTTGATCGTATACAACTCCGCATGAGTTTGTACTAAATCCCTCCAAATGAATACCTAAGGATGGAAAGCTAAAAACTCTAGATACATACGTATCAACTTACAAATGTTAATCAGCCTTCACCATGACAAGATTATTAACCAAATAAGATGGTAAAGGAGCCACCTATGATCCAATCTCATATTACTTTCTAATAGCAATAATGTAGACAAATATTAGTGATGTGAAACTTGATAGCAGTATACCCACTTCTTGAGTATGTTAGCAAGTGGCCAACATTTTAGGACAAAAGAGCCCATACTTGTGTACAAAAACAAAATCAAAGAAGAGGGTAAATCGTAAATTAAAATGCTTGTATTCAGCTACACTCAGCTTCGCCAAAATTTTCTTCTACCCTTTCCCTTCCCTGCAATCTGTACAATAACAAATACAGTAAATTTACAAATGATTCACTCTGCTACGAAGATTCAACCAGCCCCATTTATTTAAACAAGCACTCAGTTCAACCTAGAACTTTCGATACTTTCTCAATTCATGAATCCACTATTTAACCAGACAAATTAGAGTGAAACTTAAAAGATATGCTTCCCCCACCTTCAAATCATGGATCAAATTTGTTTCTAATTAAACTTTGGATTGCCAAAGCCTTTCCCTGGTATTCATTCACACCTCAGCTAACGTCACATCATAACACTGTTCCCATCAAAATTCAAACCTCGGCAGATACTATTCCACCGCTGTCCTTGTCCAAGTTCTTTTTTGGGCTTGTTTCTCTCCTTTTCTCACCTCTCATTGACGATCCATACAACATTTAATACTAGTCGACCCCAAGTCATTTTGGGAGTAGGGCTTTGTTTTTGTTGTTGTTGTGCTTATTTCTCTCTTTAGACTGGATCATATACATTTCTCTCTAAACCTGCAGGGTAAAGACTGAAAGCTGGGAAAGTGACACGGCAGCAAAAAAAAAAATAGGTAATGAGTTGTTAAGTTACTAACTTTTAGGAAAGTAGAGCTCCCCTGGGAATGCATACAAATCTATAAGCTTAAATTAGCAGCCCCACTCTAGTCATCCCAAACATAATTGCGAAGGAAACGACTGTGGTGCGGAGATCTACAGCTCAATGGTAAACATATGCAGTTGTATGATAGTGTCCGTATGGCAAATCTTGTTTAACCCATACATTCGTACTCGCAGCTTATTTACAACATGGTGTCTTAAAGCATTACCGCAACGCCCCCATAAAAGTAAAGCTGAGTGTTAGTGAAATAGGACTCTTTAAGCAGAATGCATACTCGTATTTCAATTCTCAAACTAGTAGTTTGATCGGATGAAAGAGTATTAATAAGACTCATTTTGCTTTTCTGGTGTCAAAATTTTCAAGCAAATAAGCATGGAGTACAAAATAGACAGAAAAGGTAAAGGAATTGCAAATGAATTTGGGGAGAAAATGAAGAAGCTGTCGTATTGAAGAGACCAGTGAAAGTACTGACAAATCTTCTCTAATATGACACTGCGTGTCTCTGGAAACGTCACCTCTCTCCGCTCCGTCTCCGCGAAACCAGCCTCAACACAACCAAAAAATCACAAAATTAGGCAAAAAAAAATAATCGAATTCAGCACATCGATTTGAGTTTTAAACGCAATCGCTTGTCCAGAATTATTGTAATCGAAAACTGAATTGAGTAATCTGAGAGAAATAAAAGCAGAGTAAAGGAACCTAGAGAAGAAGTGAGCATTTTGCGAAGGATTAGAGAAACCACGGCGGCGTTCTTCTCGATGACGAATTCGAAACCGTCGGCGGTGATCAGCTCCACCGTGTCTGGGGTAATGTCGATCGCCGACTACTACCTCCGTCGCTGAAGAATTCGAAAGCAAACGGCTGCTCTTCAATTCGACGGGGAAGGGTAAAGTTGTCCAGAGATTACTTCACAGTGAGTCTGTAAGACTGTAACTGTAACTGTAACTGACGGATGAAATTAGATAATTGTGCAGATCGGCCCCTCAAGTATGTACCCAATCTCACCCAGCCACCCATGGTCTCTAAGTTCAAAAGTATTTCACTGCAACTCAGGATTTTGTTTTAACTTTGGTTAACACCCGTTAATTATTTTAACCATTGATTCGGTGGATCACATATTCACATGCCAGAGTTTGGAGGGTAAAGCAGACATTTTCAATTTATTTACTCAAACGAAATCTAACGGTGGTAAGGAAAAATTAAGTTTTTAATCAAAATACCAGCAGGGGTATCGAACCCAAAACCTCTACGATGGAGAGACTTATACCTACTCAAGATGCCGCTCAAGCACAAACCCTTTGGTCTCATACTCCCAAATATTTTTTACCATGTTGCTTGCCACAGAATTTGATTTTGATATAAATATTAGCGAGAGAACGGAATTTGATTTCAATAAGCATTTGGTACGAGTAGGTTTTGGTGGAAACCGTTAAAATATGTGTGGAGTGAGTATGATGTATTATGTTATTTATCTCAAGGAATTACAAAGATATAAGCCTAATAATTATACACAAACCCTAAACCCTAGACTTTAAAACATGTCAAACTCTAACCTAAAGGATTACACTAATATCCTATCTAATTTAGCTCTATCAACTAAGGTGATAAAGATATACTCCCTCCGTCCCAAAATGATCTTCTCATTTGACATTTCTCATTGTCCCAAAAAATTCTTCACATTTCTATAATTTAGGCTTAAAAGTGCATAAACACAACATGACTAGTGAATCAAGTGTTCATATCCTTAAAAAGTTTGAATAGTCAAACAGGAAGATCATGGGACGGAGGAAGTATACAAATAATGTGAAGATATGTGAAGGTATCGTCATATCTTTACAATATCTCTCTGAAACTAGTTACTTCATAAGTTATAAAATGTTCAGTTTTTATTATAGTTTCACCCTTAGTGTAGCGAGTTTACGCAGAAATAAGATAGCGAGTTTAGGCCTTAAAACAGTGAGTCGAGTTTAGGCCTTTGTAAGATACCCGCGGGAAAAATGGAAAGGTTTCCCCTCGAGAATCAAACACTGTGTAATTCCAAAAGATAACGGAGTCGCCACATTTATTAACTTTTAACCCAACAAATGAAAATGGTTAGAGATTTAAGAGTTTGGAGGTCAGGTTACGACTTGGGAAGAGTTTTACGTCACCCAAGTCGCCTCGGACAAAGCCGAGTCTCCCTTATGTTTGTTAACATTTTTTAACGGAAAACTGTAGTTTTAACTGGTTATTGATTTTAACAGAGGAAAAAGGGTTTATTTGCATAAATATTGACAAAACAAGACAGAAAGGAAAAAAAGTCCCTTTGACCCAACTTAGCCGTACGGCTGGGAGGGGTCTTCACGGGGATTTTACAGTTTGTCCAGAAACTGTCCAGTTTCAGGCAGAAACAGAGTATTCTGCTGAAACTAGACTGATCTGTTTACTTTCAGTTTAAATGTTAACCAACAAACTTTGATTAAAATCATTCCTATGCACATTAATCACCAAATGGCACTCAAATACATGGATTTGAGTGTGATTAAGGTAATCATTGGAGAAAATTGAAAAAGGTGATGAAAATGGCCTTTGAGCCAAGATAACCATTTTGATGAGTAAAGATGTAAACTTTATCATAAAAAATGGTATCGTTAACAAGATTAAACCTTTAGGGGCAATAAAATGACATAAAGATTGAATCTTTATGACCCAAATGTGAGATTTAAGGCTAAATCAAGGTTGGGATGATAAAGATTGGGATTTTATCACCCAACATGATCATCATGGCCAAACATGAACATTATTAGCATAAAGATACATGCTTTCACCATAAAAATGGATCATCAAGCTATTTAAAGACAATAAACTAACAAATCATGATCTCCCTTATGTTTTAACCCTTGATCACATACAAGAATGTGAGGGCACCTTGGATCATCTCATGATTTGGTTCCAAGATATGAATAACAAGAATAAAAGGTGCTTGAAGGACAAGACTTGCAATGTATGTAAATGCTTGACAAGGACAAGGCTTTTAAATGCAAATAAGCAAGTAATATGAACAAGAACAAAGAGTTTTGAGATGGGGAGAAGATGGGGAGAAGGAGGCTTCACCTATGATGGTTATGGCCTATCTTCCTCTCTTTTTCACTCAAAGATTTAATGGTGTTTGTTTCAGATTGAAATCCTACAGAGTTTACCTCTGAATTTGTATTTTCTCCCCCCTGAAATGATCAGCAAGGGTCTCAATTTATAGGGACTGAGGGTGCCTAAACCAGCCGTACGGCTAGGCCCCTCTAGTGCCCAAACCATCCATACGGCTCAGCCTGGCGAGCTTCTGGATTTTTCCAATTTTAATCCCAGAGCAGTCCTGGGATTTTAGGTTTATCCTAGTGAGGCCCTAGTTTATCAGTTTATCCTTGGATGATCCTAATATTACCTCTAAGGTTCGTTGGTTTTAGATTGGGGTACTTACAGAGCCCCTCGGCAACGTCGCTTTAGGAAAGCGGGGTTGTCGATAAAATAAGCATCCCAATCTGATGGGAGGACGACTTGACCGATTTGGTTACATGGCTGGACCTAGTGGTATAGGATTCCTACATATCCCGTTTGCGGGGAATCAAGCCTAACATAGTTCAGAGAGAGAGTGGGAAGTTTTTCGAAGTTACGCATACCTAGAGGCGAGGTGGATATCAATCATCCTTTCCCGGGGGGATAAACATGACTCTCGGTGAGTCAGAGGTGGGAAATAGTCAACTAGGCTCTATGGAGAGTGTTAACTTTCATAAGGAAGCGTGACTCTTGGCGAGGCAGAGGCGGGACATGGTCAACTTGGCTCTATGGAGAGGGTTGACTCACATAAGGAAGCATGACTCTTGGTGAGGCAGAGGCGGGACATGGTCAACTTGGCTCTATGGAGAGGGATGACTTTTATAAGGAAGTGTGACTCTTGGCGAGGCAGAGGTGGGACATGGTCAACTTGGCTCTATGGAGAGGGTTGACTTACATAAGGAAGCATGACTCTTGGCGAGGCAGAGGCGGGACATGGGCAACTTGGCTCTATGGAGAGGGTTGACTTTCATAAGGAAGCATGACTCTTGGCGAGGCAGAGGTGGGACATGGTCAACTTGGCTCTATGGAGAGGGTTGACTTTCATAAGGAAGCATGACTCTTGGCGTGGCGAGGCAGGGGCGGGACATGGTCAACTTGGCTCTATGGAAAGAGTTGAATTTCATAAGGAATGGGTCTTACGTCCCACTAAGGGCGGCTGGGGAGCAACAAATTTTACAATGGGACCACCTAAATATGTTCACTTATGGGAAGGATTTTACTGGGCTTAAGTCATGGACGGCCGGGACAAAGGTTTCCTTAACCTAAAATGACCATTATGGACCTTGGCTTGAGTTAACTTCATCTTTGGGAAGTTTGACGAGGCAACTGGTCTTACGTCCCACTAAGGACTGCCGGGGACAAGGACCTCAACCTATAATGACTATTCTGAGTCAAGGTTTGACTTGGGTCAACTCCATCTTTGGGGAGTTTGACGGGAAAACTGGGTCTTACGTCCGACTAAGGATTGCCGGGGACAAGGGTCTCAACCTATAATGACTATTCTAAGTCAAGGCTTGGTCAACTCCATCTTTGGGGAGTTTGACGGGAAAACTGGTCTTACGTCCGACTAAGGACTGCCGGGAACAAGGACCTCAACCTATAATGAATATTCTGAGTCTAGGTTTGACTTGGGTCAACTCTATCTTTGGGGAGTTTGACGGGAAAATTGGTCTTACGTCCGACTAAGGACTGCCGGGAACAAGGACCTCAACCTATAATGACTATTCTGAGTCTAGGTTTGACTTGGGTCAACTCTATCTTTGGGGAGTTTGACGGGAAAACTGTGTTGGGTTTCGTAGTAACATGCGCAGCGGAATTAAGCATTTAAAATTTATGAAACCCAAAGCCCATAGATCCATTCATATGATTAAGTCAAATATAACATAATGAATACTAGAATACTAACCCTTGATACCTTTGATTTTGCAACCTTGAATTCGATGGAGGCTTGAAATCTTGATCACGAACAAAGCAAGAATCACGAACTATGAAGATGATAAGTTTCACCCTCTAGCGGTATCCACACCACGAACGAATATCAAGAACACTTGATCTTGGTTGCTAGACCAAATTATGAAACACGTTTTCATAATTAATATGAACTATATGGATTCTTTGTGTATAATTTTGTTCTTCAATCTAGGATTTCTTATAACAAAATAAACTCTCTCAAACTCTTTGGAGACTTGCACAAAAGCTTAGGTTCTGTTCTTGGCCGAATTTTGATGTTTATATACAAGTTAGACCTATTCCAAATAGGAAACTTGTGTCTAAACCCGTCCAAAATTCCTTTCCGAATCAAATTAGGAATCTGTCCCCGACAGTACTGTGCGGCCGCCCAAAATCATCTGTGCGGTCGCACAACTATCTGAAACAAAACTGGTACAAAATTGAGCTAAGTGTGCGGCCGCCCAGTCCATACTGTGCGGTCGCCCACTTCCCGGAATGTCCAGAATTTCCAAAATTCCAATATAGTCCTTTTAAAGATTCGTTCTATTGTGTGTGACCCTCTAGGATTATACTAAGATGGCAATGGGTTCAAACATGAAACCATAAGATATGATTAGGTTCTAGCAAACCGTCATACCTACCCAAATAGTATAACTAGATACAAGTTCGCATTCCTTTTAGAACATGTCATAGTCCCTTTGTCCACGATGTCATTGAACACAAGTCATGGTCAACAAGTCAACTTGTATTGTTCAATACTTTCTCGATTCCGAATATGTTGATAATCCAAATGACATTGATCCAATCAATCCATTTGAGTTTGGCCAAACATTTCATCAACATCATTCCTTCGAGGGGCCCAAGCTTGACATCTCTCCGAAGAGGGACAAATCCATTTAGCTTATTATTCTTCCCTACGTGAATCCAATCATGCCAATCATACCCTTTATAACTACCGTGTTAAGGCAGCGTTTGAATATGTCAAACATAATGTTCATCAAGTGGAAGACTATAATAACTTCATGTCTAAGGACTCAAATGACATAACTAATATGAGATTTATATATGACATCGACCATGACATAAATCTCATACCGCGGGTCATGTCCAGTACCTTGTTCCAAACAAGTACCCATAAATCTAACATGATCATCCCATGATCATTTAGCCTTTATACTAGTGCTTAACAAGCTCTAGGGACGGAGATTATTATAAGCAAACATGAGCCATAATAATAATCCTATTATCTCTTTATTATCATGATAACTTACAACGTTCAACAAACGTGCCTAGGGCACCAACACCAACAATCTCCCACTTGCCCTAGGCCCAATTCCCTAGGTATCCAATACCCATGGACCTAACATGACCATCATGTTTAGCTTTATGGAAGTCCCATTGTTTAGCGTGTCTGTAACGTTATCATTAGTTGGTACTTTGCATATATTTACGTCTCCCTTATCAACGATTTCTCGAACGATAAGAAAACGCCTAAGTATGTGTTTAGATTTAGGATGTGCCCTTGGTTCCTTTGCTTGATCAATAGCACGACTATTATCACTAATAAAGTCTATTGAATTAGCGATGCTAGGAACCATCTTAAGTTCACAATGAACTTCTTAATCCAAACCACTTCCTTTGCAGCATCCAATGCGGCAATATACTTAGATTTAGTATGTAGAATTTAGTGACTCTGCTTGGAACCATTCCAACTTACAGCTTCACTATTATTTATAAAACTCAATTGCGATCTTTTATCATCTTTGTCGGTTTGGAAGCATGCATCCGCGTACCCATATACGACGAGATCATCTTCCATCCCTTCATAGATCAAAACAATTCTTCAGTCCTTCTAAAGTGCTTTAAGAATTGTTTCACAGCCATCCAATGACTCTCACTGGTTATCGGATTAATATCTACTCGTCATGCTCCAAGCATTAGATATATCCGCCTTAGTACTTATCATGGCATCATGGATCCAATTGCCGAAGCAAATGGCATCTCATTCGTTTTTCTTATGCTCATCTTTTGTCTTTAGGACATTGAGTCTTGCTTAGAGAAACTCCATGTAACACTGGCAATTTTCCATGCGGAATCTTCTAATGACTTTGTCAATCTATGTACTTTGGCTTAAACCAATTAGCCTCCTTGATCTATCTCTATAGATCTTAATGCCAAGAACATATGTAGCTTCATCCATATTTTTCATTGCGAAACACTTTCTTAACAAAGTCTTTACAGATTAACGTGTAGGAATGTCGTTTCCAATGAGCAATATGTCATCCACATATATTAAATAAGGAATAGCACTATGCTCCCACTAATCTTCTTGTATATACAAGATTCATCTTCGTTCTTGATCAAGCCAAGCTCTATGACTTATCAAAACGGAGATTCCAACTCCCAAAAGCTTGCTTCAATCCATCCAATGAATCTTCGCAACTTTCATACCTTTTAGAATTTTCTTGACTATCAAAACCTTTAGTTTGTATCCAATACATCCTTAAGTGAGTTCCCGTTGAGGAACGCTTGTTTTGACATCATTTTGTCAAATTTCATATTCCAAAAATGAACATGTGACTATGAAAATTCTAATAAGTTTCTTGCTACCCATGTAACATTTTTTCTCCAAGAAAAGTCATTCATCTCCTTTGGTTTTTACACCTTAGGTTAGAATGATCAAGTTCCAAACTTGATTATTATACATGGATTGCCTTTTAGATTTTATGACTCCAAGCCATTAATCTAAATGTGGAGTTGATATTGCATCTTTGATAGGTGGTAAATACTGAACTTTATCTCAATACTTTCTATTTCGAAATATCCAATATTTCTACTAATAGATTGTATCCTATCGTGTATTGCAAGTATTTGTATATCTTGAACGGAATTTCACAACCCCTTGTGAAAACTTGTTCAACTTCCATCATAGGTTAAATACTATTTTCTAGGTCTCGAACCATTCGAGATATATTTTACTCCCACTGATTCTTTTAGAGATAAACCTTTTATCTAGAAAAGTATCATCATAAGCAACAAACCATTTGTTTCTCATGAGTAAAATTTTATCCTTAAGTTTCCTTAGGATATCCCATGAAAATATATTTATTAGATTTAAATGTGAGTGCGTCCCAGACAAATCCTTTCCAAAAGGTTTCACCATCTTAAATCTTTATGAAAGACAAACCGAGTTTTCTTTCACCTTTCAACCTCTTTTGATGGAACTCAAATTAGTGTAATTATAGCGGTTTCAAATACATAACCCCAAAATGAATAATGGAAGATCACTTTGACTTAGTCATCCAACGAACCATATCAGATAAGGTTCTTATACTTCCACGCAGACATATCATTTGATATTCTTAGTGAAGTTTATTTGTGAAACCATTTCACAATTTTAATGATGACTGTCAAATTCTTGGTTTAATTATTCATCATCATGATCCAATCATAATTTTTGAATAGTTTTACCAAGCATAACCAAAATTCTCTTTTAGCATTTCTTCTTAATGCACCATACACATTGAAATGTATTGGGTCAATTAAGACATTATCCTTTTAACCAATCATAGTAAAAGATGTCTTGATCCAAGTAAATAAGATTTGCATAAATCATGTGATTCCAAATCATATGACTTAAAACTCCGTCCCATGGAATTTTAGATATGCATTTCTCATTTATTTGATCAAAACAATAATGCATAAAGAATTTTAATTATTTATGTTATAGTCTTTATTATTTTGTTCTTCAAGATTTAGGATATAAGATTTATTTATATGATAACACAATGAAGTAAATCATAATAAATAAAGCACTTTTCTTATTCCAAATAAGAAATTGATATCCTTCATTATCTTATAACAAAATAATGTTTTCTACTTCATCAGTAAAGTCACTTTACAAGTGTTCTACGAACAATGTTGCAACCATTGCATCATTACTGTTTGTAGATAAAACTTTACTATAAGTAGTCTTTCATCTTACTAATTATTCTGGTATCCAATACCCAATAATTAAATTTAGAAAGAATAATTTATAACATAAATATTCCGAGTGGTAGTCCCACTACCATTCCTTTTATTGATCACCCAAAATTTTGACTACAATTCTAAATGGTCAATCCAATTGCCATTTTACCAAATTGCATCTATTAGAGTTATTATTGTAACCAAAATTATTTCCTTTAGGATTGACAACTCTTGTCTTACTTTTCTTTTGGCATTTGGCCTCTTTCCATCATGAACTATGAGCATTGGAGAACCATTCTCCAATATCTTCATCTTCGCAGTTTTTTCAGCATGTTAATGCAATTCGAAGAAATTCTTATTCATTTTAAGCATGTTATATTCCATCACTAAGTGATCATAACATTTAAACAATGAATTAAGAATGAGATCCATGGCTTGCTCCAATCCAATTGGACAACCAAGTTTCTCAAGATGCTCTATGTAGCCTTTATCTTAAGCATGTGAAGTTCCATTTATTGCCCTTTACTCATTTTGCAATGAGTGAATGCAACAATGGTTTTATACTTCTCTTGCTTAGATTGCTCTTTGAAACATGTAACTCAACTCCACGCCTATCTAATAGGCTTCAACAAGTTCCAAACTTTGTTGGAGTTTTGAGCACATAATCGCGAGCATAAGACAACTCACATTCCTAGAATCATACTCATGATTCTTGTGATTGTCTATTCCGGCTTTGGGTTCTTTAGGAATAGGCCCATCAAGAATGTACAACCCATCTTCTTGCCTTAGAACCATTCTTAGGCTCAGGATCCAATCCATGAAGTTTGTGCCATTCTTTTGAAGCTTTATCCTTAACAAGGATTAATCGCAACGATTTTAGTTGTCGTCTACAATTTATGCAAAATTTCCAAAATTTTACAAGTACCAATCTCATTAAAGAGATAAATAATGTATTTTCCAAAAATACTCCCACTAAATTATATAACCTTCTTATACATCCAATGTATAATATAATTTAAATGGGCTAAGATCCAACTTTAATTTAATTCTAAGTCCGCTATGGCGGATTACACAAAATCAAATTAATTAGGTAGACAACCCTGTCAATCATATCTCATATAACTCTCAGATTCTTTTATGAGATTCCTTTAAATTTGGGCTAAGATCCAACTTTAATTTAATTTCAAGTACGCTATGGCGCACCGCTCAAAATCAAATTAATTAGGTAGACAATTTCTTGTCAATCATATCCAATATGATTCTTAGGGATCCAATTTCAAAAGCATGTTTAATCTCATCTTTGCCTAGGCCCAAAACTGTTTTGACGCCTTATTAAGTCCAACCATTTTAAACTCATGGTTGACGTGCCTCGCTAGGGCGTGCCCACATCATCCATCTTGCTCATACATAGATAAAGTTAATGCACCTCGCTAGGGCGAACCCACATTAAAATCACCCATGCACTAACAAGTGTTTTAATCATGGCATGGCAAAAAGGACTTAAAACTTTCTTGAAGGTTCATCACCATATAGCATACAACACATTTATGAGCACACAAGATAAACATGTTACGCATCAAGTTTAGCCACTAAATTAATCTCCATTAATTTAAGCATAATATTTATGTGTCATTAGTTTCTCTATTATTATGAGGATGAGATTATTTGAACTTTGGCCATCATCTCCAAATCAAGACAACAAGAAGTGCGGCCGAACTAAGCCATTGGCAACCACAATTCCGCACTAATTCAAGAAACCAAGAAAGTAGTCCATGTGGCCGAAACTAAGCAATAGATGGTCTCGATGAACGTAGGCCAATTGCATTCACAATTCCACATGGATCTCCAATCATTGAATCAAGAACTTTGTTTCTCAATTTTAGCAATTATGAACTCTTCATAATTCTATCTTCGTTTTATCTTTGAAACTTTGATTGCGATCAATTTTAGGAAACACAATCTCGATGAACGCAGATTAGCCATCCAAAACTTGAACCAATCTAGGAATCACAAGACTAAAACAAATAGGAAAATCAAACCCCAAGATCCACACTCAAACCAACTACCCAAAGCCCATTCCAGATCAACAAGTCTGGTCTGGTTTTGTTACTGGTTCGGTTGGATCTCTCGAAAAATTCCAAATTCCAATTTTAACCAAAATCAGAACAGAATCAGTGAACTGTGCGGCCGCCCAAACTCTCCTGTGCGGTCACCCAAACGCATCAGAAGGAATTTTGAAGTTCGAAAATTTGTCTCAAAATTGTCTTTCCCCGATTATTAAGACCATGATCCAATCAGAATTAATAATCAAACAATTCAGAATCCATCATAATATTTATTGCGATTGAATCGTGCGATTAAAGTTGTAAAACAATAAACCACATAAAATCACATAACACAAAAACATCATATAATCCAATATTCATATCATGCTTGGCACATAAACAATTTATATACACACAACATGATCTAGTATTGAAATAATCAACATGAACGGGGCTATGATACCACTGTTGGGTTTCGTAGTAACATGCGCAGCGGAATTAAGCATTTAAAATTTATGAAACCCAAAGCCCATAGATCCATTCATATGATTAAGTCAAATATAACATAATGAATACTAGAATACTAACCCTTGATACCTTTGATTTTGCAACCTTGAATTCGATGGAGGCTTGAAATCTTGATCACGAACAAAGCAAGAATCACGAACTATGAAGATAATAAGTTTCACCCTCTAGCGGTATCCACACCACGAACGAATATCAAGAACACTTGATCTTGGTTGCTAGACCAAATTATGAAACACGTTTTCATAATTAATATGAACTATATGGAATTTTCTTTGTGTATAATTTTGTTCTTCAATCTAGGATTTCTTAGAACAAAATAAACTCTCTCAAACTCTTTGGAGACTTGCACAAAAGCTTAGGTTCTGTTCTTGGCCGAATTTTGATGTTTATATACAAGTTAGACCTATTCCAAATAGGAAACTTGTGTCTAAACCCGTCCAAAATTCCTTTCGAATCAAATTAGGAATCTGTCCCCGACAGTACTGTGCGGCCGCCCAAAATCATCTGTGCGGTCGCACAACTATCTGAAACAAAACTGGTACAAAATTGAGCTAAGTGTGCGGCCGCCCAGTCCATACTGTGCGGTCGCCCACTTCCCCAGAATGTCCAGAATTTCCAAAATTCCAATATAGTCCTTTTAAAGATTCGTTCTATTGTGTGTGACCCTCTAGGATTATACTAAGATGGCAATGGGTTCAAACATGAAACCATAAGATATGATTAGGTTCTAGCAAACCGTCATACCTACCCAAATAGTATAACTAGATACAAGTTCGCATTCCTTTTAGAACATGTCATAGTCCCTTTGTCCACGGTGTCATTGAACACAAGTCATGGTCAACAAGTCAACTTGTATTGTTCAATACTTTCTCGATTCCGAATATGTTGATAATCCAAATGACATTGATCCAATCAATCCATTTGAGTTTGGCCAAATATTTCATCAACATCATTCCTTCGAGGGGCCTAAGCTTGACATCTCTCCGAAGAGGGACAAATCCATTTAGCTTATTATTCTTCCCTACGTGAATCCAATCATGCCAATCATACCCTTTATAACTACCGTGTTAAGGCAGCGTTTGAATATGTCAAACATAATGTTCATCAAGTGGAAGACTATAATAACTTCATGTCTAAGGACTCAAATGACATAACTAATATGAGATTTATATATGACATCGACCATGACATAAATCTCATACCGCGGGTCATGTCCAGTACCTTGTTCCAAACAAGTACCCATAAATCTAACATGATCATCCCATGATCATTTAGCCTTTATACTAGTGCTTAACAAGCTCTAGGGACGGAGATTATTATAAGCAAACATGAGCCATAATAATAATCCTATTATCTCTTTATTATCATGATAACTTACAACGTTCAACAAACGTGCCTAGGGCACCAACACCAACAAACTGGTCTTACGTCCGACTAAGGACTACCGGGACAAAGGCTTAGACCTAAAGAGAACATTCTGGGTCAAGGCTTGGTTAACTCCATCTTTGGGGAGTTTGACGGGAAAACTGGTCTTACGTCTGACTAAGGACTGCCGGGACAAAGGCTTAGACCTAAAGAGACCATTCTGGGTCAAGGCTTGGTCAACTCCATCTTTGGGGAGTTTGACAGGAAAACTGGGTCTTACGTCCGACTAAGGACTGCCGGGACAAAGGCTTGAACCTATAGTGACTATTCTAAGTCAAAGCTTGGGTTGGGTTAATACTACTCTACGGGACGGTTGACACATTTTCTTGACACCGGGGAAGAGCCTAGGGGCAACCGTTAAGACACATTGTGGACGAAAGAGTCCAAAACTTTGGGAAAATCGTTCTTTGATCAAAAGCATTTTGCTTGAAACATTGTTTTTGACAAATGGCACCAAATGGGCAAATTTGGAAAAGCTTATTTCTAAAGGCAAATCTTTTAACAAAGCATTTTAGTCTAATTTTTTATTTTAACTTAACCGTGAGGTTTGTTATGCATAAAGTCCTTTGGATTTAGTCCATTCATTGAGGGGTAACCGATGGTGGGAAATCTGCTCATCACCGTTTTGGGGTAGCCCCAATATCGTCTTTGTCGTTGATGTCGGGGTAACCCCATGTCCTTGTTGTCGTTGACGTGGAGGTAGCCCCAATGTCCTTGTTGTCGTTGATGTGGAGGTAGCCCCAATGTCGTCCTTCGCCTTTTGGCGTAGACCCAATACCACCTTTTGACCTTAGGAACCCATCCCTTTTTCTTGACGTACCCTTTCTTTTGCCTAGGCCTCCCTTTCGGGTTTTAAACCTAGCGGGCATCTCTTTTACGTCTTTTATGGCACACCCTGTTTTTTGCCTAGGCCGCCCTTACGGGTTTTCAACCTAGCAGGCTACTTTTTTTGTGCCTTTTTTTTTTTTTATGAGTGATCCAGCCGACTCGATAGAACGGGGACTTTTAAAGTATTTTCTTGGAGGAAGCATGTAAGGGCATTTTATTTGGGAGAGAGTCCCTTTATGTTGGTGAGCAATGTATCATGAAATGGGAGGAAGCCCTTGCTTGACAGAATACAAGTGTTTAGCTCTTTCTTAAAATGTAGAGGAGAAGACTTGTTGAGACATTTGAAATTTGCTTTAATTAATATCATCAAATGGTTGCTTAAATGGACCATGTTTGTCATTAAGTCAGGATTATGGCAAGCAATTATCCTTAACATGTATAAATGTAGTGATCAATTAAGATTAAGATTCGATCAATGGCAAGATCGGGAGGAGAATGTGTTTAGAAGGTGGAATTGGTCATTGTCTAGGAAATTGGTCATTGAAGGGACCAAGGGACGAGAACTTGGTCATTTTGAGAGGACCACGGTTTGAATGTCCAAAGATTGGAATTATAACTTGAAGTATAAGACATTTAAAATCTTGTACATGACTTGAACATCCATAGAAATGGATGAGGACTTGAATATAAGATAATAAAATCTTGTACTTGACTTGACACCAATACATATGTATGGTAGTGAACTTGAAAGTGCTATGAACAAGCACTAACGTGTATGAGACATGTTCTTGTTGTGTATGTGCAAACATTGCATATAGTTGCTTGATAACAAGGTGACTTCTTGATTACTTGAAGCATGTTCCTTGTTGAGCTAGTCCACTACTTTTGGATTAGTTCTTCTCCCGTAGTTCAAGTAAATATCTACTTGTACATTCTTGTGTGAGTCCAGCTGGTTCTCCTTGCTTGTTCGAAAATGTATAGGTTCACGCTTGTCGCGAGAGCTGGGGTTTAAGTGACAATCGGGTCCCTATCTATTTCCGCCTGACCCCTTACTACCGGCCATAGTAAGGGCATAGCTTCCTTAGTTGGAGCAATAAGCCTGACTTAAGTGAATGCTAAACTCTTGTCTTGAACACCTCGTGAATATTCATGAGTACTGATATTGGGAATGACACTGGTTACCGGGTCTTCTGATATATACTGAATAATCAGTTCCTGTTATTGATCGTGATTGTCAAAGTAATACAAGCTACGACAACAATGGTATTCTTGGGAGGAATAAGGAAGGAAGTAATATCCTTATAACTTTCTTGTTTAGCCTTATGTGCTACTTGATGAGTGGATTATCCTCTCATATACTTGTTACTTGATGATACTTGATATATGATTACTTGAGTATCTATTTGAATTGCATGATAACATGTCATGTAGTTGCATCTAATAGCTTACTGAGATTTATCTCACCCTTTATTTGTTCCCCCCCCCCCCAGGAAAGGAAGGATAGTGCGCAGTGAGGCTCGACATAGTGGGAGCTTACTTCGCAGGTCGTGATTGTTTTGGGGCTTGTGTCCTTTTACACTTGGTGAGGACGATGTATTATGGGTTTTGTAACTCCTTATTTTGGGGTAGACAGTCTTGTTCAGTTCTTGTTGTCACTAGACATCTTGTATAGTACTCTTGATGCCAGCTTATGTGCTAGGCATGTTTCCGCTGTGTATGTATTAAGTTTGGTTTTAAATTTTCTTGTCTAGAACTCGTGTTGTGAGCTAGTATAGCTCCTTACTCTAGAGTATATATATATATATATATCATGTCAGTTTGTTAAACAAATGTCATTAAGTTTCTTGTTAAGTTTCTTGTTCCTCGTTAGGCACTCCCATCCAGGTTCGAGGTTCTATTAGGGGATCCCGGGACCTGGGGGCGTGTCACTTTTAACCCAACAAATGAAAATGGTTAGATATTTAAGAGTTCGGAGGTAAGGTTACGACATGGGAAGAGTTTTACGTCACCCAAGTCACCTCGGACAAAGCCGAGTCTCCCTTATGTTTGTTAACGAAAAGTGCATGTGTGTGTGTGTGTGTTTTAACGGAAAACTGTAGTTTTAACTGGTTATTGATTTTAACAGAGTAAAAAGGGTTTATTTGCATAAATATTGACAAAACAAGACAGAAAGGAAAAAAAGTCCCTTTGACCCAACTTAGCCGTACGGCTAGGAGGGGTCTTCTCGGGGATTTTACAGTTTGTCCAGAAACTGTCCAGTTTCAGGCAAAAACAGAGTATTCTGCTGAAACTGGACTGATCTGTTTACTTTCAGTTTGAATGTTAACCAACAAACTTTGATTAAAATCATTCTTATGCACATTAATCACCAAATGGCCCTCAAATACATGGATTTGAGTGTGATTAAGGCAATCATTTGAGAAAATTGAAAAAGGTGATGAAAATGGCCTTTGAGCCAAGATAACCATTATGATGAGTAAAGATGTAAACTTTTTCATCAAAAATGATATCCTTAACAAGATTAAACCTTTAGGGACAACAAAATGACATAAAGATTGAATCTTTATGACCCAAATGTGGGATTTAAGGCTAAATCAATGTTGGGATGAGAAAGATTTGGACTTTATCACCCAACATGATCATCATGGCCAAACATGAACATTATTAGCATAAAGATACATGCTTTCACCATAAAAATGGATCATCAAGCTATTTAAAGACAATAAACTAACAAATCATGATCTCCCTTAGGGTTTAACCCTTGATCACATACAAGAATGTGAGGGCACCTTGGATCATCTCATGATTTGGTTCCAAGATATGAATAACAAGAATAAAAGGTGCTTGAAGGACAAGACTTGCAATGTATGTAAATTCTTGACAAGGACAAGGCTTTTAAATGCAAATAAGCAAGTAATATGAACAAGAACAAAGAGTTTTGAGATGGAAAGAAGATGGGGAGAAGGAGGCTTTACATATGATGGTTATGGCCTATCTTCCTCTCTTTTTCACTCAAATATTTAATGGTGTTTGTTTCAGATTGAAATCCTGCAGAGTTTCCCTCTGAATTTGTATTTTCTCCCCCCTGAAATGATCAGCAAGGGTCTCAATTTATAGGGACTGAGGGTGCCTAAACCAGCCGTACGGCTAGGCCCCTCTAGTGCCCAAACCATCCGTACGGCTCAGCCTGGCGAGCTTCTGAATTTTTCTAATTTTAATCCCAGAGAAGTCCTGGGATTTTAGGTTTATCCTAGTGAGGTCCTAGTTCATCAGTTTATCCCTGGATGATCCTAAGATTACCTCTAAGGTTGGTTGGTTTCAGATTGGGGTACTTACAGCCTTAAAACAACTAGTCCATATATTTAAGAATCATACTTTTTATAACTTATGAAAGAACTAGTTTCCCTCAAAATCCTCAAAATTCCATATTTCGATACATCTATGCAAAGTATTTTTCTCTGTGAATAATTATATAAACAGACTGCACGTTTCGGGCCAAACATATAGGGTAGGCCAAAATACATTTTACCCCCCAAAGTATCCACCGATTCCCACTTTGCACACCCGTTTGAAAAGTCAGTCTCTTTGGTACCTAAGTTTCCAATTTTTCCCACTTTACCACCCAGCTCAAACGGCCGTTAGAAATCTAACTTTAAATTGCACGTGACTCATCACGTGATGAGTATTTTCGTCCTTTTATGTTGGTCAATCCACAGAAAAATAAAAAAAAAGGAAATAAATGAATTCCCACATTTCCCAACCCGTAAACCTACCCCATCTTCACTTCTTATCCGATAACTCATCTGGGTTTTAATTTTGTTTCACTATGGTTATGAACAGTTCGTTTTGTGCTTTGGAAACCTAATTGGGTTTTGAATTTCGAGCTTTGATTTTTGAGTTTGTTTCAATTTTCGATCTGTAATTTTGAAATTTGGGCTTCAAATTTCGACTTGTTCATGGTTTTTTTTTTTCTTGAAAGAACCTGTTCATGCTTTAGAAACCCAGATGTGGGTTTGTTCCACTTCGATTTTGATTTTTGATTTGCGTTTCGATCTTTGATTTGATTTCAATTTTGATTTTCGATTTGGGTTTTGAGTTAGGTTTCGATTTTTGATTTGGGTGACGATTTTGATTTTAGTTTTGACTTTGATTTGATTTGTTGAAACAAAACCAGATTTCGGTTTATTTTTATCTTGATTTTGTTGTTGTGAAACAAATCTAGTAATTAGTTTTTGTTTTGATTTTATTTGATTTTAATCTTGACTTTGATTTTGATTTTCGAGTTTGAAGGATTAATTTTATCACTTTGAGTATAAACATGAACAAACAGTAATTTTTATTTTTTTTAAGATTTGCACTGGTGGGTGGTGGTGGCACTGCGGTGGTGCTGGTGATGGTCACGGTGGTGCTGGTGCTAGCATGGTGGTGATAGTGTGGTGATGGTCATGGATGTGCTAGTGGTAGTTCTAGCTTGAAGAAGACAATAGGGTAAAAGACATTTAAGCCCTCTCTTTTTAAAGATAAAAGACTTAAATAACCATCATGTGACATGCACATGACATGTTCTGTTAGTTTTCTTAACGTTCAATTGACGGAGGGTGCAAAGTGGGAAAAATTGGAAACTTAGGTACCAAGAGACTGACTTTTCAAACGGGGGTGCAAAGTGAGAATCGGTGGATACTTTGGGGGGGGGGGGAATGTATTTTGGCCTATGGGGTAATACCCATAAAATGACTAATGTTTTTTTTTTAAATAGGAAAAATTAGTTTCTTTTACCAATTAGGAAAAATAGTGTTTTAAAATGTGCGGTGACATTTTAATAAATAAGTGAAACTTGTTTTAAAAGCACGCCGTGAAATAAACTGGCACTCATACCACTACAGTTCGCACATCCATGAACTGGTGGCGGTCTTAAGTGTTGGGGTGTCAACCCAAGTCCCAAATTGGCAATTGAATGAAGAATTGCCTAGTATAAAAAGGTGTCCACACACTCCATTAGTATGAGGCCTTTTGGGAGATGACCCAAAAACAAATGCGGGCGGGCTGGGCCTAAAGCGGACAATATCATACTAATGTGGAGTGGTAGGGGTGGTCGCGGTCCCAACAACTGGTATCAGAGCCCAGGTTGATGGATGGGCCCGACGCGAAATGGACCGCGTGCGAGATGTGTGAGATTCTCCTATGTGTGATCTCGCGAAAAAGACCCTTGTGTCAAAAGTCTTCCCGATAATGGTGATCGGGCGGCGTGTCCCGTAGATAGTGTTAGCGGCGGTACAAGTTTCGCTGGAGGTACTTGAGTTGAGGCGAGGTTTGTTGGGGTGTCAACCCAAGTCCCACATTGTCAATTGAATGAAGAATTGTCTAATATATAAAGGTGTCCACACACTCCATTAGTATGAGGCATTTTGGAAGATGACCCAAAAACAAATCCGTGCGGGTTGGGCCCAAAGCGGACAATACCATACTAATGTGGAGTGGTGGGGGTGGTCGCGGTCCCAACATTAAGCACTACAGCAACACTCTTAATCACTATCATTGACACTCTTAAACACAACTGCTAGCATGCACGAAATTATATTTATTTACAAAAATCTTTCCATGCGCAACATTCCACTCTTTTACAAAAATATTTTTAAACTCGTTTTTTCTGTTCATGTTTTCTATTAAAACACTGTCATAAACCAATAATTCTTTTATTCTACACACTAAATTTATGACATTCTCCGTGACACAGAAGTAAGATTGGCTCTCATACAATTTGATGATGTTCAAATGAAAGTAAGCCATAGAAAGTGAGGCTTCTTTTATTTTAGAGCATGCTCAATTGCAATCATCACGAAAGGAATCTCCTCCAAATTGAACTATATATGGCCCCATAATCAAAATTTAGGTACATTAGCGCCACATTAATAATGCAACTTTCATTCCATACCACAATCACGAAACCAATATGTAATGTGCAAATATGCTCATATTTTGATGTTTCTCCCATTAACGATTCATTACTGTCAAAATAGCAAAAGTTAATAATTTTAATGATAAAAAAATACTTTTAAATTAAAAGGGCTAAAAACGATACAAACTCCAAAATCAAGGGGATCGGATGATCCCATTCCCAAAGGATGGTGTTAGTAAATCAGACCCAAAAGATAGCAGATAATAACGAACGCAAATCAACAACACAGAATTTACGTAGTTCACCAACACTCGGCCGAGTCATGACATTGGTTCGGCCGAACCCATCACAACACCCGGCTGAATCATCCCCTTAACTCGGCCGAACTTCTCCCCTAATAATTCAGATGCACGAGCTACCGACATAGACTCCACCTTGAGCCACATCCCTCGTACCAAAAACAGATTTCTCCACCTTTGCCTCAGTCTGTCTTTCGTCAAAGACACTAGATTTGTCCTCCGGACAACAGATTTTTCGCTAGCCATGTATCTTCAAGACACTCAGAATTTGCCTTACCAGACAAACAACTTTGTCCTCTGAACAATCAGATATTCTGCATGCATGTATCCTACAGACACCCAGATGTGCACCTACGGGCACTCATAATCGCCCCAATGGGAAATTAACAGTCATTCAGATGTGGCCCATCCAGTCGACACTGGATCTTGCCAACCATGACAGATAAAACAGGTACGTGTTGATCTTCTAGCCGTGGCTTTCCCAGTTCACTCCCGCCTAGAGTAAAACGCTGCTCCACCTGTTCGTCAATACCCTCACCCATCTCAGAACCTTGGAGGATATACAAGGAACCTTTTCTTTCACCCTTCAGAATCACATCTGAACCTTTGTAGACATCCAGAACTCCACCTTCACCTTTGAAACTGTATCCCTTCTTGTCCAACCGACTAAGTGATACCAGATTCTTTGCTACTTGTGGAACATGTCTCACCTTGTTAAATGTGAGATATTTATCACCAAAAGTTCTCACCTTTACGGAGCCCATGCCAACTACCTCGTAGACTTATCCATTAGCCATATAAATACGGTCAACATCTTTCTGCTCGTACGTTGTAAACTGCTCCTTGCGCGAATACATGTGATAAAACGCACCCGAATCTAGAACCCATGCAACTTCTTTGCACGCTTCTTCTTCAGTCACTAGGGCATAATCACAATCCTCACCCAGATTGTCATTGCTTGCCGCCGTAGCAGTCGAATCAGATTTTCCATGCTTCTCTCTCTTCTTCTTGGGACAGTTGAATTTCCAATGCCCCTTCTCCTTGCAATAACTACAGATATCTCCAGGTCTCGGACCTCGTCTAGAACCTCTGTTCCTCCGACCATGCCCCCTGCTGCTTTTTGCAGCCAAACCTGATGACTGAGATTCTGTACTAGTACCACTCGCCTTTCGGTGCAGTTCTTTAGTCTTCAGACCAGAATTTACTTGTTCCAGAGTAATTGTCTCTTTGTTTAAACATGAATCAACATACGATTCACATGACAACGGTAGAGACACCAACAGAATTAAAGCAGAATCTTCATCATCGATTTTCACCTCTATATTACGCAATTTAAGTAATAAAGCAGAAAATCGATCTAGGTGATCCTTAATAGGCGTACCTTCAGAAAGTAAATAATTTCTTCTTCATATAGAGCTTGTTGGTTAGAGACTTCGTCAAATACATCTTCTCTAACGTCAGCCACAAGCCTCCTGCTGTTTCCTGGTCCGCTACTTCCGCTAGGATTTCGTCATCAAGACACATGATAATCATTGAATGAGCCTTCTCATCCAATACTAACATGTCTGCAGCCTTCTTCGAATCTTCAGTTGTGGGAACGGCTTCTGCCTTGCCTTTTGGATCCTTGTGATCCCTGATTGCAGCAGCCGCTGGAGCCCACAAACTTTGTCTTCGCAACATGGCTCTCATCTTGATCTGCCATAAACTAAAATTGTTCTTCCCATCGAACTTGTTGATTTTCTGGTCCATCCCGGAATCCATCTCTTCTACGCAGCGGAATGCACTGATCTTTCTTAACTAACCAGGCTCTGATGCCACTTGTTAGTAAATCAGACCCAAGAGATAGCAGATAATAACGAACGAAAATCAGCAACACAAAATTTACATGGTTCACCAACAACCTATTGGCTACGTCCACATGTAAAGGGAAACAGATATTATTATGGCGGAGAAACAATTACAAGAAGATGATCACACTAATCTATGTTTGCATGAACTTTGATCACAAAGTTCCTAGCTATGCAAATCCCTAGATCTAGAATTACTGATCTCTCTCTCCCTCTCTCTATATCTTTGAATCACACCAAAAAATATTAATTTATGGCTAGTATTTATAGCGCTAGAGACCTAAACCAAAAGAAAGAAGGAGTCTAAATTAAATCTCAAAAGAACTTAATTTACTTTCCACACAAGCCAGAAATTCACCAAAATCCGGAACAGCTCGGAACTGTCCGATTCGGCCGAGTCATGACATTGGTTCAGCCGAACCCATGACAACACTCAGCCGAATCATCCCCTTAGCTCGGCCAAACTTATGCTGCTTGTGCTTTTCTTTTTTTTTCTTTTTTTTTTTTCCGAAGTCATCTCTAACAGATGGCTTCGCCACTAATTACTATGATCATTTGCTACTGAAGAGAATGACTAATCTGAAAATCAATTTTCTTGTCAAGTGTGTTGGTGGAGGTGGGTGGCATCTTGATGATTATATTTATGTTAAGGTTGTTGATTTAAGAAAAATATCAAATACTATACCCAATTAGTTCCATTTCCAAAATAATATAAAAACCGAGATGAGATCCTCTGTACCACAATCTGTGTACCGCTTGGGTACCACAAGTGATCTGACGGCTATGCATTATTTGTGATATTATAATTATCTCAATCTTAATAAGATATAGCCATTGGATCACTTGTGGTACACAATGGTACACCAAAAGTGGTACAGGGGATTTCCTCTATAAAAACGAGTTTATAGCAAAAGTGACATGCGTACTTTGTGCAATATATCAATTTGACTCGCGTACTTTGGAAACATCAAATGTGGGTTGCGTACTTAATGTTTTGAAAATTTTGATACTATTTTTTTAACACCCGTTAAAAACATAACAGGACACTCTATATAGGGGGTAAAAGTGTAAGAAATAAAATTTTATACCATACCCAAAATAATAAATAATGTAATACTTAAAAACACATTTAACTCCCTCCTAAACCTAGATATGAAACATAAAATTAAAATGTGTCCTCCTTCCCATCCAGATCTGCGCCCCCTCTTCAATTTGTTCCGGCGACCCAGTCTGATGGTCGGTGGAGACCCGCTTTACATTATCCCAACAGTCGCTCTCAATTTTTCAATTTGTTTCTTCACTCTGCCCTTTCCCATCTAAAAAGTGGATTGGGAAATCTTACTGTAGCTGAAGAAAATGGGTTGAACATACTAACCATCGCTATTCACCCACCAGCGACCCCTTGCTACCAGCCGCCACCAATCGCCGCCGCCGGCGGTCACCACCTGCCACTAGTAATGGAGCAAAACAAAAAACAACAGTTTAACAAAATAAACCCAGAATTACACCACCACTGACCACCACCGCAAAAGTTTAACAAAATAAACCCAGATTTACACCACCACTGACCACCACCGTCTACCGCGAAACACCACCATCCACCATCGCCGTTATACTGATCTTAGTAACCACCAACTAAAAAATTGACTTAAGAAACCATTACAGTAAAAAAAAATAAAAAATAAAAATTGGTAAACTAGATCCAGATTCGAGTTCATCCCCGCACACACTTTTGAATCTGAAACAGAAAGATTAAAAATGTCAACATTTTTTCAAACTCAAATAATAAACCCAGATCTTCAAAAGACAAACAAAAACGTAGGACGGGGTTCATATTGTTGGAAAAGTAGTTGGTAAAAACAAAGCAGATACAGCAAGAAAATTAAAGAGATGAAATCTATAGGGGGAAAACGAAATTAACACACACACACAAAACAAGAGAAACTGAGAGATGAACTTAGAATTTGAGAGGGAGAGGGAGAAAGAGAGAGATGACCATTCAAGAACACGAATTCGGAGAAGAAAGATCACGGCGGCGACGTGGTGAGTGGTCGTGGTGGGGCAGGGGAGAAGGCAACTGGAAGTGAGGGTGGGTCGGATGAGATGAGATGAAGAAAAGAGAGGAAAAGGGTTTTCTAAGGGTGATAGAGCAAAACAAAAAGTAGCAGTTCAAGAGTTATTCATTGTTTTGGGACTTTAAGTTTTATTCCTTACACTTTTACCTTTATATGGAGTGCCTGTTATGTTTTTTAACGGGTGTTAAAAAAGTAGTATCAAATTTTTCAAAACATTAAGTACGCAACCCACATTTGATGTTTCCAAAGTACGCGAGTCAAATTGATATATTGCACAAAGTACGCATGTCACTTTTGCAATAAACTCCTATATAAAAACCTACGATAGTAGGTAGTACCGTAGTAGAATCAAAATAGGTTGTTAGGCTAATTGGGGAGAGTTAACGATACTCTCTCTGTCCTGCCCAAAATAGGATTTTGATAAACTTGACTTTACTTTGACACGTCTTTTGAAGAAAATATAATAATCCAAATAAAATTTTTAAATGTTATTGTATCACAATTAATAATACTCTCAATAACAATTTTTAAATTTATATTAGGATAACTATTTCTTATTTAAATTACATAGTTAAAGTATAAAAAAAAACTACCAAAATTATATTTTAGGTGGGACAGAGGGAGTATATGAATATACTATACTCAACATACTTTTATAGAGGCTATACTCTTTAATTGAGTTAAGAAAATAACAAAAATAATAACTAAAGGGTTTTATTACCTCCTCTCAAAAATTTAATACTCATTCTCTGTTCTATTTTCCATTTTCATTTGTCCTAAAATAAATGTCGTCTTACTAAAAATAGGGTAAAGTATGGTGATTTTCGTATACTACTCATTCTAATAAGCACAAGCATTGCAATGTCATAGGAAATCTCACTCTACCCATA
The DNA here is from genome assembly GCA_026119855.1 of Campanula takesimana. NCBI lineage: Eukaryota > Viridiplantae > Streptophyta > Magnoliopsida > Asterales > Campanulaceae > Campanula > Campanula takesimana. Next base: position 427,309 of record JAOWBW010000663.1, on the reverse strand, counting down.
TGAATAGATCGGGGCAATCAAGGAAACACAACTAAAAACTTAAAAACATTGACTTGCCAACTATGACATTTATTCCAGGACATATGGAATATCACTTTTCTTTTAATTTAAATTAACTTTGAGCGATAATTAAAATTAACTTTAACTATTTTAATAAAATTTATTTTTTATTGATAATTATTATCAATAATATTAATAAAAAGTTTAAATATTTATTGAAATGATTATAAATAACTTAAATTATTGTTTAAAGTTAACAAAATAGTTTTTAAAAAAAACATATATTCACTCCGTCCCAGTTTAAGGTTCTTACTTTACTTTTTAGTATGTCTCGGTCATGGGCGGATCTTATGTTGTAGAAGGGGGTACATGTGCACCTGGTCAATTGAAATTTGTAGTTAAAAATGTTTTTTTTTTAAATCCTGAATATTAAGTACACCCGCAGATTGTCTATATTTATAACACCCTGATTATAATCACAAGTAGCTCTGTGTTTTGGCGGCAACGTTTTTCTTAAAAGTTGTTTGATGCAAGCCACTCAGGTTCGAATCTCTCTGCTAGCCAAGACATTTTTTTTTCCCTTCTCTCTCATTTTCTACTACTCCAACTTAACAAGGCCACTTTGAGTTTCCTCCAATAATTTCAAATATAACTACTACTTCCTCCGTCTCAAAAAAATAATCTTCACGTTTGAGATTTTTCATTGTCCCAAAAAGTTCTTCTCATTTCTACAATTTAGGCTTAAATGTGCATAAACACAATATAGCTAGTGAAGCAAATGCTCATATCTTTAAAAAGTTTGAATAGTCAAACGTGAAGATCATTTTTAGACGGAGGGAGTATATTTTTTATTCTCTCTCATTTTCTACTACAAGTTTATATAACTAGTCCACTTTAGGTTTCTGTCAATTATCTCAAAGATAATTAATTAATGTTTGGGTTTTCTTCATTATTTAATTATTTTTTCTATCTTAAAATGAATAACCTTTTTACAAAAAAACTTTGTTCGCGTAAATATTTTTTCTATCAAAAACATTTTTCTATCAAAACATTTTTTCTATTCATTATATAGTTGCAAATATACTTTTAATTGTAGTGGTGTATCATATTGTAATTTAACCGCGTTTCGAAAAAAATATGTTTTAAGTTTTTTAGTGTAAATTGTGCACCCGCTGTCAAAACATCTTAGATCCGCCACTGGTCTCGGTTTAAAGTTTTTAGTTGTTTTATTCCTTAAATGGCAAAGTATGAATAGTGTTTTGGATAATTTTGTCCTCATAAAGTTCATATATTACAAAAAAAACACCACCCACCCATCTACTTTTCACCCACTTGCTTTATAAATGGACAAGTATATGGACATACTACTATTGTTGACTCAAATTTGTCTTAGTTTTTTAATAAGCGTGTAAGTAAAGTCAAACTAAAAACCTTAAACTTAAACCGGTACTGGTACAGAAGGGATTACTATTAGTCAATTAGTGTAGTACTAGAAATAGACAGACCATAATAAGAAAAAGAAGAGGAGTTCATGGAAGTCAGTAACATTCCCCACCCTGGCACAGCTCACCCTGCCTGCCAGTCTGCCACTCTCCATGCCAACAAAGAATCCACTCTTAGTATTTTTCTTTACATTTTCTTCATTCTCTCAAGTAGTATTATAGTAATGCACATTTTTTGTCAACTTCTTTTTATTTTCAAAATTATCTGTTATAACCTTTTTAATTCAGTAGACCCGTTCAGCGTACCAGTTGCTACCTTTATACTAGATTATTTTGATTATTACGATCATTCTGATAATCATAAAGTATAAATATTTAATTTTTATTAATTTTAAATCATTTTATCATTAAATTAGTATTAGTAGCAATTTTTTGAATTCCATATAGATAATGATTTTTATAAAAATTAATTTGATTGGACATTGAAATTAAAAGGCAAAACTACCCATAGACCTTTGAACCATTTTTTTCTTTTTCCATCCCTGAACTATTTTGTTTTTCATTATCGTCTTCAATCTTTTAGTTTCACACCATTAATAGACCGTAGACCCAAGAGAAGATGTTAAGTTTCCAACAGGGAATGATAAAAATGACAATGTGAGACATATAGGGTGATACCATGAAATTTCAAATTATTAAACTTGCGTATCTTCTTTTAATTATTTATATTTTTACATTATCCATCCCATAACTATGTGCACAAATTTTCTTTTTGGGCGTCTCATTGATAAGTCACACTTTCCTAAAATAGCAAATAATATTTACTATTCCTCTCACTCATTCTCTTTCTTAATTTACTTTTATACTCACAACACCAATCAACCTACTATTCCATACCCCACTTTCTCTCTCTTGCTTTACTTTTCACACTCACGACAACTACCTACTACTATTCAATTCTTAATCCACGTGCACAACTCATTTTGTGCACATATTTATCGGACAGAGGGAGTATATACCAATTTGGATATGGGTTGTGCACTAAGAGAGAGAGGGAGAAACGAGGGTAGATCTTACTTCAATCGGACTTGGGTTGGTGGAGAAGAGACGATGTTGACTACTGAGTAGAAGCATAAAATACTTAATTACTTTTCTAATATATTTTTTATCAATATAAATTAAAGGAAAAAATGCACCAAAAATCACCCAACTATTCACTTTTTGTTCATTTGATCACCAAACTAATTTCCTTTGCAAACAACACATTCAACTCATTTATTTTTGCATCCATAGTCACCGTCACTAACCCCGTCAGTTTTTCCCCGCTAAATGGTCATGAGCGACGCATGTGATCGAATTTGAAAGGGTATTTCATATAGTTCACGCTCCACTAACACTTAAAGTTAGATTTATTCAAAATGAGCCCCTGATCTATTGATATTTATTTTTTCATGTCCATCACTGAACTTTTTCCTTCACTTTAGCTATTGATATTTACTTTTATTATTTATTTTGTTATACCACCAGCACACCACTCCATTGACAACCACACCGTCAAAATCACTGCACAAAAACCATACTCAAAATTTAAAATCCAACGTTTTTTAAGCACTACCAAACTAAACAAGCAAAATTACCAAAAAGATGGTGGAAATCGATTAGGGCTTTTAATCGATTTGAGATTGAAATAAAAAAAAAAAGCGGATTTAATAAAAAATATGAAAATGATAAGAAATAAAAATTAGGGCTTAAGAGGAACGAGAGAAAGAACCAGGGAGAGAGATTCAGTTAGGGATTTTGAGAGTGTTTGAACTGAAATTGAAACGAATCTCAGATACTTTCATGCGAAGATGCGAAATTGAACTGTAATTGAATCGATTTTGAGTGTTTGTTGCATCTATAAGGGATTCAGGTAGGAATTTCGAGTGTGTTTGAACATGAAAAATTCATAAGCATAAGAGAGCTTTCGGAATCATCACCGGAATGACACAATCGCCGGAATTTTGGATCTGGGTGTTACAGTCAAAATCATCGTCGAAATGAGACAACCGCTGGAATTTTTTGGTCTCTCTGTAGAATTGTGAGAATAATGATCAGTGTAGGGGGAGGCGCTATATGCAAAAAGGGGAGGGGAAAGGGAGGGGATGACCGGAGATTGGGGAAGTGACCAGAGATGGTGGAAGGGAGGGGAAAGAGGGACAATACGTGGCTGGAAAGGGAGAAGAAGGAGGATGGTATGCGGGTTGATGGGAAGAGATGTTGGGTTTTGAGGTACCATGCGCAGCGAAAACGGCAACAAAAATCAACAAAACCTTAGAGACCCGAGATCCGTTCATGATGATTAAATTAATAGGAAGATTAATTTAGAATACTAATCCTTGTTAGGCGTTTAAATTTTTCGGATCTTCAAATCTTCAAGTCTTCTAGCTTTATGATTTGATCTTCTCTACGATCACAGGAACACGAACTTGAGATGCTAAAGGAAGCACCCTCTATGTGTATCCACACGCGAACGAATATCTAGAATAATTCTAGATCCGGACTGCTAGATCCATCTATTAGAAAACACGTTTTTCTAATCTTCAAAGGCTACATGAATAATATGTGTTCTTAATCTTTGATTCTCAATCTTGGATCAAGAATTATGTTTATCAAACATATTGGGTTGCATTAGTTTAATGGCTGGTGAAAATATGTATTTATAGTCCCCCAGTCACTAACCCTTAATGACCTAGAAAACTTAAATCCCGTCACCCAATTAAACTTACCAAAATCTGGCTCCAGGGACTCTGGCACGGTCGTGCTCGCAAAGTGGCACGGCCATGTCATTTGGTGCGAACCAAATCTACCCAAGTCGAATACTGGCATGGTCGTGCTTTGTTCCTGGCACGGTCGTGCTTTATAACTGGCACGGTCGTACATTATCATCATTCTCACTCTCGAGTGGCCAAACAGATATCTCTCTTTGAGATAAAGACGGACAACATCCCATCTTAACTTATCATTCTTCCCTACAAGAATCTGATTGTGCCAATCGTAACCTTTATAACTACCTGGTTAAGGGTAACGTTTGAGTACGTCAAACCCAACGTTCATCATATGGAAGATGATGATAATCTCAGGTCTAAGGATTCCAATGATATAACTAAATGAGATTTAATTATGACATTTGACCATGACAAAAATCTCATAGTGGGTCATATCCAGTACTTGTTCACCAACAAGTACCCACAAGTTTAATTTGTATCACATACACATGATCCTCACATGACCATCAATTAAACTTACACAAGTTCTTCATAAGTACTAGAGACGGGGATTATTATAATAAACATGTAAAACATATAATAATTCAAGGTTGTTATCTACATAACAAATGAGAGTATGACATAACGCAAGGCCTTTCTCAAGGGCCTAGGGCATAATCTCCAACAAGGGAGGCATATGAGATAGGGAGAGAAGACCTTTGGGGTTTTTGGTTTTTTCCTCTTTTAAATTCTAACCCTGTAGTTTTAAAATTAGAAATTAAACCTTACAGTTTGTTATTTATTATTTAAATTAGATTGCCTAAAATACCCTTTAAAATTTAATCACATGCGTTGCATAGTGCCATTTAACAGGAAAAAACTGATAAAGTTAGTGATAGTGACTATGGATGCAAAAAAATAAAGAGTTTGATGTGTTATTTACAATGAAAATTAGTTTGGTGATCAAATCCACAAAAAATGAATAGTTGGGTGATTTTTTGTGCATTTTTTTCAATAATTTATATTGATAAAAATATATAAGAAAAGTAATTAAGTATTTTATGCTTCTACTCAGTATATGTTGAAATTTCATATATTCACCCCTGTATGTGCCACATCATAAATTTTAATTAGAAATGAGCGTTTGCCTTAAGGACCATTAAGCGCAATGCTAGGGGCACAAAATAAGTTTATAAAATGATGGATACAAAATGAGGTGGTGATATTTTATTGGTTGCATCGATTGTGGACCCGCCACACTCTAATTAAAAGCATCAATAAAATCTTAACACATCATTTTGTGAGCCAAATTTTGTGAGATTTTTTTGTGACTTTATATTTACCCGACCATTAAATATGTAAAAGTTAAATGTTAAGGTTGGCAACAGAAAACAAAATAGTTTAGGGATGAAAACCAAAGAGGAGTGAAAGATGACGGATGAAATTAGTACTTTTGCCAAAATAAAAATGAAGATCTCTTTCCAAAACGACAGGACATACTTTTCTACCAATTTCTTTAAGTAAATAATTACATCATTTTGTTCATAACTAACTAATCAGAAAACCAAATATATCAACAAAAAAAAATTACTAATATTTATCCATCCTAAAATAATATCTTTTATAATAATATAGATTCTTTTTTTTTACAACGTCCTAACTAAGGAGATAGGGGGTGGGAAATCGAACTTAAACCTCACAAAAATAGTAAAATTTAACTTTGATTATCACTCATTTATTTTAACTTTTTGAACAAACTGAATCACTTATTTGAAAACTATATTATACAAATTACAATTAAAAATAAATATTTATTTTGGTATGGTGAGGTCGGACGTGTTGTAAGTAAAAATAAACAATGCGTATCAAAATGCCATTGATTTTAGTAAGTTTTTGTGATAAACCTTTCTTTTTAATCTAGATTTGGATTTAGATTTAGACAGAGATTTCTTTCTAAACCTATTTCCAGATCGGTTTGTTTTCTACTTTTAATTTTTTAGATTTTTCTTTCAGATTTTGAATAAATAAAGAGGACTAATGTCGAAATGATGTTTGATCTATTTCGTTCTCTCATTTGTGAGAGCCTTTGCATTCTCCGTTGTGGGAGCCTTATTTTTTTCTTTTGTTTCCCGACAATCATTGTTAAATCATAAGTGTAGGATGATAGCATGGCTTAGAAGGTTTGGTGGCAATTTATTGCTAACCTAAGACATTAAATCATAGTATTTTCAACGCTAAATATTTTTCCGTAGAGAATTTTGTGAATGCCGATATATGACAGTGTCCAGCTTGGAAAGACATTTGTGCGTTTCAGGATGTTGCTACGAGAGGTACACGGTGGAAAATCGAGAATGCTACCGCAACTTTACGCACGAAAACCCACTTTCGTCATCCATCTTCTTACATTTCTTATGTAATTATAATTGTCATTATTATAGTGAATGATAATATTTTGGTTGAGCCTCTTATGCTTTTGAGGTGGTCTCCCATGAGAACAAGGGGATCCGTCTCATGCATGAGACGGGTCGCCCCATGACCCATGGGCCGAACCCGCCACGTGGCAACCCACCATTGGCAGATTTTTTTTATTTTTTATTTTTTGAGTTTTTTTCGGCTTTTCAGTGGTTTAGCAAAAAATAATAGTTCCCATCTCTTAAAGTAACATTGTTCATAAGTAAACGTAATACTTGTTTTAAAAAAACAAAAGCTCGTTTTTACCCATTTTTCCAAATGTAATACTAAATATAATTACATGTAACCCAAACAATATCTAAATGTAATAATCATTTATGCTGAAATATAATAGTGCTTTAGCTAAAATGTAATATAATGTGTATTTTAAATTTTATTTTTTAAAAGAAAATAACATTTGAAAAGTAATAACTTATGTATATGAATGTAATAGTAAGTTTATACAAGTAAATGTAACACTTTGATTGACAAAATTGTAACAGATTTCTATAGATAATGTAATACTTTTACATGTATCATGATAAATTTGACCCCATTGTAACTTATTGTTTGAAAACATATAGATATCTATACATATGTATTACAATTATGTACAAATACTATTACATATAAATAACACGTTTGTTACATTTTAGTTATAATAAGTATTACTTTTGGCAAACGAAGAAAACATAGGAAAAACACTATTACTTTAAGAGATGGTAACTATTACTTTAAGAGATGGTAACTATTACTTTTCACAAACCGAAAAAAAAAAACCAAAAAAAATAATATAAAATTTTTTAAAAAAAAAAAATTCGGCCAATGAGGGGCTGCCACATGGCAGGGTCCCCAATGGGTCCTGGAGCAGGGTTGTGGGTCGGGTAATGGGTAAAAAAAAATGACCCGTCTCACCCATGAGACGGGTTAGAGTGTTCTCACACAAGTTTTTGTCTATGCTTTTACCCATAATCTAATGATAATCGTAGTTTGTTTGGGGAAAAAAACGAGAATCTCTATATTTGTCTACGCGTTATTTTGGCCGTAAATCCCAAACCAAAGACTTTATAATAAAAAATAAATAATGTACTTTTATAATCGCCTTCAGATAAATAAATTCACCGTCGCCCAACCCAAATTGGTTTTCACATTAAGCCGTTTCAAAAAGGCATTTTTTTTCTCTTTCTTTCACCTCCATCGATTCTTCCGTTTAATTTTTCTGTCCCATTTCTCCGATTTCTCACTAATTCAACCAAACGGGTCTTCACTCCAACCCCAAGATCTCTCCTTTACTGTAAGATTTTCACACCCCTTTTCTCCATTTCAGTTTCTCTTTCCGATCTGATTGCATAGATCTATCTCTCTCTGTGTTTTTTTTTTTTTTTTTTTTGCGTTTGTTTTACTGAATGAATGATGGATTTTTCTGCAGGTTGTGAGGAGGGAGGAAGAGGCAAAGAGAAAATACAGTGAAATAGAAGAAGAAGATGGCTAATAGGGTAGATCATGAGTACGATTATTTGTTCAAGATCGTGTTAATTGGGGATTCGGGTGTCGGCAAATCCAACATTTTGTCTAGGTTTACCAGGAATGAGTTCTGTTTGGAGTCTAAATCCACCATTGGTGTTGAGTTTGCTACCCGTACTCTTCAGGTTTGTGTTCCTCTTTTAGCTAATTTATGATTTTTTTTTTTAATTTATTTACTTTTTTGAATTACCAATCTTTATTCTTTGAAATAGTTTTCTAATGATTTTGTGTTTATTGTGTGCTCTGGTATGACCAGTAGATTCTTTTGGGTGATTGGATTTTTTTGACTGAGATTATTTGTTGAGAAAGAGGTTAATTTCCTGTGTGTTAAAATAATTTGGTGATTGTCTGGGATAATTGACTGAAGCATGATGTTCTTGTGAAGATTTAGTTGGGATTTTGACCCGGATTTATTGGATGATAATTTAGTTTGGTTCATTCTCCACTAACAGTCACGCACGCCTAAAACCGGCACTATATCTTTCCGTTGTTGTTCTTGCTACTCCTTTGACCGCTAGTCCATTAAAGGAGTTTCGGTTTTGAATTCATTTGTACTTTAATCATGCATAATCACACATGGAAGCGACAATCATAACAAACTCATTGTCACAACGTGCATAATTTTGTCGTATATGAGCATGAAGTTAAGATGTTAAAGGGAATTACATGCTTATTCTTTTACTTTTTGGTAGTTGCACCTATCCCTGTGAATTAGGTTGTGTTAGACTATTTCCAAGAGAGACGCCATTACTCCAAATATGGCGGAAGTAGAGCTCCAAACTTTGCGCCAAGATGAAGCGTCCCCGGAGATGCGCCAAATATGGCTCAAGATTTGCTTTGCGCTATCCCATCTCCCCAAACAGCGGAATAAATGGAATAATAAAGAATGTTCCTTTTTGGCGCAAGATTTGTAATGGTTGGAGATGGTTAGGGATATTTGGTGTAGAAATTGCGCCATTACATAGGGATAGTGCACTTTCTGATCCAAACTGTTGGAGATGGTCGTGTGGTTTTTGTATGGTAGCAAACTATTGCGATTTGTTTCCTTGCATGAAGGGGGATGCTCTCTAAAAGTAGTTTGTGGGAAAGATGACTAGCTATTGATATCCAAGGCTTTTAATCTGACAACCAACTATAGGTATATTGATAGTACCTCAGTCAATCCAATCCATTCCGAGTTGACAAAACCAATACTTATAGTAGTTTTAGGTGTTGCTTCATTTAGGGTTGTTTGGCTACCAAATACCAAGCCATGGCATTGGAATCGGAAGGGTAGTTTTTGGTCCTGTGAAGTTCATTTTGTTCTTATAATTCTAAAACCAAGGCTTAGAATTGGGGTTGTCAAACATAAGATTATCGTTTTGTCATACTCCCTCCGTCCCAAAATGATCTTCACATTTGACTATTCAAACTTTTTACGGATATGAACACTTGCTTCACTAGCCATGCTTTGTTTGTGCACTTTTAAGCTTAAATTGTTAAAAATGGAAGAACTTTTTGGGACAATGAAAAACGGCAAATGAGAAGATCATTTAGGGACGGAGGGAGTATTAAAAAGAAATCCAGTTCAATTCTATGGCCTGTGAAGATTGACTTTCAATAAAATGAAATGGGTTCTTGACATATGGAAACCACGTTGTGGCCAAGGTGGTCACTCGATCCCCTTGATTTTGGAGCTACGCCAGTTTTACCTCCCCCCCCCTTCAAGTTTAGGAAAATGACATTTTAACCCATAAAAGAGCAATTCTGTCAATTTTGACTCCCTTGATTTAGAAAAAGAAAATACCAATTATAATTTTAACCCTCTTCCACTAGAATCCTAGCTTGACCACTGGTTCTTGATCTTCTTTGATTTTGATGTTGATGTTGATGCTTGTACAGACTGCTAAAATTCACTTAAAATATGTAAATACAGGTAGACGGAAAGACAGTTAAGGCTCAGATTTGGGACACTGCAGGCCAAGAGAGATACCGAGCAATTACTAGCGCATACTATAGAGGAGCTGTAGGTGCACTTCTTGTGTATGACATAACCAAGAGACAAACTTTTGATAACGTCCAGAGATGGCTTCGTGAATTAAGAGACCACGCGGATTCCAACATTGTTATTATGATGGCTGGTAACAAATCTGATTTAAACCATTTGAGAGCAGTTGCAGAAGAAGATGGTCAATCTTTGGCTGAAAAGGAAGGACTCTCGTTTCTCGAGACTTCGGCTTTGGAAGCGCTTAATATTGAGAAAGCGTTTCAAACTATTTTGACTGAGATTTATCATATTGTAAGTAAGAAAGCGTTGGCTGCACAAGAGGCGGTTGGGTCAGCTGCTTTGCCTGGTCAAGGGACTACGATAAATGTTGGTGATGCTTCTGGGAATGTGAAGAGAGGGGGTTGTTGTTCTACTTGAGGTAAGGGAGGAGAAGCACATTGGTATCGAGCTCGAGCCCAAACTTTTTTATTTTATTTTTTCAATATTCCTCCTTTTTTTTCCTTTTTTTTTCCTTTTACCTCCCTTGGCAAGAGAGACTTGTAGAATATTTTGTTACTTCATTGAGGTGTTACAGAAAGATATATTGTGAAAGTTGAAACATGGTTAAGTGTCTTTGGAGAATCTTATATTTGATGATATGATACATTCTTAGGTTTACTTTTGATTTACTTGTAAAACAAAGACGGCCTTCTCTCTCTCTCTCTCTCTCTCACACACACACACACACAGTTGATAAACTAACAATGCAGTTGAATATTAACCAAGAATAAACTAGTTACTGCACAACTTGATGAAGTACTCTTGATGCTGTGAATTAGCAGATTAAGTAAGCATTTTGTTGACTGCCAGCAGTTTGACATCACAACCCTCCATCTCGGCCTCGGCAGTAGGGATTGTTTTGAAGTGAAATTTTCAAACGAACCTTAGAGAAATTTGGGTTGTAGAGATCGAGATGAAGGGCCTAGATGTCTGTGCGTAGTAGTCACACGTCAGGCGCCCAAGACTGTTTTGGAGTGAAATTTCTAAACTAACCTTGGAGAATTTTCAGCTGTAGAGATCAAGATGAAGCACCGAGATAGGCGCCCAAGACACAGTGCAGTCACTTGGCAGTTGGAAACCCAGAAAGGTTCAATACCCATAATGAAGTTCAAAATTTCTGTGCTTTTGATGAAGATAAGCTTATTGTCATTTACAATTCTAAACTAGAAAGAAACTAAGGACAAAATTGGAAACAAAATTCAAAAAACTACTGCTGTTGCTGTTTCTACTATTATCCTTCTTCCATTTGTACAGTTATATGCTGAATCTTATACTTTCCCTCGCATAAATCCCTAACCTCTCTCAGCAATTCTTTCGAATCAATATCCGGCTCAACTACTATATGACAAACCAAGACAACTTTACCCCTGGTGATAGCCCAAACATGTAGATCATGAACACCACGAACCCCTTCAATAGATTTTATATCACTTTTGAGCCGAGCAATATCCACATCTCCGGGTGTCCTCTCCATCAATATAGAGATTGTGTTTATGATCATCGGAATTGTAGTCAACAAAGACAATACGGAGAAGACGAGCGTGCAAATCAGGTCAGCGATCAACCAATCAGGTTTCATCCATATGACTACTCCGGCAATCATCACCCCAATAGATTGAATCATATCAGCCATCACATGTAAGTATGCCCCTTCAATGTTTATATTGATCATCCTCCTATGTTCTTGGGAACTCGGGACCAGAGTCGTATCTTCTTCTTCTTCTTCCTCCTCTTCGTGATCATGGCCATGATTATGACGATGATCATGGTCGCATCCATGACTATGATGACCATGGCTATGACCATGATCATGACTATGGCTATGGCTATGCCCATGACCATGATCATGATCATGATCGTGGCCATGGCCTAGCCATATGACCATAATTAAGTTGATGACAAAACCGAGTGCAGCTATAGCAAGCATTAGGCCTCCGTTGACCGTTGCCTGTTTCTGAAGAATTCTATCTAGTGCTTCATAGATTAAGAAACCGGAGATGACCCATATAAATTGCACGGAAAGAAGAGCCCCCAAAACTTCAATACGACTAAATCCAAAAGATTGCTCTGAAGTTGCTTCCCAACCTGATGCCCAAACCGAGAACAAAGAAATCAAGAATCCAGCAATATCAGTAAGCAAATGGAGCGCGTCTGTGAGGATTGCAAGACTATTGGCTTTCAAACCACCAACTATCTCTACGGACATGACGATTAAGTAAAAGATTATGAGCCCAGAAAGCTTCACTATTGACTTTGACCTCTGTTGACCATCAGAAATGTTTTGTTCGTGCTTGGAGAAAGAACAAGCGGGAATGCAAGAAAGTTGGATTTTCCTGTTAGATTCGAAAATTGTTTGTGGGGAGGCGTTTGGGATCTCAACTTCTAGCTGGTGATGATCTGCCCTCAAAATGGAAACTTCATGGTGTTCCATCTGCTTGTACAAATGATGTTGACAAGTCAAACTCAAGGTCAAACAAAACTATAAGAAGACCCAAACATGATTCTGATCAACTTTTACTATGTATTCCAACACCACAAATTTTTAATATTTGCTTTCCTCAAATCTACGACTTCTTTTGTCAAAGAACTAAAATCAAAATAATGGTCCATCTAACTCGAGAAAGTTATACCGCTATTATGTAGGGTGGTGATGATCTTGTAGGATTAAACTTGTAAAAAGGACACATTCTATTCCAGCAAATTCAAAACAAGTAAGAACAAGAAAGAAAGAAAAAGTCAACCCTAAACATTTCATAAAAACACAATCTTACAGACAATTCCAGCCATTCCACCAAAACTCATAGGCTTCTACTCCCTCCGTCCCAAAATGATCTTCACATTTGACTATTCAAACTTTTTAAGGTTATGAACAGTTGATTCATTAGTCATGTTTTGTTTGGGCACTTCTAAGCCTAGGTTGTAGAAATGTGAAGAATTTTTGGGGACAATGAAAAATGCCAAATGAGAAGATCATTTTGGGACGGAGGGAGTATTAAACAAAAAGGCAACAGGACAATTCCAGCCATTGCACTAAACAAGAACTCATAAAATCACAAAGATACATCTATACTAAAAACAATGAAAAATAAAAAATTCACAAAAATAAATAAATGAAGGGGACAATCAAAATCAAACTCAATATGGATTCATGATCTGAAACTGTAAATTAAATGCTAGAAAAAAAAAAATTGAAGCTTTGAATTGTTATATCGCGGCCGTTTCAGAGATCAAAATAAGAGAAGAGTAATTACAATTGGAAGATGAATCAAGAAAAAGAGAGAGACGAAGATGATTTGGGGTGAGGATAGATTACCTGAGAAGCAGATGAAACAGGGGAACCCTAGGGTTCCCGGCAAGATGAAAAGCAAGAGAAAGAAAATTGGGGACAATTATTTGGTCGTATATTCCATTATTTTGGGAATTCAAAGAGCAAAATCTCTCTCGGCCAATATGGGAACCGCTGTCTAAATGGGAAGACTAGAATTCTTTCCGGGACAACAGCAAACAGACAAAGAATCGACTTGTCACTAACTAGTATAAATAAAGGGTTAATGACAATTTAGGGCTTGAACCCGGGTTCAATATCTCAATTTTTCGTAACGGAAATCGTTAAAAAAGTCAGTTAAGTGCCATGTGTTGTGCACGTGATCGACTAAATGGATGGATTTGTAATGATATTAGTTAGTAAGGGCTTTAGTAAAATTTTTGAAACTCAAAAGGTTTTAAAATGAAATAAATAGTTTTTCTTAAAATATAATCTTTTTTTTAAATAATCAAGTATATAATAAAATAAGTAATTATATAAAATAAATTTATCAAAATTATTAAACAAATTAATCTAATAGCTATATTAAATATAAAAGGATTTAGATTATTTTCTAAATAATAAATTTAAAATAAAGAAAATTATAAATAAATTTAAACATTTCCCTTTTCAAAATTATTAAATATGAATCTTTGCTACCAAAATGTACAAAAAGTTGACATTTTCAGATGTCACTTAAAATAAAATTTGAACACTCATTTAGGGACATACTCCCTCCGTCCCATTTCAAATTGCAAATTTTACCATTTTGGGTGTCTCAACTAAAATTGCAAAATCTTTAAATGAAAAGTTTTTAATACTTTTTAATTAGTGGGTCCCACTTCTCATCATCTTCCATGAACACCCACCCATCCTCCACTTCAAACCACCATAGCCACCGCCGTTCACCACCATCCAATACCTCCACCACTTAGCACCACCAAAATGAGTGTCCAAAAACACCATTTACCACCCATAGCCACCATCGTTCACCACCCAGAAACGCACACGCGCACACTCCCACAAAAACAACGCTCTTCATTTTTACCGGAGTCAGAGAAGATGGCAGAGATCATTAGTTGCCCATCATCAACACCGGCGGCCGCCACAACATTGCAGCAAGTTAGAGGAAAATAAAGTCGGATACCTAAGTTTAATAGAAACTTTAACAAAGTAAAAAAAAAAAAAACCCAGCAAGAACAAGCCTCCAAAAAAACAAATTTTCTTTTTCCGGCGGGTCTAATTTTTACACCTTCATCAACGACGTCGTTTGAAGAAGCCACCTGCTCCTCACCGCCAACACCACCTCTCCTCCATCTAAATACCCCAAATGCACAAACCCAATTCAAACCCTAGATCGACTTAGACACTTACCGGACTCCCTAATCCACCAAATCCTCTCCATTCAAACCCAATTCAGCAGCGACCCAGCTCTGTCACGGGAAGGGAAACGAGCGAGGCGGCGGCGTCCGATCGGCCGTCGATTGAAAGGGGAGGAGGGGGTGTGCGGCTTCAACAAATCTGGAGAAGGGGGTGTTGATGGATTGGGGTAGGGTTTGTTGATTTAGTAGTGGAGAGGGAGTGGGTAGTGCCGGAAGTTCGAGAGAGAGAGAGAGAGAGAGTTGGGAGTCGCCGGCGTTGGGAGAGCGACGAGAAATTGGTGAGGCGATAGTGTAGGGAGAAAACAGAGAGGAGGGGGGTTGAGGAGTCTTTTATTGTTTAAGCCCATTATTATTTTAGCCCATGTAGTTTCACAATGTACATTAGAACCCTAGTTTGCATATATAAATTACAAATCCATCCATTTAGTCGATCACGTGCCATGCACATGACACTTAACTGACATTTCTAACGATTTCCGTCAAAAAACCCTTAACTGCCGAAAAATTAAGATATTGAGCCCTGATCTAGCGGGAAAAAAAAACCCAGACCCCTTTTAGACGCACCCCCTGGAGTTCATGCCCTAAATTGTCATTAACCCATAAATAAATGCATAAACTTTTGACAAACTACTCAAATTAAATGCTTCTTCATTATACTCTTTCTGTCAAAATCAAAAAAAAAAAAAAAGATAGTCCTCATTTTAACTTTTTATGATCAATTTAAATGAACTTTGACCAAACATTGGTGTCAATCTAATGACCACAATGGAATTTTAAAAATTGTTATTGATAAAACACTTAATGATTTGTCGATTACAATTTCACTAGAATTAGTAGATCAACATCAATATTTGGTCAAAGTTCATTTATGTTGACCATACAAAGTCAATGTTAGACTATCTTTCTAGAACAGATGGAGTATTATGTTACGTTAGAATTAAGTCGTTAAATTATATCACGTAGGATTTAAGTGATATTCTTTCTGTCTCTTTTTAATTTATAAAAATGGGGTTGAGTTTAATAATTAAGAAAAAAAGTTGTAAATGTAATGTATTGTGAGTGTAGATAGTTGGGTAGGGATAAATTGTGTATCAAAAATGGGTAGTTGTTGTGATTTATGATATTGATTATTTATCCCAATATTAATTCACGTTCATAGATTAGATAGTCGGGTTTTAAATTGTGTTAATGTTCTATAAAATTTTATTAAAAATCATTTATATTTTTATAAGTATTTTTATTGTTTGATATATGATAATTTGTTATGTTTATAATAGTTAAGAAAGTAAATTTTCTCAAAAAGTACATGTTATTAAATGGGTGTTAAACAAATGTCTTGCTAATTTTGTAATATTCTTTTAAGCATTTATTTTGTAAGATCATCATTATTGTTTCAATAATGCATAAAAGCTTTTCACTTTCCGGTTAAATTTATTTTAATTTCAATCTTTCGAATTCATAGTAACAGCCTGTACATCGTACATGTGTAACACTAATTGAAGATAAATATTGAAAATCGTGCATTGTACATGTATTAATTTAAAAGGAAGCCTTGTTATAATATTATTACTTTTCAAAAAATAGGGGGTTAAATCTATATATATATATATATTAAAGTTGGCCAAAAGAGCTATGGTATTGACATGTGGACAAACAATGGAGAAAACTTGCATTTGGAGAAGCCACATCAACAACATACTAATAAATAAGTGACTTTTCATTTTCTTTTCATTAGCTAATACTATTAGCTAATAATAATAGTTACTAAAAAGGGTAACTATAATAGTTAACTATTATAGTAACTATTACTATTATTAGTAATATTAGTAATAGTTACTATAATAGTTAACCATTATAGTTAACTATTACTCTTATTAGTAATAGTTACTATTATAGTTAACTATATAGTTAACTATTACTATTAATAGTATTAGTTAACAATATTAGTTACAATACAAGTTAAATATTACTATTAATAGTATTAGTTAACTATAATAGTTACTATTATAGTTAACTATATTAGTTAACTATTACTATTAATAGTATTAGTTAAAAATATTAGTTACAATACAAGTTAAATATTACTATTAATAGTATTAGTTAACTATAATAGTTATTATATTAGTTAACTATTACTATTAATAGTATTAGTTAACTATAATAGTTACTATATAGTTAATTATAATAGTTACTATATAGTTAATTATTACTATTAATAGTATTAATTAACCATAATAGTTATTACTTTATAAGTTATTTTTTACTATTAATAGTATTGGTTAACTATAATAGGCTACATACATTAACTATTATTATTATTAGTATTAGTTAATTATAATAGTTATTATATAAATTAGATTATTAATTTTTAATATTAATTAATCATAATAGTTACTGTATCAAATAACTATTACTATTAATAATATTATTTTATTATAATAATTATATTAATAATTATTATTATATAGACTAATCATTGCTATTAATATATATATTAACTATTACTATCAATGGTATTAATTAATTATAATAGTTATTATAATAATAGTAATCATATAGATTAATTTTTATTATTAATAGTATTAGTTAAAATGATGATTACTATATTAGTTAACTATAGTTAAAATATTTTTTAAGACATAGTATTGATTTACCATGCAGAGCACGGGTTACCCGCTAGTAATTTGAATGATAGATTGGACGGGTTTGAACTTTGAAAATTAGTACTAGTATTTGTTTTCCTAAAAAACAAAAAATGGTTTTGTTGAGATTGAAAAGGAGATGGCTACATTTCAATAAGAGATTACACCAACTCCATTACATTAACTCCATTGTAAGTTAGTGTTTTATTAAATTAAGACAAAAATTGTGTGAGACAATATCGCACGTGAGACGGATCTCGATGAGAGGTAAATAGGCTCCCCCGCCCTGTTTCATTTATAAGAGGCCAAACCATTTACTCTCCGTGAGACCATCTCACACAAATTTTTATCTTAATTTAATAAAGCCCCAACTTACAATGGAGTTTTTTTTTTTTTTTTTTTTTTAATGTAATCTCTTATTGAAAAGTAGCCATCTCCTTTTCAATCTCAACAAAACCATTTTTTATTTTTTAGGAAAACAAATACGTACTAATTTTCAAAGTTCAAACCCGTCCAATCTATCATTCAAATTATTTAACCCCCTATTTTTGAAAAAGTAATAGTACTACTAACCAGTGTTCTAAAAGACCCCGCCTAGGCGTTCATGAAGCGCCTAAGTCCCGCTTAAGATATCATAACTATTTATGAATTCTCGGCCCCGTCTAAGCGCTAGGCCCTGCTGGTGGCGCTCTTTAGAACCTTGCTACTAACAATCCAATTTTTTTTTTTTTTTTTTTGAAAAAATAGGTCACAAATAAAAACCACAGGAGAACCGCGGATTTATCGAGCCCGACGAAATTTTGATCATAGAACTAGGCACCTCCACCACATCGGAGTTGCAGTCCCCTCTCTCTCTCCTCAACTCCTTTCAGGCCACACTCTTTCTCTCTCCCCTTTCTCCCTTTTTTTTTCCTCACATTTTTTTTTTCTTTTCACCAAAAAAATAAAAATCTATCATTTTTTCTCTCTTGTTTTTGATGATTTCATTTAACCTATTTTTGTAATCCCTCGTTCTTTCGATTAAAGATATTGACTTGATAGATTGAGATCCGCAGAATTTTATTATTATTTTAAAATTGTAGCTTTCCCCTTTGTTGGAAATTTAGGGTTTCTTTCTGGGTGGTTTGTTTGAAACCCTAGGTAGGGAGGAGAGAAGAGAAAAGACCAGATCAAATGGATAATGGTGGACAGGGGATAGACCCTGCGGTTTTGGATGACATAATCAATCGGCTTTTGGAGTTCCGGCAAGCTAGGACCGTCCGGCAGGTTCAGCTTTCCGAGGCCGAGATCCGTCAACTTTGTACAGCTGCCCGTGAAATCTTCCTTCAACAGCCTAATCTTCTCGAGCTGGAAGCTCCTATAAAGATCTGCGGTATAAATGCTTTCTTTCTGTTTTTTTTTTTTTTTTTTTGTCGTTTTATTATGAAAGATTTTGGTTTTTTATTCTTCTATTTGTTTCTGATTGTTTATTGGGTTGTATTCTGATATTGTTACGTTTATCCTTTATCGTATCTACTTCTTCTTTAGGCCCCATTTAATGATTTTTTTTCGTCTATGTAATTGTTATAAATTTTGCGTATGACATGTGATGGAGACCCTGAAGAATTATAATGAACTTCAGAAGCAATTGGAATATTGAATTACAATGCAGGTGTGAAAGCAAGCAGAACTGTTGCTTTGTTGGACGTTTTATCTGTCAAGATTTTTATTATAAGCTATTTGGTTTTAATACAGTCGAGGGCTTCGATATTTGGGTTGAAGTAGGGATTTTTATTGAATTGGCGTGTCAGAGTCAGACTTCAAGTCGAATTAGAGCTGAGACTAGTGGTTCTATGAAGTACATTACCCTTTTATTGTTAAAAAACATTGGTTTAAGGAATTAAGTTTGGAAGGAGTAGACCTCAGTTGATTGATAATGCATCAAATGCATGTATTTGAAGACTAAATGTACGTTTATCTTCGGCAGATCCATTTGATGTAGTTTAAAGGTCTTTAGGAGTTTTAGCTGCGGATATGTGTTGGGGGCTATGTGATCTTCAGCGCTAATTGTGATCGTGAAGCCTGACCTTGCCCACCCAACATTTTCCCCTTATTATCGCGTTCTTGTAATTAAGGCCTTCCATTTATGTGATCTCTTACCACGACACATGTGACAGACTACATGCTAATTATTTGCTGAATAGAAAGACGTGCTCCATAAGATCGCTGTTTGCCAATTGCTCCATAATCACTTGGCAAAGTTTTGCTTGTGCATGGATTTGGTTATACGTTTTTGAAACACTATTATCTTGCTCCATGACTCCGAACTTTTTGTTCTTGTTTACTAAAGGCCATGCAAATGTCCTTTAGACTATACTGGCTTTGTGATTTATGTGCACTTCTAGAACTCAATCCTTAGTCCGTTTCTGAACTTCATGCAATGGGCTATACCATCTTCTGCTCCTTCTCTTCTTTCATATGCATACAGGGATTTAGTAGAGCAAAATAATTAAGTATCGATGATTTTGGAAATGTTAGGTGGCTATGTTAGGCTAAATTGTCAGTTCACTCTTGACTTGTATAGTTGTACCTTATCATTTTAAGTTCAGTCAAAGCTCCTTGTGGACAATTTTCGCCTTCCGCCCTCTCTTGTTTTTCTTTCCTTATCTCTTCCTGAGACTTCACTCTTCACTAATTGTGCATTATAGGTTCTGCCATTCTTAACTATAACCCTTAACTAAGCACTAGTTTGCCAAGTCCTTTGCGTCTGTCATTGTGGAACCATGTTTGGCTTTCGTTAACTTAGATAACAGTTGTTTACTTGTTTTTTGCATGCTCTATGGTATGTTTGTCAAAGCAAAATTAACTTATTATTATTTGCCCTTCGTCTTGCACGTACCTTCCCCATCTAGGGCATTGTTTTCTTATCTAAATATTATCTGTATGTTAGTTATGACAGTTTTAATAGTTTATGTTCTTCCACCAACTAGAGCTTGTGCTTCATGACATCATAATGTAGATGTATATCTTCTGTGCAATTCGTCAGCAAGATCTCCACTTCTGAGTACTATAACATTGTAGTAATATCTATCACTCAAATTAACGCAGTTGCGAAAATGATAAATTATAAACATTAAGTGGCTGTCATAGGAGACCGTGCGTGTGTGTGAGGGGGGGGGGGACTTTTGAATGAGATGCCATTGAATTCTTTCTTACTCTTGTTCACTAGTAGTAGTATATATTTGTACCGAGTGATCTGGTGACTTTCTTTTTTTGTACCTTGGTGTCTTGAGTGGCCTTTAATATTGATGTGAATCTCAGGTGTGAACCATGAGAATGTGACAATGCACTGCATTCAGTTGGAGTTTTCTTTAACCATTTTAATTTTGCCCGTTTTTGATTCAGGTGACATTCATGGACAATATGGTGACTTGCTAAGGCTTTTTGAGTATGGTGGTTTTCCTCCGGAGGCCAATTATTTATTCTTAGGGGACTATGTGGATCGTGGCAAGCAGAGTTTGGAAACTATATGTCTTCTTCTTGCTTACAAAATCAAGTATCCCGAGAACTTCTTTCTTTTAAGAGGCAATCATGAATGTGCTTCCATTAACAGGATATACGGGTTCTATGATGAATGTAAACGCCGCTTCAATGTAAGATTATGGAAAACATTTACGGACTGTTTTAATTGTCTTCCAGTGTCCGCCCTCATAGATGACAAGATACTGTGCATGCATGGTGGTCTTTCCCCTGATCTGACAAACTTAGACCAGATAAGAAACCTACCTCGTCCAACTGATGTTCCAGATTCTGGTTTACTTTGTGATTTACTATGGTCGGATCCTAGTAGAGAGGTTAAAGGTTGGGGAATGAATGATAGGGGAGTCTCCTACACCTTTGGCCCTGATAAGGTTGCGGAATTCTTGATGCAACATGATATGGATCTTGTTTGCCGTGCTCACCAGGTAATTTAGACATTCTTGTTCCTGGTTGGTCCTTCGTTTTTTGACTCACGATGTAATGGTTATTTTCCTTTTTGCAGGTTGTGGAGGATGGTTATGAATTCTTTGCCGACAGACAGCTCGTGACGATATTTTCAGCCCCAAATTATTGTGGTGAATTTGATAATGCTGGTGCAATGATGAGCGTTGATGAGAGCTTAATGTGCTCTTTCCAGATATTGAAGCCGGCGGAAAAGAAACCTAGATTCTTATGAGGTTAATGTGATCTTTTGCAACTTTGTCCCCGATGAACTTTCAAGGTCAGTATATACATTTTACTTTGGTTAGAATCTGCAGCTGTCATATCTATAGATATACTATGAACTGATATTTTTCTTATTTTAATGTTTCTTTCTTCTAGATGCCATCCTCCAATTATTATTATTATTCCATTTATAAAGAGATAGAATCTGCTTCATTGTTTGGGATGAGGGGAGAAATTCAACATAACCTTTTTTTTGGGTAGTGTCAAAGAAAGTCTCGTTTTACGGTGTCCTGCACGAGGTTCAAATAAACTCTCTTCTTTTTGCCATGTGATTTGTTCCGCACTTGGAGAAGTTATCTGGAACCTTTCTGAGCTCTTCCTCTCTCTTTGCTTTCCTTGATTTAGGAAGTCCGGTTGATTTGGTATTGAGTTTGAGTTACAGTTCGGTCAATTTTGGTAGGATGAGGAGTGAGATAAAATTTAGCAAATAATTATGAATGTGGAAATGTTACACAACTGCGTTACACAACTGCCTTAGACAAACCCTTGTATAACTTGTCAACGACATTGAAGCAAAAAGCTTTGTTTGACTTTTTATGAAAAAAAACCCATCTTACTTAACCACTGGTATAACAAGTTATTTTATTTATTTATTAAATATTTTATGCTTGTTTTAGTGCGTGGAAATGTGCTTGTATGTGTGTGGCCTGTTGTATGTTTTGTTTGGGAGATGGGAAGTATATAGATGTTTTTGTTCTTGACAATTGCTAATTCTATGAATCAGTCATGTAGTCTGGACTATTTGAGATACCCCCTATGTGCCGTAAAGTTTGTCACATTTGACTTTTTATGAACACACGCTAACTTTGATCATACATTGGTGTGATCACAATGAAATTCTAATAATTGTTATTGATAAATCACGTAATGATTTATCAATTGCAAATTTTTACAATTTCACTAGAATTATTGGATCAACACAAATGTTTGGTCAAAGTTTATTTATGATGACCATAAAAAGTCAAATGGGACAAACTTCCCGGGGGGACAGAGGGAGTTTATAGGATTCCTTAGAGCAATTCAGGTTCTAAATATTTCTTGATAAAACATTGCAGCACGGGCAACATTATCTCTGCTGCCAAATTTCAAGGAAAAAATTATAATTGAGCCCTATTGTCAACTTTAAGGGTTAACCTCATTTCCCCTTCCCCCCCTTTTTTATAACATTCGTAGTAGCCTTACATTCAACTTAGCCCCATTCACTTAGTAGCCTTCATATTAAGTTTGCTTAACCTTTAGCGCTCATTTGGTGCATAGGAATATAGGGTGGGAATGAGTATTTCATTCCTAGGTACTCCATACCTTTGATGTGTTTCTTATATGAAATAAGAGTGTAGGTGTTTGTTTCTTATGGTCTTGTTTGGTTTGTTTGGTACATAGGAATAGGCATTTAAGACGACTTTATCCACTCCCTCTTAATAGGCAAGTGAAACCCATTTCGCAAGATGTGATTAGGAGACCCATGAATAATGGATATTTGAGCTGGAGACCATAGTTGTTAAAGGCGAAAGGCGGGAGGCGGGCGATACGTACCTGGAAAAGGGCGAAAGGCGAGGCGGGCGAAAGGCGGCAAAAAGGCGTGCAAGGCGGAAAATATAAACAAAAATTTATTAAATATTAGAAAATATTATATTTCTACTTAATTATGGTATCCTAACATAATTTCAACCTCAAAAGTGAGAATTATAGGATAATGATGTTTAAAAGAAAACAAAATTAAAAAAGATGCTTCGAATATAGATTAAAGAAGAAGAAAAAAATTAAACAAGGGGAGGGAGCAAAATAGAAAACGACTGAAAAACTGGAATTAAGTAGAAAAAAGAGAGCGATTATAAATTAAAGGAAAGAACTGGGAATAAAGAAGGAAATACAGAAAAATATGAAATCGACGCAGAGTTTGTGTAGTCGAGTTCGTTGGAGAGTGTCATCGTCGTTGGAGGATTCTTGTCGTAGTTACGCAGATTGCGGTAAGTATTATTGACTTCTCGCTTCTTATCGTTTGGAAATTAGGGCTAGATTTAACAAAGGGGCACCTCACTTACCTAAATTGACGAGGTTTCCATAAAAAAAATCACTCGACAAACCCAATTTGCGCCTACCACGTCTCTCGCTTTCGCTTCTATTCAAACAACATACGACTTTGTCCAATAAGGTCATCGACCGACCGCCTGATTTCACAAAGGCGAAAGGCGAAAGGCGGCCAACCCTCTAAGGCGCCAATATGGCGAGGCGGGCGAGGCGGGCGGACGCCTTTCACAACTATGCTGGAGACATATCCAAACTCTTTTTACGCAGAATACATACTCCCTCCGTCCCAGCTCAAAAAGCACACTTACTATTGAGCACGGGAATTAAGGAGGGGGTTTGAATTGAGTATGATAAGTGGGTGCGATATGCAAGTGGGGCCAGCAATTTAAGTGTGTAGACAAGTGGGGTATGGTATGGTAAATATAATACAAATAAAAGCTGTCTGTTTTAGGAAGTCGGACTTATCAATGACACCTCCTAGAAGGGAAAGTATGCACATTGAGATGGTACGGAGGGAGTATACCAAACAAAATTATTTATTACCTACCTGGGAATAACATAAGCATTCCCAACCCTAGATTCTCATGTACAAACGAGCCCTATAAGATAAAATTCTAATCCCACCATGTGAAGTGGTTTTCACTTGTCCATTACCAACGAATGGGTTAGCTCTTTTGTAAATACCCATTACTATGCGGAATAACTACGGTATTGTACAGTGCACTACAACCAAAATTGCATAAATGCAACATATTTAATAGTGAGTGTAACACAACACACTTTCCCAAACATTTACAAATAATGCAACGTACTAACTTCAGTACTTACTACCCAAATACTTAACGGAACTGTCAACTGGCAGTGCCACATTAATGCCACATCAGCAAAGTTGATGTCAGTGCTAACGTGTCGCTGACATGACAATGCCTCGTACATTTCCCTTAGTTTTTTGATGCCGTAAGTGTTCAAGTTAGTATGCTGCGTTTTTTTTTAAACATTTGGGAAAGCACTTTGTAGTATAATGTCGCCAAAAGTACGTTGCATTATTTGTCAAATTTTGGAAAGTAAGGATTATTGGCCATTTCTATGAAACAAATCCTTAGGATAACTGGTACATTCGGTGTGTCCCAAGCTGAACTGCAAGTGAAGGTCTAGTAACTAACTACCCCCCCCCCCCTTTTTTTTTTTTTTTTTTTTTAAAATAAGCTCATAGATCTTCAAATCGTTCCAATGTAAGTTCAGTGCTCCTCTACACCACTTTTAGATCCCTCAGTTGAATCTTTGGATTATAAGTGGATGTTTTAGCTATTATTTAATAGGTGTTTGTTCATTGTCTTTCCTGCTGTTGTTCAAAGAAATGTAATGTTGAGTTACCTGTACTGTGTATTCATGTGGGATTTATCTCGTTCAACCTTTTTCGTTGGGCGAGAAACATTACTCCCTCTGCCCCATGACAAAGTACTCATTTTGCCATTTTGGCTGTCCCATAGAAAAGTCCCATTTTCCCAAAAAGGAAATTTTATAATTACAAGTCCCAACACCTACTTTATAACAGTTCCCCTAAATTCTCGTTCCTAAAAAGAAAAGAAATGGATATTTTGTTTTGAGACGGAGGAGTATATTCTAATGACTGATGCCCTCCTCGCTAGATGTCAAATGCTAGTCATATTTGGTCCGTTCTATTCAAATATATTCCTTGTTGACTTCATTGTTTAATTAATTATCTCTCTTTTACCGAAAATTTAGCACCAGCAGAAGTCATGACCTTTACATCAGTTGGAAGACCGCTTTGAAGTTGCTGGCTTGAAGCCTCATACAAATGTGGCTTCACCAAGTCTGGACGGTTTATGTTCTTGAGTTTTGTTGTTTTAGATGGAAGTTTCCAGGGCTTTTGCTCCTGTTCTCGGGGTCAAATTGTTTCCTGACATGTGGCTTAAAATGGCCAGGATTTGTTTCTGATCTCTACTTATTTAATTACTGGGACCGCAATTTATGAAGACAGTGTAAATACATTTGGTTTTGTAAATTGCGTTGAACTTTGTAGATTATTGAGAGAATTGTCCATCTCTCTTCTCATCGGACTTGTCTAATTGATGGTGTATTACTTTGGTTCAACCATATGCTGTGTAACGTCGTTTCAAAGACACTACCTATGTCCCGAAATGTGTTTGAAATTGCATTTAATTAATTAAGAGCGATTTCGGACAATCATTTGGGGGTGGGGGGAGGGAGTACACCATTTGTGACCTCAGTGATAGCCTCTGCAGTTGCAGATGAAGTGCTCAAGAGCTTGCTTGTTTGACTGCCCTCGTAAGCGTTGTGAGGAAGCGGTTTTTGACTTAAATTTGTGAATTGACTTTTTCACTGTTTTTACTACGAATTATCTTTAAGCAATAAATTTAGGTTGATTTAATTATATGAATATCTAAAACTTGCAGAGGGAGTAATACTTAAATATGTAAATTTCACCGTTTTTTGTTATATGATTCTCAATGTTGAGCCAACATTTGATTTACTCTCGTTAAATGATGAGGATGAGGGAAAGCTAGAAATGAGGTCATCAACCCCATGGCTTCATAGGGATCCGGAACCGCTACCCTTACAGGAGTCCAAATCCTCTATGCCACTTCGTGTACCACTTCATGTGCCACAAGTGATCTAATGGCCAACAGTTATTGAGATTGGTATTATTGTAATATTATGCAAACATGTGAACGGTTGGATTACAAGTGGTACATGGAGTGGCACACAAAAGTGGTATGGGAGATCTCAACTCCCCTTACAGCTAGCGAGCGGCTTTCATGTCGTCTATGTCTCTTTCAATTTGATAATCAAGGGTTTTACTTAATCCGGTAATTATCTCATCCGTTGAGCAAAAAAAAAAAAAAAGAAAGCCAAAAGTGAAAGAATTGGTACCTTTCACAGTAGCTCACACTTGCATTGCTTAGTAAGAGCTAAGATAAGAGCAGTGCCAATTTCGGTCTCGTAGCGAAAAAGCGTATCTACACTAAGACCTTTTTTTAAGTAAGAATCATAAATATTTTTTTGGAGTTCATTCTTCTAACGTCCATCTCTTAGAATCTCCAAGCCATTCCTCTTTAAAGAAAAATAAATTCTCTATAATTCCCTAGTTAGTTTTAAAAAATGACAAAAAAACCGTTACCTTGGGGGAGGGGGAGTACGATGTCGGGAATATCTGATATGCAAAAAGAGGAGGGTGTTGATGGGAATATCTGATATGCAAAAAGAGGAGGGTGTTGATGGAGGATGATGGTTCGACCGGCAGAAGAGATAGTAATATAAAAATTGTAAATAAATGTTGTTTTACCAATTTATTTCACTATCCATTACACTTACAAAATTAAAAGTATAAAACGTGAATTTTGTATTCATTATTCATCAATAAATTTTATTAAACTAAACATCTTTAGTTTATAATGCCATTAAATGAAATTAGATTGGACACATTTTGGGCGGAATAGTACTTTTTATCTATTTTGTAGGACTTTCGGGTAATTTACCAAAAATATTAAGGCCAAGCAAAAATGTATTGGGCCTACCGGTCCATCAACCAAATAAAAACCCCGTTTTGAATTAGTTTTAATTTTTTTTTTTTTATCGAGTTCATCTGTATCTATCTGGAATAATAATAGGGCCTTGGACTCTAGGGCCTCTGAGCCCAGATTCAAACCCAAATAAGAAAAATTCAGATAGAAAATTCCTCATACACTTCTCACTAGCAAAATGATGTAAGAAGACTAAAATACCCTCATATCTCTTCCCAACTTTACATTTTGGTCAAATTTTAGTCAACTCTTATAACTTACACATAATCATCATATAAGAGTTACTTTTTTCATTTTTTTACAAAAAAATAATAATTTTTTTGGTCAAATTTGGTCAAACTCTTATTACTTACATATAATTATCATATAAGAGTTACAAAAAATATTTTTTTTCATTTTTTTACAAAAAATTAATAATTTTTTTTGGTCAAATTTGGTCAAACGTGGTCAAACAGCAGTCAAACTCTTATAACTAACACATAAGAGTTACAAAAATTACTTTTTTCATTTTTTTTTACAAAAAAATAATAATTTTTTTTGGTCAAACTTGGTCAAACAGCAGTCAAACTCTTATAACTAACACATAAGAGTAAAAAAAAATTCACTTTTTCCATTTTTTTACAAAAAAACAATAAATTTTTTTGGTCAAACTTGGTGAAACAACAGTCAAACTCTTATTACTTACACATAATTATCATATAAGAGTTAAAAAAAATACTTTTTTCATTTTTTTACAAAAAAATAATATTTTTTTGGGTCAAATTTTGGTCAAACAACAGTCAAAATCTTATAACTAACACATAAGAGTTAAAAAATTATTTTTTTTCATTTTTTTACAAAAAAATAATATTTTTTTTGGTCAAATTTGGTCAAACAGCAGTCAATTTCTTATAACTAACACATAAGAGTAAAAAAAAAAACACCTTTTTCCATTTTTTTACAAAAAAATAATAATTTTTTTTTTATCAAACTTGGTCAAACAGCAATCAAACTCTTATTACTTACACATAATTATCATATAAGAGTTACAAAAATTAATTTTTTCATTTTTTTACAAAAAAATAATAGTTTTTTTTTTTTTTTTTTGTCAAATTTGGTCAAACATCAATCAAACTCTTATAACTAACACATTTAACATGTAAGTGTCAAAAGTCTTATGTCAAAATTTGGT
Source organism: Campanula takesimana (assembly GCA_026119855.1). NCBI lineage: Eukaryota > Viridiplantae > Streptophyta > Magnoliopsida > Asterales > Campanulaceae > Campanula > Campanula takesimana. Next base: position 398,781 of record JAOWBW010000663.1, on the reverse strand, counting down.
CAAACTTCAATCAAACAACAGTGAAACTCTTATAACTTGCACATAATTAACATATAAGAGTCGAAAAGTTTCATTTTTTTTCATTTTTTTAGAAAAAAAAAATATTATTTGGTTAAATTTGGTCAAACTCTTATACTTACACATAATTAACAAATAAGAGTTTTTTTTTTTTTTTTTTTTTTACTTTTTTCATTTTTTTAGGAAAAAAATAATAATATTATTTTGTCAAATTTGGTCAAACTCGATCAAACCGCCGTCAAACTCTTATAACTGACATATAATTAACATAAAAGAATTAACATATATAAGAGTAGATAAATCGTGGTTGATTCTGCAGATTTGGAATCAAATCTGTTGAAAATCGTATCTGTTGAAAATCGAAGACAAGCAGTTGTGTGTGTGTGTGTGTGTGTGTAGATGAGCAGGTCGAGAGAGAGAGAGGAGAGGGAGGGAGGGAGGCGTAGATCTAGTGGCGGAGAATCGCCGAAAACGGAGAACAGACCTAGAGAATTTGAAGAGATCGGAGCAGACGGTTGTGTGTGTGTGTAGATGAGCAGATCTCGAGAGAGAGAGAGAGAGAGAGAGGGGAGAGAGAGAGGGAGGGAGGCGTAGATCTGGTGGCTGAGAATCGCCGATGACGGAGAATCGCCGAAAACGGAGAACAGATCTGGAGAATTTGAAGAGATCGGAGCAGACGGATGGCGTCGGAGACGATGAAGGAGATGGCGCTAGAGAAAACGAAGAAAAACGACGGCAGTGGGCGTTGGAGGAGACCGGGTCGCCGGGGTTAAATTCGTCGGAGACGGAGAAGGAGGTTGGACGTGGTGGTGGACTTCGACGGAGAAGATGAAGGGGGCCGGCGCCGGGAAGTGAGTGTGGGCCGCCGTATTTTTCTAGAGAGAGAAAGTGCTAGTGTGTGTCTGTGTGTTTTTGAGAGAGAGAGAAGGTTTGAGTTGGAAATGGGAAGGAGGGGGGTGGGAGAGGGTTTTGTTTGAGGGACGGGGGTAGATTTGGAATTTGGGCATTTCGTTTGACTGGTCAACGGAGCCTGAGGGGTGTATGAGGAATTTGGATCTTAGCTCAACTCTTTATGTGGAATTTTGGTCTGGACCTCTCCTTATCTGTAATAAAATCTGAGATTGGGGCCCTTGGGGAAATTTTCCATAATACTATGGACACTAAAAAGTCACAAAATATTGCTCACAAAATTCTATATATAATGATTTTATTGATATTTTTAAATAAAGTGTGGCGGGTCCATTATCGATGCAACAAATAAAATATCCTCACCTCATTTTTTGCGAGCAAGATTTTGTTAGCTTATTTGTGCCCTAGCGTTACTCATCTACCTGTCCCAATAAATTCTCCTGATCGACCATAAATCTTCAAAGAAGAGAGATTCAGCAAACCCTAGTAATTAACAAACGAATAATGTTTTTCCACATAATATTGGAGCGAAACATGCAGCTCCACCCTCGTCACTTCGGTCGGGACCTTCGAGAAAAGCTCGTCTCCAAGCTCATGAAAGACATCGAGGGCACTTGCAGTTTTTTTTTTTTTTCAATCCCAATCCAAACCCCATTTCAATTTTGCTGTGAAAAAGCCTGTCTTTTTCGGTTTCAATTTTGGCTGATTAAAAACAGAAAAATAAAACCCTAAAAATGTTTTTTTTTTTGTTTACAGCGGTCGACATGGGTTTGTGGTGGCGATAACGGGGATTGAGAATGTCGGGAAAGGGTTAATTAGAGATGGAAAGTGTGTGGTGTTTAGACCCTTTAAATCAGAGATTCTTGAAGCTGTTGTTACTATGGTTAATAAGGTACACTATAATTGATTTTTTTTTTTTTTTTTTCCTATAAGGGTTAGTCTTAGTCTTATGAAAAATTTGTTTTAAGAACACATTTTACACTAGAGCGAGCGTAAAACAAGTTTTTCACGAGATTTCTGTTAGTGCAGACTGTGGTGTTACCACAAGTGCTGTCAACGCTGTCTCAGTGTTACCAGACGAAAATTAAATTATATTTGAACATTTCTTTTCACAATATTATCTTGTACTAATATTTAAAATATTTTGCAAGAATGTATTTTGTTGGTCCATATTTTAGGTTGAAACAAGGTGGAATGCTAGAAATAAGGAAGTTGAAGTTATGCATAAAAAGTGATTTAATGCATAACTTGTGGATTAAAGGAAAGTGAAAAACGTGCGAGATTGACTCATTCAACATCTAAGTATTGAGCAAGGAAGTACAAGTCATTTGAAGCTTGAAGGTACAAGAGGATGAAGCTAGGACTTGGGCACCAAGAATTAGCTCCTAAAATCAAGAGATTGTGGAGATAATCTTCCCCAAGGCTCGGCAACTTATCCCCCACTCACTCCACGTTTTGGAGGCCTATATAAAAGCTTGATGGGATCATTCTAAATATACAAGAGAGAAATATTAAACACCCATAGACATAGACCAAGTGCTAGTGATGTTATAACACTCATTCCAACATCACAATCTAGTTCCTTGAAGAAACTATTTGTTGAAGGCTAAATTGGTCTAGCCTTTTGATTGTGATGTGAGTGTTGTTTCTTTATTGATGGTTCTTGTATTTAGCACATTTTGTACTCTTATTTTCTTTAGAGGATAGGAGTTGTTTAGACTTTTGTACTTAAGAAAAATACTTCTAGTGAAAGTTTTTTTTTGGCCATGAGGCTACCACAAGTTATATATTTATATAACTTGTGGAAATATATCTCTCTGTGTCAAATTTCCGCTGCAAACTCGTTTTGAAAATTGTTTTAATTCGGGTGTGTAAAGTGTTGCCGGAAGTGTTATCGTTGCACTGTCGACACCTTTGATAACACTTTCTCTAAAACCAAGGCCATTGGCATCAGAGCCGGACACTTGACATACTAAGTGTTTGGTCCAGTTGTCATGGCTTTAGGTCTTGCTAATCTATCTCTTGAGAGACTTTCTATTCTTGATGGCTCAAATCATGATTCCCTGAGTGAGAGTGTGGTAAGATGGTCATCATACATTAACGAACCTGACTAATCAGCCATGTTGACCACGGTTCGAGAGCAATCATTGTCAGATTCAGAAGGTGTTGTGTCTGGTGTTGCCCGGAGTGCGATAACACCAAGCCCAATACTGAGCAGGTATAATATTTCTGTTTTTTCTGACATTTTATGCTTTCATGGTTCAATTGATGTTGATACAGGAAGTCCGGATGAGAATGATTTAAGCAAAGATGAGCTCATTGATGGGCTAAAGGATCTCTACGAGGCGCTTTTTAAAGAATGGAAAATAGAGCACAAGAAGGTAGAGATTCTAACAAAGGAGAAGGATGAGTTAAAAAACTCAAATGATGAGTTGAGAAACTCATTGACAAAGCTGGAGGTCCTCCTTTCAAAAAGGGATGTTGAACTTGATAAGATGAGGTCGAAATTGACCTTAGCTGAAGCCACTTTCAAAAAGCTCAACATCGGAACTTCAAAGTTGGATGAAGTACTCAAGTTGGATAAGCCTCGCAGGGCAGGTATTGGGTTTCAAAATTCTTTTGACAATACTGTTAAACATCTTTTTGATGAAAATGATAAAACTATTTTTGTGAAAGAAAAAGCAATTAAAAAGGTTTATTCAATGAAAAAGTCCACGAAAAGAAAGTTTATATGTCATTATTGTAATGCTCATGGACACATTAAACCTTTTTGTTATAAACTAAAAAATAATTTGTCTAAAAACATGATGTCGTCACCTGTGTGGCCCAACATCAGTGACAACACTAATTCTCAGAATCAGGTGTTGCCAGAAATGTTGCCCAATACTAGTGATAACACGCTTGGACAGAAAATCAATATTGTTCACACAAAAAATTGTGTACCCAAGACCGGTGTGAAATATGATGATGTTTACACTGCCTTAAAGACTAACGATGCAGGTTCATGGTACTTTGATAGTGGATGTTCACGCCATATGACGGGTAACAAAAACATTCTAAAAAACTATGAATCTGTTTGTGGAGGCTTAGTGACTTACGGGGGAGGAACCAAAAGTGAAATTATTGGGAAATGGACACTAGATATTCCTGGATTCCCAAAATTGAGCAATGTATTGCATGTTAGGGGGTTGATGGCCAACCTAATTAGCATAGGACAATTGTGTGATGAAGACTTGGAGGTAAAGTTTAATAAAAATACTTGTGAAGTTTTTAATCACACTAACACTTGTGTTATGACAGGAAAAAGGTCTAATGACACGTGTTATCATGCTTATGGACAAGAAACATGCAATAGAGCTCAAGTAGATGACACAATTTTGTGGCATCTAAAGTTACTGGACTCTGCAGAACATTCAAGAGATGCTGAAGTCTCAGATTTCAAAACAAATGTTGGCCACAGAGTTGGACCAGGTGTTAGCCTTAGTGTTATAACACCAGAGGTAACACCCGTGGCAACACTAGAGGTCAGTCCAGTTACACAAAATAAAATTCATGAAAACCTTTATGAGGCTGTTCATGATCAGGTCAAGAGACATCCCTCAAGACTCCAAAAGAATCATCACATATCCCAAATGATAAGGGGGAGTAAGTGTGGGATACAAACAAGACCGGGTGATTATCGAGAAATCGTAAGGTATGTGTGTATGTCTACCACATACGCTAAGGTAAGACACTCTTGTTTTGTATTTTCTCTTGCACCTGTAATTTTTTTTGAGACATTTAAATATGGTGATTGGATTCAAGTTATGCAATATAAGCTTGAACAATTTTCTCATAATGATACTTGGATTCGTCATCACTTTTTAAGAGTTTTGGTTGAAAATAAATTTATTCAAATAGAGCATATTGACACTAAATATTCAATTGCTACAACTTTTGCCAAATTTCTGATTTTTTGTTTCAATTAATCTACCAGCTTGCGGATGTTGTTCTACATTAATAAAAAAAAAAACTTTTTTTTTATTTTTGTTTAAAGCCTTTTTAATGGCGGCACATGCTGACCTTTTTGTTTCGGTAGGTTTATACTTGGTTAACATGTTTGTCAAATTCCCTTTGTACTCAAAAGTGACAAAGTCACAAATTTTTGTGATAAAATAAAAGGCAAAAGGCAAAAATCACTTATAATATTTCCTTAGTAACTCGGGGCACGGCGTTCGTTGCGACGATGTACTCTTGCCAAAAGGATATATTAATTAGTGATTTCGTACTAAGTATTAGGAACTTGGAGTTCGCTACTACAATGTATCCTACTTGAAAGGTACAAATCACTAAAGTATTTTTTACACTTTCTAAGGACTCGGAGCACGGAGCTCGTTACTACGATGCTATCTTGTAGATAAAAAGTGTAAATTATGCTTATTTTAAAGTGCTTGAAGATGAAGAACAAGCTTATTTTATCTAACTTGTTTAGAATTTTTTTTACCTCAAACACTTATAATTAAAGGCTTGCTATGCCTCAAGTGTTTGAATTTGGGAAGCTTGTTTTTGCCTCAATTGCTTATATAAAGAAGCCTAACAATTTGCCTCAAGTGTTTTTAATGAGGATTGTTTTGCCTTAAATGCCTTAAAGTGAAAAGTTTTATCAATGGGATATTTGACTTATGTATTTTTCAAAGTGTTACCATCATTGCCGATAACACATTAGTATGTGACACATTATTTTTTATTTATTATTTCGGGTTTGATAATTAAATTTGGGGAGTCCGAAAGTCCCTTAAATTTGTGGAGTTTTTGATTTTCAAAAAGTCTTTATCAAATCTTTTTATTTTTGGTAAATCTAATTAGGTAAACTAAATCCCTATTATTTTGAAGTCATAATTCAAATTGAATTTTAAAATGTGTGGGAGCTGTATACCTATGTCGATTTACTCCCTAGATTAGATTTTTTTCTTTCTTTTATTTTCTTTTTATTTTCTTAAAAAAAAAGGGATAATGATAGGGGCCGGATTTTTCGATGTGGTTAGTGGGTGATTTGTTTGAAGTGAATCCTAACTAGCTAGAAAATAGGGGGAGTTGAGTATTTTTAGGTAAGGTGAGTTGAGTGAATATCAAATTCTACTCTCTCTCTTCCTAAACCTCCTTAGATATTTTCTCCACCCCCCTCAACTGTCACTTCCTTCTTGTACTCCATAAACTCGCCTAATCCATCCAATTTCCTTTCTTTCCTTATCATAATTCCATCTATGATTTTCCCATCTTAAATCCCAATCTCAAATCACTACCATCAAGGAAACGAAAAAGAGGAGAAAAGTTTTGTCTTCTTCATGCCAACCGGCTGCCCAAGATCCATCAAAGCAGACTTCAAGCCAGATGCAGATTCATACAGACTTGTAGGAATTCTTTACACAGTATTCTTCACAAACAGGGGGAGATGCTGCCACAAGTGTTGTTTTACGTGCTGCCACAAGTGTTGTTCTGCTTACACAAGTGCTGATCTAAGTGCTGTTTCAAGTGTGCGGGCTAGCGATACTCAAACTAGATAGTTGGTGTGTTTCTATCCTTGGTAGTTTAAAACAATGTGGATGTGTTTCATTTGGTTAACACTAGTTGTTTTTTATTGGTTGGTTTGACTATTCGGTTGACTCCCAAATTGAGGGGGAGTTAATCTTAATGGGGAAGATAATCTTTGTATAAACTGTTTTGGACTAATAAATTCTTGCAGGCACACGCACTTGGGTGTTTGTGAAGAAATGTGCAAATAAGGGGGAGATTGTTAGTGCAGACTGTGGTGTTACCACAAGTGCTGCCAACGCTGTCTCAGTGTTACCAGACGAAAATTAAATTATATTTGAACATTTCTTTTCACAATATTATCTTGTACTAATATTTAAAATATTTTGCAAGAATGTATTTTGTTGGTCCATATTTTAGGTTGAAACAAGGTGGAATGCTAGAAATAAGGAAGGAAGTTGAAGATAGTTGAAGTTATGCATAAAAAGTGATTTAATGCATAACTTGTGGATTAAAGGAAAGTGAAAAACGTGGGAGATTGACTCATTCAACATCTAAGTATTGAGCAAGGAAGTACAAGTCATTTGAAGCTTGAAGGTACAAGAGGATGAAGCTAGGACTTGGGCACCAAGAATTAGCTCCTAAAATCAAGCGATTGTGGAGATAATCTTCCCCAAGGCTCGTCAACTTATCCCCCACTCACTCCACGTTTTGGAGGCCTATATAAAGGCTTGATGGGATCATTCTAAATATACAAGAGAGAAATATTAAACACCCATAGCCATAGACCAAGTGCTAGTGATGTTATAACACTCATTCCAACATCACAATCTAGTTCCTTGAAGAAACTATTTGTTGAAGGCTAAATTGGTCTAGCCTTTTGATTGTGATGTGAGTGTTGTTTCTTTATTGATGGTTCTTGTATTTAGCACATTTTGTACTCTTATTTTCTTTAGAGGATAGGAGTTGTTTAGACTTTTGTACTTAAGAAAAATACTTCTAGTGAAAGTATTTTTTGGCCATGAGGCTACCACAAGTTATATATTTATATAACTTGTGAAAATATATCTCTCTGTGTCAAATTTCCGCTGCAAACTCGTTTTGAAAATTGTTTTAATTCGGGTGTGTAAAGTGTTGCCGGAAGTGTTATCGTTGCACTGTCAACACCTTTGATAACACTTTCTCTAAAACCAAGGCCATTGACATTTTCAATTTCCACCAAAATGACAGTCCCATTTCCTCTTTTTTTTTTGTTCCATAAAGTTATTACCATTTCTGAAATTAAGCTTAGTCACTAAATTTTCAAAACATATGGTGTAACCTTAAAACATATTCAAACGAGACTATCAATTTGAGACTGAGGGAGTACTTCTTATTTTTTTGGAGGGGTGGCATGTAAGTAAAATTTTGACTGATCAACGTGATGCAGATGGGATTCTTTGCTGAAGCTGGCCCTGTTCAAATATTTGTATCTAATCTAATTTCTTGAAAATAATCACCCCTTAACCTGCCCGAACTCTGCAGGAAAGGAGAGGAGCCACATGAATTTAGCTTACTTTTCTTATCTTTTATGAAAGTCATTGATGCAGTTCTTAAACGTGCCGAATGATATTATGCATAGGCTGCTAAAAACTTAATCCCTCCCTCCCGAAAAGATTGTGCGACTGTCCTTTTTGGGTTGGTCGAAATAGGATTATCCAACTTTAGAAAGGAAATTATTTTTGAGCATTTTCATTAAGGAACAAGCAAGTAAAGCATAATCGATAAAAAGTTTGACTGTCAAATGGGATAAACTTTTTGTTTTGTCCTAGTTACATCACTTAGTTTTGGTTTGTCAGTTGTGTGTTTAAATTAGTTTTTGCACCCCAAATTAAGAAGTAGAGGTCCCATAAAGTTAAACAGTTAGAAGAATAATCATAGACGGTCATGAATTTACTTTTAGCATGTTGTTGGAAATCTTATGTCTTGCACAAAGATAGACATGGGAATAGTACTATTGGTATTTCAAGAAATTTCAGGCATTAAATAGAATAATTAAATTATGTTTTATGTAATGTTCATGAGTTTTGTTGGTGAAGTTAGAAATTGATATATACGAGTAGATGTTTGTCTCACTCTAACAATTGTGACGATATACAACATATAGTATCATCAAGTAAACCCAAATTTTACTTTTGATTCTGTATCTTGAGATTGTACTAAAGTTGTATTTTTCTATGCAAGAAAAATGTACCTTTTCGTAAAGAAAGGAATAATTGAGAGAATATTTGAAGTTTGGGCAATTTGCAATTTGGTAACCTATGTTTGTCACCATTTCGCAATCCCCAACTTGAGTTTGTAAACGTGTCGATTCGATTCCTAAGTTTGTCAATTTGTTACAAATTGATGTAAAAACTAACGAGGTGTTATTTCTTTGACGAAATCAAAGTCATGTGCATGGCATCCCCAATTCCCACACCCCACCTCTCCGCACTCCCATTCCTTCCACCCACCAACACCTCTCTCTCGTTCACAACACAAACACAACGCCAATGCCGTGAGACTTGAATCTGTTTTTCTTGATTTCGATGTAGAAGATGAAAGTTCACCTGGCAAATTGAAGACTTGAGTTTGATTCTCAAATTATTTCTTCAAAGGGCAAAACTCGAAGTTGACGTCTTTACCCAAGTGTTTGAGGTTGTTTCGTCACTCCTTATTCAAATATAGGGGGAAAAAGGGAATTGGGTATTGAATATTGGCTTATGTATAGTTGTGGGTTTGCTTGGAACTGGATTTTAGGTGTTGGGTTTTGAGAATCTGGTGATTGCAGCTGCTGTTGGTGACGGTGGGGGTATGTTGGGGAATTGGGGGATCTCCGCATCCACTAGCCCATACTAGCAGTCATCAATATGGAGAAAATAATAAACACGTGATAATAATATGAAAGAACAAACAACACCGATGTTTTATAACCCAGTTCATCAACACATGACTACATCTGGGGGCACTTAGCCAGGATATCATTATAATAATATATGTAAAGATTACAACTTTAGCACATGGCTACTCTCTAATAATAATCTCTCGCCTATACATTATTATCTCTCCTCCCCAAGAACATACAAACATAGTCATGGCCGGGTTGTAGGATGGCCCCCATGGCTATCCTAGGCTCCCGACCCCCTCCTATACACTATTTTGTATCTCTCTCTTGATATCCTAACTTTCTCCTACACAAAGTAAAGTACCAAATATTATGGTGGTATTCACAATATATTTATAGGGATGCAAAACATAATCCTGTTCAAAACCTAATTTACTCGGAGTCCTTGAGACGGAAGGAGTATATTTTGCAATTCTTTTTCCCCGAGAATTGCCTAAGCACGTGCAAGACAATCTTGCAATCATTAGGAGACTAACTCCTAAAAACAAAGGAATTCTACTTTCCAGCCAACTCCATTCACGTCTTCATTGATTGATGGTCCGACCGGATCTTTCAACTGGTCCGGCCGGATCCTCACCCTTTTGCTCCGTCCCGGTTTCGCCTCCTCGCTCTTCCGCGGTTTTGACCTTCTCCTTGGTTTTGACTCCAATCCCAACAGGGTAGACGTGACCATCCGGTTATAACCGGCGGTTAACGGTTATAACCGCCGGTTAAGAAATCCGTTAAGTTCTAACCGTAACCTAACCGGCTAACCGTGATGTCCGGTTACGGTTAACCGGTTAACCCGGTTAATTTGGTCATGTGATTTTTTTATTTTTTTAAAAAAACAACATTATTTTTTTAGCAGTTTTTGTTAGAAAACTAACTGAAAATCGTCAAAAAACTGACAGAAAATGAAGGAAAACACTAATTTTGTTAGAAAACTAACAGAAATTGTTTAAAAACTAACTGTAATTCTGAAAACTAACTCAAAAATGTTGAGAAACTGACGGTTAATATAGACGGTTGAATTGACGGTTAGCTTCACGGTTATAACCGGCAGTTAACCTGTTACTAAATGGCCTAACCTTAACTGAACCGTGTAACCGACGGTTGACGGTTGAAACGGTTGGCGGTTGGCCGGTTATGGCCGGTTAAAAACCGGCGGTTAGCCGGTTACGGTTGAAAAATGGTCACGTCTAGGTGGGGGGGCCGGTGGTGGTGGTGATTGGTGGTTGTTGCTAGTGTTGGTGTTAATAGAGATAATAATGTTAATGGAGTTATAAGTCTCGGTAAATATATCACATATAGTGTTATATTTTTTTAAAAAATTACTCAACTTTGTTAGTTTCGTTAAATTCTCTAACGAAATGACAAGTTTGCCCCTAAAAAAGTCATGTGTATCACATGGTTTGATTATGTTAGAAAATTAACACCTCGTTAGTTTTTACATCGAATTGCAACAAAATTGACAAACTTAGGAATCAAATTGGCACGTTTACATACTCAGGTTGTGGATTGCAAAAGGGTGAAACACAAGTTACCAAATTGCAAGTTGCACTTTTGAAGTTTTTAGTTTAAACTTGAGAAATGCATAACCTTTTTTTGAGGCGAATCATAATAGAAACTCTCTTACACTAGAACTTAATTTGGATTTTGTTAGGTTTTCGTTTTTGGGTTAATTGCAATTTGATTATCTGAGTTTGTCGTCAAGTTCCAATTAGTTACCAGTTTGTGTTTCGGTCAATTTAGTTATCGAATTTGTCTTTTTGTTACAATTGGGTGTAAAATTGGTTAGTTCGTAAAAAATCTAACGTCAATGGATGAAAAATGTAACAAAGTTCTTTCAAAATTGCAATGTTCAACCTTATAGTTTAATTGATCACACTTTACCCCATTTAAACACTTATTCTCTCTCTCATAAACACACACACACACACACACACACACACACACACAATTCTCTCTCTCTCTCCGCACCTTCTCCGGCTGCCGCACCTTCTCCGGCGGCCCACCTTCTCCGGCGGCCGGCGACCGACGATCTTCTACCTTTGTTCTTCAAAAGAGACGTTCCCTCTCTCTCTCTCTCTCCACAACCTCCGAAAATCTCACAAAGCTTACAATTCCCGAAACCCTAGTTCTTCCCCAAATTTCAAAATCTCAGATTCCGGCAATCAACTCCATATTTTCCGGCCAAATTTATTTTTCTTCCCCCCCAAAATTAAATTCATATAACTCTATCAGCTTCATTTCATCCATCACCCCCAAACTTCCATTAAAGACCATCGCCACTTCATTCTCTCCCATCGACAATTACCTAATCAACTGTGGATGTACCGAACCCACCACCACCACCGACGCTGACCACCGTCAATTCACCGGAGATCGATTCAGGCTTGAAATTTCTATTTACAACCTAAAGAAAATCGACCCACGAAAGGTAGAAATCGAATTCAATCATCAAATAGTAATTATCTTCCCCTCCTTACCATTTATTTCAGTCCAATTGCAGTCGCCGGAAGAGTAGGGTTTGGTTTGCTGTCGGTGTTGTTCTGACGGCATGGGTTGTGCTGGATCGCATGATAAAGGGAATGGTTAGGTTTCGATTTTTTGATTTTGTTGTTGTATGAGTTGGGTCTGCTCTCTTATGATTTTGGTTGATTGGGTTTATTGGTTTTATTGTGAAAGAACCTTTTTGACTTTATTTAAAGCCTTTTCTTTGTGTATAACATTCGTTAGTTTGGGGTGTAAATGGAATAATTTAAACTTTAGGGTTGGTTATTGCAATTTTGAAAGAACTTTGTTACATTTTTCATCCATCTACGTTAGGTTTTTGACGAACTAACCAATTTTACACCCAATTGTAATAAAAAGACAAATTCGATAACTAAATTGACCGAAACACAAACTGAGTAACTAATTGGAACTTGACAACAAACTCAGGTAACCAAATTGCAATTAACCCTGTCGTTTTTAGTGCTTCAGTTATCAGCTACTTTTGTTCTTTGGCAGCTTACTTTTTCTGGGTGATGCTCTCTTCTGACTTTACACGCTTATTAAGAAATCAATGAAAAACCAATGAAAAATTGGGTCAACAAAAGTAGAGAGTTAAGGATATAATTGCCCAAACACTATTCATAAAGCAAGTGGGTGAAAAGTAAGTTAGGTAAGTAACGGTTTTTTGTAATTATATGAACTTTTTGAGGACAAGATTGTCCAAAACACTGTTCATACTTTGCCATTTATGGAATAAAGCAACTAAGAACCTTAAACTAAGACAAACGAAAAAGGAAAGTAAGAACCTTAAACTGGGATGGAGTGCGTAGTTGTCAGTTTATATTTGCTAAACTCCTCAACCACAAAGAACGTGGAGTATGTTTTAAGAACAAGTGTTTTGACGTTTTATTTATACTTGGGAAAACAAACAGAATAAAGGCTACCTACCTTAAACTGCGATAGGTATTCTGCATCGGTACTATTAAAGATGATTTCTATTCTTGGGTGTGATAAATGATCCGGATGCCGTTGCTTGATTAATTAGTTTGTGGAGTCACATTTCTGCAAATTTAGCTTCTCCAAAGGTTGTTTAAGAAACATGACTTTATAGGCACTGCGAGCGGATGGTTTGTTTGCGCATGAATAACAACACCCAATAAAAAATGTTCATTTTCTGTAAAAGGTTTCCTTAGGCAAACCAAACCCGTTGCTGGACGAGCCATCTTGCTTGAAGAAATGAATCCAGTTTAACGGGCAATCACAGAGCCTTCTTGCTTCATTTTGAGTAAATTGTTCTCAATATCTCTCAGCACAGGTTTATACCTGAAATATTTGAAACCAAAATTAGAAAAACAAATAGGAAAATGTTCAAGCAAAACCAGCTAAGTTCATGAAAATGTATGTGAGGGTTAAGAGGAAAGTAAGAGAGTGAAGGAGCAGTACAGGCGAGCAAGACCGTTGTATGCTTGTGTTGCTTGTTGTAATCGAGCTGAGAGTTGCAAAACCTCTGCAGAGAGAGTCTCGGCTTTGCTCTGTTCTTTGGCAAGTTGACCCTACACAAAAGCACATAAAAAAAAACCATTAACGTGGGCTTCATCCTCAAAGTTTAAATTCTAAAACGGTTGCAAATTCTTAAATCTCAATAATTGTAAATGGAACTAGTCAATAATTTTTAGATAATCTCTACATTGATCTTAAAATCTGGGATTGTTCAAAACCAGTCAACCACATCAAGACCAAATTACTCCCTCCTTCCCAAAATGAATGTCCAATTTTTTTTTTCAGATTTTTCTCTTTGATCAAAAGCAAATTTGATTTTTTTTTTTTTTTTTGGACATTGACGGAGCGGAGGGAGTAACATTCTTCAGTGATCGCGCAAACCTAAGCTAACTGTTCAAAGAAGAGCTGTCTATACGCCGCATTTTATTAACCAATCATATTTAGCTTGCCATCTCTAGCATGTCAAGTGAGGTGCTCGGGAAAGCAGAAAAGTACAGCTTCTGAACATTTTATCTTGCCATTAACATCAGAATTACTTTTCAATACAAGCCATGTGATGGGCAACTAAAGTCTAGGTTAGGGGTGGCAAAATGGGTGTTTTGGGTTTACCCATTAAAGTTAAAAATCCATTGGATATCCGGATATTTTAACTTTAATGGATACACCCAAAACACCCATTTTGCCACCCCTAGTCTAGGTGCTAGTCAAAACACAAGAACAATGAAGGAGTGCCTTGATATTAAGGGCGCTAAAAAACAAGGCATATAGATCATTATGAAGCTAATGACTAACCTTCAGGGAGACAACTTCGACACTATATCCTTGGGAAACTGTCTTGTCAAAACTTTCTTTGTAAAATCCCGACATTCCTTTGGGATCATTCAAATTTGATACATTGGCTTGTTCCGTTCTCAATTTATCTAACATGCCCCGGAGCTCCTCATTTTGTTTCAAACAATCTTTCACCTGCATAAATACACAAGCAAAGCAAATTGACCCATATGACTCTTAAAATTTCACTGGGCAGGAGCATAACAACAACTCTAGTACATTGTTTATCCATGTAAAACAAAGTAACATAACTTGAATTTACACCAGATAGTTCTTAATCTGATGCAGAACCGGTCCTGTCGAATTTGGGCCCCTACTCTAACTATACGGTCGGAGCCCTTTAATTTTCTGTACGGGTAACAACAGTGTGGTGTGACGTTCTCAATTCTCTACTTTTCTCTCTATTTTTCTGCCTCTCGTCGTTCTTTTGTAGACTAACAACGAGAATTAGAGAATTTTATTGATAAAAAGATTGAGATTTGTACTTAGCCGGTTGGATTTAATAATTAAATTGAATTGAGATAATTGCAAAGAAATCAAGGAAATATTGTAATAAATTTTAGGGATAATGCAAGGGCTAATCTCACTTTACTACCCCAGGGTTTACATGTTGTTTCACTTTGGGGCCTATAGTTTTATTTTTCTCACTTTAGGGCCTGAACTTCCATTTTCGCATCAATCTAGGGCCTAAACAAACATTCCGTTATATTTTGAATAGGAAGTTGGTATATCACATCCTAACACCTATTTTCTCTTGGGCATTTGATATTTTCACAAAAATAATGGTTAAACCAAAATAGTTTGGCAGTACACCCAAATCAATCACAGGTTCATTAGCTTTGGTTTGATTTGGGAGTTTAGGTGATATTGTTGCTCAAATTATCACGCATTTTAATGCCAAGAGTGATGATTGACTCATAAGTTTTCTTTAAGTCACTCTGCTTGTGTTCTGATAGTACTCTGTTGATGTTTGGGTGATTCTTAAATTAACTTTTTTTTCTTTCAAAAATTCGAGGAAATTAGAATTTTATAATTTTAATAATTATCTCAAGGAAAAAAATTAATACTGCTGTTTTTTGTAATCGTTTTCCCATTTTATGTGTGATAACTAGTTTTGCTTGATATTGCTACTTTCTTTCTAAGTTATTGCCATACGCAGGCAAAAAAAAAAAAAAAAAAAAATACGCAGGCAAAAAAAAAAAAAAAAAAAAAGGAACTTTCACATTGTAAACTTAAATATAATAATGACTTGAAAAGACAACAAAAAAAAAAAAGAAAAAAAAGGATTTTAGATGACACATGTTAACTTTCCGTTTAAAATCTAACAAAACTCTTGTCAGCGCTCTGAATTGATACAAAACGATAGTCTGGGCCCTAAAGTAAGAAATATAAAACCATAGACCCCTAACCGATACAACATGTAAACATTGGGGTAGTAAAACGAGATTAGCCCGATAATGCAAACGACTTGATAGTGATAAATGCAAATATATCAAAGAAATATTGAAATATATTAAATTAATTATTAAAAATAATTCATAAAAATATATTTAAAAAAAAAACAAAAAAAAAAACTAAACTTTGTAAAAAAAAAAAGAGAAGCCCAAATTAGCTAATTAAGCTTGAACTCAAAGAATGGGTTGAAAACTCGTGCAGAATAGGAGGAAAAAACTGGCTCTAAGAGAAGAAAAAATAATTCTGCCTCAACCAGGATTCGAACCTGGGCGCAGTCTTCCGCCCATCAAGCACGCAAGGTATTTCAAGAAACACTTTAACCACCGGGGCAACAAACTCACTCTGTTTTCTTTTGAGACGTTTATATACTCCCTCCGCCCCACTCGAATTAGGACAAATTTTCATTTTGGGTGTCCCATTCGAAATAGGACAACCCCAAAATATAAATGTTTTATTTAGTGGGACCCACTTTCACACTCACAACAACTTTTCACTTATTACTCCCTACCCCACTTTCTCTCTCGTACATCAGGCATTCTAATAGACCGATAGACTTGAACCTTTTCATACTCAAAACACATACTCCACTAACACTTTTTCCTTAATCCCCGTGCCACTCCCAACAATCCTATTTTGAGTGGGACGGAGGTAGTACATAATAAAGTTAAAAATTTGGGCCCCTAAAGTGAACAAATTCTTGGGGGACCTAGACGACCGCCTCTTTTGCCTATAGGTCGGGCTGGGCCTGATCTGATGCATGTCTCAGATTGTGAGAAGTCATATCCATGGAAGTATGATGTTAAACTGTAACCTATTTATATTGCAAATCTTTTAGCCATTACAAAGATAAGTGTCTGCATGGGTAAAAGGGACAAAGCCGACTTAATTATACTATAGCCTCAGAGCTATAAGCACTGATCGAGCAGGTCAAAAAGGAAACCCATTTTATCTAGCAAGTCATCTCACGCGCACCCATTATAGGAAACACTTTCCTTCACAGCAATGTCTTCTCGAGGAACCTAGTTGTTATTTATAAACAGCAGGGCCAAAATACGTTTATCCCCCCAAAGTATACACCGAATCCCACTTTGCACCCTCGCGCTAAATTCGTCCCGATATCATACCCAATGTTTCAAAAATCCCACTTTGCACCCTGGATCCTGACAGACGTTAGAAATTTAACGAAAATAGTCATGTGCATAGCACATGACGGGTATTTAGTCTTTTGATTCCTAAATATAAGGGCTTTAATGTCATTTAACCCTAAAATCTGAATAGCTCTTAATTCTTCACCACCACCTGCATAACAACCACCACCATCACCAAACCACTACCGCTTTCACCACCACCACCACCGAACTACCTCCACCAATAAACCACCTCCGCCGCCTCAACCACCAATTCACCACCACAAAACAAATCAAATACCAAGATCTGGGTTTCAACAAATTCCACTTTATTTGTTCTCAAACCATACATTAACAGCAAGAAATAATCCTAACTAACATCAAATTAAAAATCAGATCTAGAAACCATTTAATCTTGTTCTTGTAAATCAGAGATAGGGGTGCTGGTAAAGTGTGGGTGTGAGACAGAAAGGGAATGGGGAAGAGGGAAGTGAGAGGGAGTGAGATGGGAAATTGAAAAATTATATCCGCAAAACATCGTGTCGGAGCTTTGGCCAAACAATGAAGGCGGTGATAATTGGCAGTGGAGGGAGGGAGCTAGGGAAGTTGCAGAGATGGAGGGTGGGGGGTGGGGAGATGAGAGAAGTAGTAGCAATGGAGGCGATGGGGGAAAGAGGCAGTTCACCAGTTGGAATGGAAGGTGAAAGGAAATCGATTTGCAGAAACGGGATGGGGGAGGGTTTACGGGAAAGGGATCTGGAAAGGGATTGGATATTTTTTTCTTTTTTCTTTTTTTTCCTTTATTTTTGTCCTTTACATTTTCCTCTTTTTCTTTTTCATTCTTTCTTTTCCTTTCTCTGGTTTATTTTTTTTTTCTTTTCAAAAAGCTGATGTTAATTAATTTATTCTAATATTATTTTTTTGTGTGTTGTTTTATTAATTATTATTTAATATTTTTTATGTTATAACCAATGTATAAAGTTTTTTTTTTTTTAAAAAAAAAATAAAAAATAAAATTTAGCTACACTATTAGAGTGGGAAATTAAAATAAAGGGAAAATAAAACAGTTATAAAGGGAATGACCAAAATGCCCATCATGTGCTATGCACATGACCATTTTCGTTAAATTTCTAACGTCTGTCAGGATCCAGGGTGCAAAGTGGGATTTTTGAAACATAGGGTATGACATCGGGACGAATTTCGCGCGGGGGTGCAAAGTGGGATTCGGTGTATACTTTGGGGGGATAAATGTATTTTGGCCAAACAGCAGAGTGCATCATCAACCACTTGAGTTGGAGGCCAAGAGTAACCATAGACAGCACATCATTAGACTATAAATTATTTGATTAGGCCAACTTCTGTTTGAACATCTTTTGAGGCTAATAGCTTTCACTGCAAGTGCCCTCTCAAAAACACACATATACGCAGCTCAAAACACATGTTTTCAAGTCCCACCATCACCCAAAAGAAATACACTTCTAAGTACATTGTCCTTTATTAGAAAATTTCTTTTTAAAAACGGGGCCTTATCTGGGTATAGAAACGACGGAATCAACCTACTCTCTCGGTCCCAAAATGATCTTCAAATTTGACTATTCAAACTTTATAAGGATATGAACACTTGCTTCACTAGCCATGTTGTGTTTATGCACATTTAAGCCTAAATTGTAGAAATGGGAAGAACTTTTTGGGACAATGAAAAATGGCAAATGGGAAGATCATTCCAGGACAGAGGGAGCATTATATGCAGAAACTGCGAATACTTGAGAGAGCTAGGAAAAGTGGATGGTTATTGTATAGACTATAGAGAACACAAGCATCCCTATATTTACAAACTAAAGTTTCCAAAACTGACGGCATGGTTACCTGATTCTCCCAGTGTACCACTACACTTGTTGCCTCTTGATAAGCAGATGACAAGTTGGAATTTTCCTCAAACAGCCTCTCAATCTCTGAAGATTGTGAATCAATCTGTTGGGCAAATCAAGAACCAAACTGAAATTTTGTATCAGGATAAAGATAATAAATAATCAGCAAGATGGTGTACCTCCATTAGCAGCTTTTGTCTGCTACTTTCCAATCTCTCAACAGCAACTGCCATATCATGCAATTGCTTCTCAAGTCTGTCTTTGTCTTCCTACAATAATCAGAATGCTTTGTTAGGGTAAAGAAATCCTCTTGACTTTTGCGATTGGATGTGATCTGAGTGGACCAGACAGTAATCCAGGTATACCGATGGATGGACCTTCAAAAGTAGGCCAATAATGAAAACAAAATCTCAGTTATGTGGAATAAAACGGATGTTCACATGACTGTCCTATAGATCACAGTTCATATTTCTAATTCACACAATAACTCTTTACTATTTGAAACACCAGGGTTAAGGAGATATTACTGTTAGAATGGAAACAAAAAAAGTTCTGGACTTGATATAACCAAAGTTTTCACTTACTACTGTAAATGCCTTGTGAGCCACTCTTTCTAAAGTTTCTTCTGCAAAAAAAAATGAGAGTGTCAACGCATAGACAGATGACTGTGAAAAAGATGGAAGATTAAAAAAACTTAAGAATGAGATGACATCTAAATACAACAAAATATCTGGAATGCACAATAATGTACTCCACTCCCCAACTTGGGATTTGTCCCATTTACTTGCCAGCTAAAGAGCAAAAAAGGCCAATGCAATTCAAAAACATTAAATTAAGACCTATCTACTGAAGTCACCTTAAACCACTAGCCTAATTGTGAAATAAAGAGTAAAGATTTCACGAAAGCATTAGAACAAGATTAAGCAGTTCAAAGGATCACAGCAGTTCATATACTTTATTTATTAAATTATGGTCACCTGATGCCTTTTGTGATAGAGTTGTAAGCTTCCCTTCCAACTCCTGCTTATCAGAAATAAGGGCAGATATACGGACTTGCTCCTCCACTAATTGTTGTCGCTCTTGCCGCCTCAGGAGTGACTCTTGCTATATATTTGACAAACTGTTCAGCATATAAAAGAATTTTAATTTTTAATGGTGGTTGTTGAATAACCCGCTCTAACCTCAAGCTGGGACTTTAGTTCTGCTAGCTCCTTCTCCATAGCTTGCATTTGATCTGGTGAATGTCCCACTGAGGCAATGGCACCAAAGGTACCGCTTATTGCTTGTTGTTGTAGTGAATTTAGTTCTGCTCTCAACGACGCTGCATCTTCCTCAGCCTATAACAAGAGGTATATCAGCATGCAAAAGGATGGGAAATGTTTGGAGCAATAAAAAGAAAGCAAAATGTAGAAGCGCTCGCATACTCTATATTGTTCTTCTTCTGCTTCCTTTAAACGCCTTTTTAATGTGCGTAGCTGGGCTGAAAAATCCTCCTATACTAAAATACGAGTTTCTTAGTATTTGTTATAAGACCCAATGGATAATCATAATTCATAATATCGTAATGGTGCATACCCGTGCAACAACTGCTGCATCTTTTTCCATTGCAACATCCTTGAGTGCTTTTCTCAATGAAGGTACGGTATTATGTTCCTTAAAGTTACAAAATAAACAAGAAAGGCTTGACAAGGTTTCTTTTGGCTTTGTAATATAAAAAGGCTCAACAAGCACATTGGCAAAGCAAATTTAAGTAGGAAATTACTTTATCTTTGCACCACAAACAAGGAAACTAAGACCTGCTAGTGATTGAGGATACATGTTTCAATTAGCCAGAATTTATATCACGTTCCTCCAAAGAAAAATAAAAAATAAAAGGAGAGAAGCGAGAAATCACTCTAAAAGGAAACAACTCCAGTTACATGGAAAAAACCCAGGTGCAAATCACTAGGTGCATCACAAAACACTCACTTATTGTTTGGTGTGCAGAATATGCATTCCATTCAAATCCATATTAGTGTAAATTCCATTCAAAAGCCATAATATGGAATAACCATTCTAAGGTACCAAACAAGCCCAACTTGTGGGAAACAGATCCAGAGGGATGACTGAAACCCTAACCTCACACAACAAGGGCTCTAAACTCCTGGCACTACTCCAAGTCCAGGGTATCCTGACAAAAGTTCCCAAATGTGCGTAAATGAGAGAACAAGAATAATTACTCCCTCCGTCCCAAAAATGTTATACTTTTCATTTTGGTCCGTCCCAAAAAAATGTCACATTTCTAAATGAGGAAAGAGTCTCAGTGCAATTTTACCTTTTTACATGCAATGTACAAATAAGTAAAGCACAAGTCTTACAAATGTTGACAAGTCAACCGCGACATTTATTTTGGGACAAAGGGAGTATAAATTGAAGTTTGCATTTTTTTTTTCTCTGGGTGCACATGGAAAATGGGTTTGATAAGATCCACCTAAAGCTTCGGAGAAGGGGAATAATATGTTCTAATATTTTATTTTTTAGGCACTATCTATTAAACAAGTCAAACTCTTCATCACTGAAACTATATCTAATGACATCCAAAGAATCAATTCCACGCTCAACCAACACTAAAGGATCAAATGCCACGACAAGCAATAGAGAAAAGGCTTTCCCTTTACCAGATCATGAAGGCGCTTTTGTAACATATCATTCTCCCCTTCTTTCGCATGAAGCTAATGCAAAACAACAAAATCATGAGCAACATAAATTGTTTAACTAAGCTTTAAAAACTAATAGAGATAAAACTAGCTCTATAAAAACCTTTGAGCTCAAATTCTTATTTTCTTGATCCAGTTCAACATTCCTTTTCTGTAACTCTTGTAGTTGCGCTACCAAGCCACTAATGTCATGCTGCCACATTTTCCAACAAAACACAAGTAATAAATAGCTAACATAACTTCCACATCAACAATTAAAAGAAAATATGTTTCTTCCACGTGGGAATTAATCTCCATTACAATAAATTTTACCTACTGTTCATATCAATAAAACAAACTAGCAATTGAAGATCATCCTCGCTTTCTCCATAAAATAGTGTAGGCCTAAATTAACATAACCAATAGAGCCAATTCGACCCTTTTAGTAATCGATGTCGACATATGTTGTGCCAATTTTATGAGCTACATTTAAGTACTATGCATCACTAGTCATGTAGTTTCAAATTAACGTGTGAATTGATATCAATCTCCCTTCATTGCGGGAGTAACGCGAATTCCGAATTGAACGAGCTTCTACATAATTAAAAAATGATACTCCCTCCGTCCCAAATGAATGTCAGAAATTGCTCTTGATCAAGAGCAATTTGGAACATTCATTTTGAGACGGAGGTAGTACAAATTAATTCAGTAACGGGTACAATTGATACCTCTGAGAGTCCATTTCCGCTGACAGATTTCTTAATCACAACAGGATCTGTGTTATGCAAAAAAAAATCAACATAACTACCAAAAAATAATTTGAAAGAGATAAATAAGGAAAATACCGTTAGGGCTTGAAGATTTAGATAAATCAGGCCCAGATGAGGTCTTGCTTAATCTCTCTGCAGCTCTCTTTTGGCGAATTTCTTCCAACTGCGATTAAAGCATACAGGAATAAATCAAATTTAATCGAAAATTTTAAAAAACTTTGAAATTAAAATCAAGCTTTTGTTGGATTAACAAAGAGAAAAGAATGAAGGTTATTCAATACCGTTCGCCGACCGAGCGTTGCGTGATGAGACTCCATTGTAGCTTTCCAAGGTTGAAGATAAGGGAAGGGAGATCACGGTTGCCGGAGAGATGGAGTCGGACGGTTAAGCACGGCGAGTTTGGGCTTGTGGACGGGAAATGTTGGTTGGCCCGGCGTTTAACCCAAATAAACCTGAACGATCCACAGCGAAAACGCGATTTTTATTTTTTATTGTTTTTTTTTTTTTTTTAATGAGCAGAGTGAAAACGCGATATTGAGACCTTTTGTTCTTTTTAATTGAAAAAAAAAAAAAAAAAAAACAATGCTAATAAGGTCACAAAATCTTGGTTACAAAATGAGGTGACGATATTTTATTGATTGAATCGATAATGGACCCGCCACACTCTAATTAAAAACACCAATAGAATCATTACACCTAGGATTTTATGAGCAAGTTTTTGTGATTTTTTTGTGCCACTAGTATTATTCAATTTTTTTTAATATCAATTGATAATAGAAAAACAGATTGCCAAGGTCAGTCTGTCTAACTTCTGTTGTTTCGAGATTCCAGTCCGACTATCTTCTTCGTTTCTATCAACGATTTAATTTGATAAATGTTAATCATTGATTATTTTTAATGATTAATGTTTAATTAAAGTGATTTTTTATTATTCGAGAATAAAATTCTCTCTTTATTGAGTGTCGTTGTTATCTCATTTTTGTGAGAGTCGTTGTTTTCTTTCCTTTGTAAGAGCCTATGTTTGTTCGTTTGTTTGCTTCATTTTGCAATTGCAGCGATTTTTGTGTTTTCTCACGATGAAGTGGATGCCAATGTTATACCTGCACAAGGATTGTTCGTGAATTTTGGGATGTCTGGTGGGCGTTTTCTCATCAACCCGAATTCTGCAAATAAAGTACTCTGCACAACATATTATCCAATGGGGGTTTTTCTTAAATGCTGGATTGAGACAGTGTGCAAGTTTTACGAGGAATCCACACGCTCAAAATGTAGACCGGAAACACCGTTGTTGTAGGTTAAGAGTTGAAACAGCTATTGAAATTTGGTGTGAGCCTCCAATCTTTGTAGAGTGCCATCTCTTTTATAATTGTGAATGAAATTTATCGTTTGCTTAAAAAAAATTGTCATGGTCAGACACTTTTTCTTTATTTTTAGTTGGAAATAAATCAACTAACGATTGAAAAATAGTGAAATATATGAAAAATATCAACGTGAAAATTTGGGAAAAAACGCGTGTTACGCTAAGTTAGAGTAAAACGCTTTTTAAAAAATGGCGCAGTGACATTTTTGTAATAAACGGAAAGTTGTTTTGGCGCTGATAGTAAGTTCCAGTGTTAGTTTAAAAAAGTGTCAGTCATATACACTGACACATATTGACACTAAGACACTACCACTGGCACTTTTAATAAATGTCAGTATCAATTTTTATAAGTGTTAGTGTAATGGCTGACACTTTTAAACACTAACACTGAAGCTTATGAAAAGTGTCAATTCAAATGTTTATAAACGCCAGTTTGAATTACTGGGATTTTGTAATATTAACACTCGTCATTTACGATGCTCCCAGTTATTTACGAAAATGCCACCGCTTGTTTTTTTTTAAAAAGCGCCAGCGTCTTTTGAAAAACACGTTGTTCCTATGCTTAAGGTAAAACACGTTTTTCACAAGACCTGCTCAATATCAACAGGTGATTTAATGAAAATCTTAATCCTTTTGTTATTAGTGAAAATTCAACTTATGATTGAAAAAGTAATGAGGAAAAAATTAAAATATATATATTAGATGTGGTTAAATAAATAACCTCACACTCTTATGTTTCTTTTAGAAAAAAATATTAAAAAATCAACAACTCAGTCAGGGGCGGACCTATATTATAAGGTGGGGTGCAAGTACACCCGGTGAATTGTTAGTGTTAGCAAGAAAGTAATATTTATGAGATATATACAAATAGCGCAACTTCTGAATACATATTGATGGTCAAAGGGCGTTATATATGTATTTAAAAGGTTAGAGTTCATATCCCATGCGGCCATGCCTGTATTTTTTATATTCAGAATTGTTAAAAGTTTTCCCCTTTTTCTAGCTTTAATATTTTTTATTAAATCTACTATTTTCCCTATTTAATTTCTTTTTGATTTAGGCTAATTATGCTTTATAAAAAAACGATCATTTAGAGTTTTGCGTATTAATCGCATATAGATAATTATAATTAAAAGGTTTATATTGTACTTTTGTAATAAAAAATATAATTTAAAATTTTAGTGCAATTTGTGCACATGTTGAAGAGAAGCTTTACGTCAGTTTAAAATAAAATACTGTATTGCATTTTCTAAATACAAATTAAAATTATAACGCTACAAGCAAAGTACAAAAAAAAATCAGCACATTTATCACATATATTAACAATTTAAATGCACACTTATCTTAAAACATAATGAAGAAACGTTTTTTAAGCATAAATAATACTACTCGTCTAATATTTAATGAACAAAATTTAATTTAAAGATAATTAAAGTCACTAGGGCTACGTTTGTTTCGTGTAAAATGATTTCAAAAAAATGATTTCTTGAAAAATGTTTTTTCAGAAAGTGAAAATGTCGTCTTAAAAATTACATAAACATGTTTTCGATTGTTTGGTAAATCCAAATAAAACACTTTCCGAAAAATATTTTCATAAGAGAAAAAAAATTAATATGAGAAAAAAATGAGCGGGAGGGGGTGGGTTGGGGGGGGGTAGGGGCCGGGGGTGGGTGGAGGTGGATGTGGAGTGGGTAGCGTGGGGGTGTATGAGGAGTTGGTGTGTTAGCGATGAGAGTCCTAACATTTTCCGAAAAATGATTTATGGAGTAGAAATCCGAAAATCATTTTACTTAGAAAAGTGGGGAAAATATTTTCTGAAAAACATTTTACTCTAAATAAACGAAGCCTTAAACAGAATTTGGAACGAACTTTATCTGTTGGATTATGAACGATCGTTTTCTTGCTGGACAAACCAGATAATATTGAATTCGGTGAGAACCACACTTTGCTCAATCAAATCTCCGTCATACACATAGCGAGAATGAAAACATGGAGGGATTCGAAAACGCTCACGAGAGCGTTGTCGAAGCAGTTCCAACTTCCAAGTTACATATCCCTAAACATTCACACAATCACAATCTGAAATTCCACCTGTCAAAATGATACTCCATCCGTCCCAATTTAAAGTTCATAGTTTGAGTACCAAAAAAAATAAATAAATTTTAGTTTGATTTTACACGGAGATTAAGAAAAAGTAAATTTTGTGAGTATGAAATGTAAAGTGGGAGAGAGAAAGTGGGTAGCGAGTTTTTGTTGTTAGAATGACAAGTGAGTCTCACTTTCCATTTTAGGTAATAAAGCAAAGTAAGAACCTTAAATTGGGACAAACTAAAAAGGAAAGTAATAACCTTAAAGCGGGACAGATAGAGTATTTTGAGAAGACTTGTCAGAACAATTAATGAATTCGAATTACTTAGGGCAATGCGGGACACAAAAAAAATGTTTACAAAATTATGGATACAAAGTGAGGTGGCGATATTTTATTGATCGCATCGATTGTGGACCGACACACCCTAATTAAAAACACCAGCAAGTTTTTAACACATCATTTTATAAGCCACATTTTGTAGCACTTTTTGTGACTTTATATTTACCCGTTTACTTTTTGCCTAATCTAAGCTTTTGAGAACTTTCATGCCAGAAAATAACTTTGATTTTTGAACCTTTCCACTCCCCAACCCCCACACACACACACACCAAAAAAAATAAAAAAAATCCAAATTAGTGGGTGACATATTTATGAACATTCACATTTTGATTCTTTTAGAAGTTACACCTGTTAGAATTATTTTGCTAATCTACGCTTGTAATTGCTTCCACCCTATGAACTTAACTTTGAATTTAGAACTTATCCATTCTCTCCATTTCAAAAATAGAGTATACTACTTTAATTTTGTTCGCTAACTTGATTGATTTTTGACAAAAAAAAAATGGAGTAATCCTTTTTGTCCTATGAATTATAAAAATTAATATTGATATTTGTTGGGAATATGTCTTTAAATCGATGGCTATTGATTAAAGATATGTCCGCGACAAGTCGAGATAATTCCTAAGACTTGAATTGGAAAAAAGGAAATCCTTTTGGTACAAGGATTAAGGTTTGTTGGTTTAATTAGGTTTGTAATTGGTACAATAAATTATTCAAGAATTAGGAAAACCGTTTCCTAATGAGAATAGAATTACTTTGTACACAAGAAATAGGATTCCAGTTACATTGTACACAAAGAATATAATTCCTTCTCCTTTTGTGTTTCTAGTATTTATGCCTATAAATACTAACCCTCCTCTAGCATATTTTTTGCCAAACATCTTTGAGAAATACAAGTAGAGATCTAAGATCTAGATTTAGGTTGACGGAATTATTTGCCTAAATAATTCGTGCAACTAGATTAGTGAAGATCGTCTTTTGTAATTGTCATTGAATAATAATATATTCTCCCTCCGCCCGTGGACGTAGCCAAGTTGGTGAACCACGTAAATTCTTGTGTTGTGATTGATTATTTCGCTTTACATCGTTCTTTATATTTATCAAGGTTCTAAAAAACGCTAGGCGGTCGCTATCGCCGCAGAGCCGCCTAGCGCCTAGGCGGGATCTAGGCGGGGCCAAGAATTCAGAAATAATTATAATATCCTAGACGGGACCTAGGCGTTTCATGAACGCATAGCGCCTAGGCGGGGCCTAGGCGGCCTAGACGGGGGGCTTTTAGAACACTGATATTTATTGCTCTAACAAGTGGCATCAGAGCTAAATTGGTTAGGACAAGATCCGGGTATTTCGCTGCAGAAAGAAGAAGATGGGTCAAGGATTTGAATCATCGATCGAAAAGATCAATAGGAGGAATAGTATTTTATTCTTTGGCAGATCAAGATGAAGGCCCTGCAGTTCGCGTGCAGTGCACGTGCAGTTTGCGTGCAGCAAACGTGCATCACACGTGTAGTTTACGTGCAGAAAACGTGCATCGCACGTGCAGCGTTCGTGCAAAAATATGGGTGTCTAGGTTGGACACATCAAGACATAAGTCGTGTTGAAAAAATAAGGCTTATTGGCACCCTCATGACGAGTAGATCTAGTACAGACAGCGAGTCAGCAGGGATAGTTGCGGAAGGTAACAAGGATTCTAGCAAGAAGAAGAATTCTCAAAAATCTTCTAGCAAGAGAGGCCCGAGACCTGATGAAGTTTGTAATTTCTACAAGGATGGGAAGTGAAGCGATGAAGTGATGGATTCTCTGGAGAAGGCGCATTCACAAATCATCATGGGTCTTGGTGATGATGTTCTCGTGGAGGTTGCTATGGAAAATAGTGACAGTGTTTATTTTGCTCTAATAGTTGAAGAAGGCTCACGGCGTGGGGATGAGTGGCTTCTAGATCCAAGGGAAGAGCTAAACGAGATAGTTGAGGAAAAGGTGGAGCCGATTTCTACAAGGAGTAGATGGGCAGACGATCCTGAGGTACAAGATGATTATCCGCAGATTGAGTTGGGACAGTTTATCTCGGTGGGCGAGGTTCACGGCCGAATGAACTCGCCAAGCACAAAAAACTTTTAGTCGCCCGGAAGGGGCGGTGCTCTAGATAGGTGGTCTAGAGGCACTAAGGAATGCTAGGCTTAGCATATCGTCCGGTTGCTTGGGAGGAGCAAGGTTGTCTGGCGTGAAAAAGGGTGCTTGAGGTAAAGCACAAGGTTGCATTCTATTTGCCTTTGAATGAGTGGGTTCGAAGCTTTCTAGAATAGTTCGAAGCTCATCATTGGATTGGGATTGAGAAGCAATCGAGACAAGGTACAATCTGCGGATTTAAGGTGTAGTCTTTTCCAAGGATCCGGAAGTTGATACACAAGTCTAGTCGGCAAAAGGGGTTCTTAAATTCTAGAGGTGTACAGCCTCAAATGTTCGGCGAAACACTGTGTTGATGGTCTAGAAGTCTTTCTAAGACATCAATACTAGTTTCTTAGCTCTCATCGGCGTTATGGAGAGGTCGAAGAAACAAGATAAGTAAGAGAACATGTTAGTGGAGTATTGTAGCAGTTCGTGCAGACATCGCGTAGTCGTGCAGTTCATGTACAATTTCCTTTTGTGCAGATGCTTATGGGGAAGAAATCTAAATAAGTAGTCAGGGGTTCGAGATACATTACCAGAATGAGAAGTGATTTGTTCAAGTCATTCAAGAGTGTTTGTCCATGTTCGTTCGTGATCCAAGAATAGTTCGAAGCACGTTGAAGTTTGAGACAAGATCAACTGTCGTCATTTGGGTAATATGGCATTCGAATTTGGTGATTGTGAATTTGGTATTTCGGATATGGTGGTCAACGTTGTGGTGAAGGTTATAGGGATCTAGAAATTATTGCACAAGTTGAGCCGGAAAAGTCGTTTGCTTGACTAAGTAAACGTTGTTGTTCTTGGGTGAACAAAGATTGGGTCTTGACAAAGACAAAGGCGGTGGCGGAGGTGGAGAGATATATTCGGAAGCGTATGATTCAACTCAAGGTGGAGTTGTGGTCGGTTCGTGGATATAAATTATGGTTCGGGGAGATTCAAAGTCAAGGTGGAGATTGTTGGGAATATAATATGTCTTTGAATCGATGGCTATTGATTAAGGATATGTCCGCGATAAGTCGAGATAATTCCTGAGACTTGAATTGGCAAAAGGAAATCCTTTTGGTACAAGGATTAAGGTTTGTTGGTTTAATTAGGTTTCTAATTGGTACAATGAATTGTTCAAGAATTAGGAAAGCTGTTTCCTAATGAGAATAAAATTACTTTGTACACAAGAAATAGGATTTCAATTACAATGTACACAAGGAATATGATTCCTTCTCCTTTTGGGTTTCTAGTATTTATCCCTATAAATACTAACCCTCATCTAGCATATTTTTTGCCGGACATCTTTGAGAGATACAAGTAGAGATCTAAGATCTAGATTTAGGTTGACGGAATTATTTGCCTAAATAATTCGTGCAACTAGATTAGTGAAGATCGTCTTTTGTAATTGTCATTGAATAATAATATATTCTCCCTCCGCCTGTGGACGTAGCCAAGTTGGTGAAGCACGTAAATTCTTGTGTTGTGTTTGATTATTTTTTTGATCATCGTTCTTATGTATATTTTGCTCTAACAATATTATTCTTACACATGCATCAACAATAAATTTAAAATTTTATCAAGACAATAATACACTTTAAATTAAGATAAAAATTTGTGCGAAACAGTCTTATACGTGAGATGGATCTCGTTGAGTGAGTAAATAATTTGCCTCCTATGAACGGGGGCGGGTCAAACCTATTTCTTCTGTCATCGAAATCTGTCTAATGTGTGAGACCGTCTTACCATACTTAGTCTTAAATTAATTCTCCCTAAATTTCAGTGAAATTGATCACTAACATTTTTTCTAGATATGGGATTATTATACATAGCAAATATCTCTATGGAATCTTCTTTTGGCTTTAGTTTAGGTAGCTAAAGCCATCGATAAAAAGTTGGTCACATATTCCAGAAAAAAAGGTAAATAGCATCTTCTTTTCTTTTTCTAATAGTTAAGTTATCTATATCCACAAAAACATCCATTTTTTTCTTTTAAGTGTTTTGAATATATTCTGTATACACATCTTTGAACAAATTCCTAATGTGAGTAGCACTATAAAGAAAAGGAATAGGGTGTGGAAGATAATATAAAGTTTTCATCAATATATCGTCAAATTATTACTATCATTATTGTTGTGCTTGAAAGAAGATGCGTTTTTTCTTTTGTTGCCCTCGCTCAAATTCCAAAGATGCAACCCCCGAGCCCAATATTCCATCGCAACAAGAAGTTTTACAGCCAAACATCCCGAAGGAAAAATCTTTCAATTCCAAACCAAATTCCATCCCGAATGTAAAATCTTTCGATTCCAAACCAAATGACGAGCCTATAGCAAAACAATCTTCCAAGTCTAAACAGTTTGAGACATCATTGCAGCGAAATCCTTCAAATGTCAAGCCGAATCGTGCAAAAAATGATGATGGAGCAACAAAATTTGAGCCCAAAAGTGAGTCGTCAGAGGCATCATGTCAAGAAAAATCTTCAAACACCAAGCCGTATAATGACTTTAGTGATGGAGGAAAAGCTACTATGCCGCCGACTCAACCTTCTTATTGTGAACCCAAACACGAGCCAAAGACATTATGGCAAGAGAAATCTTCAAACATCAAGTCGTATAATGACGATAAAGATGGAGGAAAAGCTATTATGCCAACGCAAACTCCGTATTTTGAACCTAAGCACGAGTCAGAGACATCATGGCAAGAGAAATCTTCAAACGCCAAGCCTTACAATAATAACGGAGGTAAGGCTACTATGCCAACACAATTTTCATATTTTGAACCCAAACATGATTCAGAGGCATTGTGGCAAGAGAAATCTTCAAACGCGAAGCCATACAATAATGATGGAGGTAAGACTACTATGCCAACACAATTTTCATATTTTGAACCCAAACATGATTCAGAGGCATTGTGGCAAGAGAAATCTTCAAACGCGAAGCCATACAATGGTAATAAAGACGGTGGAAAAGTTACCATGCCAACACAAACTTCATATATTAAACCAAAAAATGAGTCAGAGACGTCATGGCAAGAGAAGTCTTTAAACGCCAAGCCGTACAATGCCAGTAAAGATGGAGGAAAAGTTACTATGCCAACACAAACTTCATACTCCAATTTTGAACCGAAGAATGAGTCTGACGCACAGTGGCAAGAAAGATCTTCAAATGCCAAGCCATATACTGGCAATGAAGATGGGCAAAAAGCTACCATGCCACTACAATTTTCCCATTTTGAACCCAAGAAAGAGTTGGAGACATCATTACAAGATAACTCTTCAAATGCAAATATGTATCGTGGCTACAAAGACGGAGGAAAAGCTACTAGTGGTCATACTACAACCATGGTTGTGACACTAACCACAACCATGTTGGGTAGCGATAAATCAGACCATACTGGTAGAGGACCTGGCGGTAGTGGTGGTGATAATTACCGTGGTGGTGGTGGTGGTGGTGGGTGGTGACGGCAGCTTTCATATGTTGATGTGCTATAGTTCATATTAATTTTTTTTTTTCAAGTTATTGTGGCTAGTTTAAATCTCTTCACCAATTTTAATGTAGTTGATTTTGATTGAAATCTTGAAAGAGATATCTACTTATGTGTATATTTTCTGGTGTTTAGATTTCAATTTACTGAATTCAAGTTAAAGTTTTGTTATCTATCAATAGATTTTGACATTTCATAATTATATTTATTTTCATGATCAACTTTTAAGGCCTTGAAATTTGAAAATTCCAAATTTACACTTGAAAGCGTATGCTTTACTATTAAAACTGTTTTATCTATCATGATTATTATTTTTCAATTCGACAAGAAAAATACTTTATAGATTGACGGTTTTAACTATAGATCTGACTATTAATTTATATCCCCGCTATGTGACTTAAGACGATCAAAAATTTGCAATTTTAAGTGAAAATAAGGTAGTTTTAAAGTTAATAAAACCATTTTTATTTAACAATAATTATTTTTTATTACTTATTGTGTTTTTTGAAATTATTGATTTTCATCAACTATTGCCAAGTCTAAAATATCTATCCATATATTTTTTTAAATTACAGTAGATATAGTTTTTTTTTTTTTTTTTTGATATAGGTATTAAGAAGTGTATTTTGTTAACAAAATCCACCCATTCCGTAATGGAAAATCTTATTACAAATTAGTTTCCTACACTTTAAGAAAAATGTGATTTAAATGCGCAGTTTAGTTATAAAAAATACTGATTGTAAAAGGTCACAATATGGCACGTACTGCCGCCGTCCTAATTTAATTTGCATGCCTTTTTTTTTTTTAAGGGTGTCATTGATAAGTCTTATTTTCAAAAATAAAAAATTTTTTTAATATTTACGTTACCCTATTTGCTATACGTGCTCACACTTAAATTGTAAGTCTCACTTACATATACAATTACACAATCTACTCGTAATTTTTTTTTTCACGCACAACACATTGAATATATTTATTTTGAATATATATTAACCACACAATGTTCAAGGGACCTTTTTTCTTGCTTAAGAAATCCACAAGAATCGCATATTATAAAGGTGATTCATATGGATAATGATAATTATAGTGAAACTCAAAGGGAAAACTCATAACGAAACTCTGTAATCCGTTGGATTGTAATAAGTCTTTGTAGACCCCACTGTTAAAAACTCATTCAACAGATTAGAGTGTTTCACTATGAATTTTCACTTTGAGTTTTCACTATGTGTATCATTGTCCGATTCATATTGGCTATGGAATGCCTCAAAATACGAATTATTTCCCTACCAATACAAAAGGAAAACCATCATGAAGTATGAACCGTTTCAGATTCTTATGTTGAAAATGAGAGAGGATAGGAATAGGAATAATATAGCTTGACAAATTCATTATCATTTTTTTTGTTGTGAAACAGGAAAAGTAGCAAAGGACACTCTATCTATCTCGTAATAAATATCCTCTCTTCCCCATTTAAATTGATTAAATCTTTTCATTTAAAAAAGAGGAAGTTTTGTGTGAGACGGGTCTAGTTGACAGAAGAAATGGACTTGCCCCGCCCCACACATAAAGGAGCAAACCATTTACTCTTTCAACAACGAGATCTGTTTCACGTGTGGGACCGTCTCACACAAGTTTTTGTCTTTAAAAAATTGTACTCACTCTGTGTAACGCCCATCCTTAATCTCGTTAAATATTTGACGTACTTGTTAAATACTTGAACTTGCATAGTATGTGTTAGTTTTACTTGGGTTAGTTTCTTAACTACTTTAGAATATTAAGGTGGTTAAATGTTTAGTTTTGACTTTTGGGTCATTTGTGAAAATTTGACTTGAGGGGCCTAAGTGTCATTTTTGAAAGTTGAAAGGATAAAACTTATGTTGCTTCCTTCTCTGAATCATTTTCCTTGAAAAACTTCTTGTTCTTTCCTCTGTTTCAAAGTTAAGGTTAGGTTTTTACCCTATTCTCGACTCCTCGAGCTTAATTATCCCTCTGTACTTGATTCTGATCCCGGATAAATATTCGTGGCATTGAATAGAGCGTTCCAGGCCGAACAGAAATTTATTTGGGTAACTTTGATTTTTGACTAGGTAAGTTATTAGCTCCCCCTTGCTTGTAATAACATTCATATATGTTATTCTTGATACTTGTGTTTGTCAATTTCGCGTTTGGGGCAATTTTTGTGGTACTTGTAAATTTGAGACAAAGGGAGTATAATTCCTCTGTGTAAAATGATGAAAGAACTTGGAAATAATAGTTTACACATGTTATGCACTTTTGGGGTTTGCTATAATGTTAGTAAAAAGTTACTCATACGCTTGGGACGGAAAATTCTAAGTCTGTGAAGAAATTGGGTTTTTGCTGATTTTGGCCTTGGGCGCCCGCCCAAAGGGGCTATGGGCGACTGCCCATAGGATCAGTTTGACTATGTTCCAAAGGCCTATTCTGGGCGACCGCCCATAATCCCTGTTTCACAAAAGTGTTTCAAACTAAATGGAGATGAAAGTTTATCCCTCTAAGGCATAGAGCCTTAGTATAAGATGTCCTAGCAAGTGTATAGGTACCTTTTGGGGCATTAGAGCTTGGTCTTGAATATGAGTGCTCATTGAATTAGAATGAGAACTTAGTATTTAACATGAACACTTATAGAACTCAAATGAGAACTTAAGTATAAGAGTAGTAACTCTTTTATATGTTTTGAAAGTGCTATGAACAAGCACTAATGTGTTATACTTGTCTTGAAACCAATGATTATGCACCTTAGGGGCATTAGAACAAAGTCTTGAACTTGAATATCCTAGGAATAGGATCAAGAACTTATAAGAGTAGAAGGTATAACTCTTATACATGCTTCAATGTCCAAGATTGGAATTATGACTTGAAGTATAAGACAATAATAATGACTTATATTGGATGACTTGAATATAAGATAATAAAATCTTGTACATGAATGCCAATAATTGATGGTAAGACTTGAATATAAGATAATAAAATCTTGTACATGATTTGATGCCAATACATATGTATGGTAATGAACTAGAAAGTGCTATGAACAAGCACTAACTTGTATGAGACATGTTCTTGTTATGTGTGTGCAAACATTGCATATAGTTGCTTGATAACAAGGTGACTTCTTGATTACTTGAAGCATGTTCCTTGTTGAGCTAGTCCACTACTTTTGGATTAGTTATTCTCCCGTAGTTCAAGTAAATACCTACTTGTACATTCTTGTGTGAGTCCAGCTGGTTCTCCTTGCTTGTTCGGAAATATATAGGTTCACGCTTATCGCGAGAGCTGGGGCTTAAGTGATAATCGGGTCCCTATGTATTTGCGCTTGACCCCTTACTACCGGCCATAGTAAGGGCATAGCTTCCTTGGTTGGAGCAATACGCCTGACTTAAGTGAATGCTAAACTCTTGAACACCTCGTGAGTCTTGATCTTGGGAATGACACTGGTTACCGGGTCTTCTGATATATACTGAATAATCAGTTTCTTGTTATTGATCGTGATTGTCAAAGTAATACAAGCTACGACAACAATGGTATTCTTGGGAGGAATAAGGAAGAAAGCAATATCCTTTGTAACTTGCTTGTTTAGCCTTATGTGCTACTTGATGACTGGCTTAGCCTCTCATATACTTGTTACTTGATGATACTTGATATATGATTACTTGAGTATCTACTTGAATTGCATGATAACATGTCATGTAGTTGCATCTAATAGCTTACTGAGATTTATCTCACCCCGTTCCTTGTTTATTTGTTTTCCTTAGATCAAAGGAAAGCTAGTGATAGTGCGCAGTGAGGCTCGACATAGCATGGAGCTTACTACGCAGGTGGTTATTCTTTTGGGGATCGTGATCCTTTTACATTTTGGTGAGGACGATGTATTATGGGTTTTGTAACTCAGTATTTTTTGGTAGACTTGTTGTCTCTTGTTGTTTCTAGACATCTTAATGCCAGCATATGTGCTAGGCATGTTTCCGCTGTGTATAATCATGTTTGGTTTAAATTTTCTTGTCTAGAACTTGTGGTGAGAGCTATCTTAGCTCCTTACTCTAGAGTATATATATCATGTCAGTTTGTTATAAACAGTTGTCCTCCAGTTTGTTGTTAATTCTTGATTCTTGTTAGTCACGTGCATCCAGGTTCGAGGTTCTATTAGGGGATCCCGGGACCTGGGGGCGTGTCACTCTGACCCTAAATATATGTCTAAATTCCATTTAGGGTAATCAGAAAATCTCTATGTTTCATACAATTTAGTGGCAAAGATTCGTACGAGTAGGTTTTGTGGGAAACTAGTTCCTCCATAAGTTATAAAAAAAAAATTGTTTTTAACCCTTAAACCCTAAACTCCAAACCTTAAACCCCAAACCTTAATCCCTAAACCCTAAACCTTAACCCCTATAAAAACATGATTTTTTTTTAACTTATGGAGGAACTAGTTTCCCCCCAAATTTTCTCGATTCATATATAATCATGTAATCATATTTCCAAATATTTAGTTTTGCATCTTTAAAGAGACAGACCAGAGAAAAAAAGGCCTATGTAATATTTTTTTTTTTCAATAAAATCATTTATATTGGGACAATTTTTTTTTAAATAGACATTCATTTAGAAATAGAGGGAATGATTGTTTTGTTTGAATTTTACATTTTCATCAATACTTTTTTTTTTTAAATGTGAAATTTACATTATCAAAATTAAGCCAAAATAAAATAAAATACTAAATGCATTTCAAGTGGAGCCCGGATATAATGAGAAAGTATTTCATCAAATTGCATTGATTTTTAAGTGGCAAAACAAATTCTAAGAAAAAGAATTTGTTTGGCGACTTAAAAATCAATGCAGCCGTATATTTGGTGATTCAAGGTTCCTTCCCCAATTTACAATAATCAATGGTAAAGTATAACAAGAAAAATTTAATTATTGTGTGAATTTCATTATTTATTTTTTGGGAAAATATAGAAATATGCCATTGTACTTAAATCAAGTATGCAAATATGCCCTTATACAAGTTAATTGCCATATTAGCCCCCGTAGTTAAGAAAAATGAGTGGATATTAGGACACCGTCATCTTTCCATCCAAATCTTAACGGAATTGCTGACTGGGCATCCTAGTTGGAATGTGAAATTGACTATGTGGAAAAGAAATTGCCCATGTGGAATTTGATGAGTATGATGGACTCAAAACTACGTCGTATTGATAGATAAAGTCAATGTTCGTTAAATAGTTAACAAATATGTTAAATAATTGATGAAATATCAGTTTCTTAACCACTTTAGTTAGCAAGTCAGTTAAAACCTCCCAAATCTTCTTTAGTCATCCTCACCAACTATCATATTCTACAAAAACACCACTGTCACCCACCATCATCCACCACCACCACCATTAAAATCAACCACCATCAAACACATCCCCAACCACCGTCTAACCAACCAACCAGCCACCGTCAACACACGCCCACCACTGTCTAACCATCACCTTGCCACCATCTAAAAACCATCGGTCACCACCATCTCAAAATCACCGGGCACCAACCAACAATTGCCCTTTTGAAACCAGATTTGAGTTTTAAATCGCTACACACACACACACGACAAACATTCAAACCCATTATCAGATTAATAGGACTTAAAATTCCTCCCCATATCTAATTAATAGATTCGAAAATAAAAATAAAACTCCACAAAATTAATAAAATTAACGCAAAAACAACAAATCAGACATAAAATCGAAGGCACGCACACATTTGGATTTTGAAATCAACGGAGGGGATCGACGGTGTTGTTGTTGTTGTTGGAGGGGGAGAGAATGGAGTTTGGCGGCCAAGGTGAGGGAGAGGAAAGGAAAGAGGGAGGGGGAGTCGGCACTAGGGAAGTGACGATGT
The DNA here is from genome assembly GCA_026119855.1 of Campanula takesimana. Lineage (NCBI taxonomy): Eukaryota > Viridiplantae > Streptophyta > Magnoliopsida > Asterales > Campanulaceae > Campanula > Campanula takesimana. The sequence continues at coordinate 361,411 of JAOWBW010000663.1, read as the reverse complement.
CGATGTTGCTGGATGATGATGTTGACAGGGGTGGATCGGTGGGGTGGCGCAGAGGTGGAGTGTCATGACCCGAGTCCCGAGGTCCTATATGGTATCTCGAACCAGGTGTGTGAACCCTGCTATAAAACGGACATGACGCTTGCTAATACTATATCCATAAACCTGTATAATACACGAGCTACACTTGCTCGACAACAGAATACTAAAAAAGACCATAGGCTAACCGCCTTTACTATTGAACAACCAAACCAACTAGAGTTGTGAAAAACTCTAGACACGCCTGGAAACAAAGGCCGGCACCATAAATAATAACACACTTTTTACAGGCACAAAACACATCTACCCAAATTTACAGAGTTTATATAACTCAGTAAAACCATCGTCCTCACGAAAATAAACATATATAAGCTCAATAGAGCAACTACCCATAAAAGAAACAACCTTCTCAAAGATTCCCGCTAAGTCGTACCTTACTGACGATCTTCCTTGCCTGAAAACTAAGGAAAACAAATAAACAAAGAAACGGGGTGAGTCGAAACTCAGTAAGTTACTATAAAAACAATAAAGCATTCTTAATAAGTAATGCGAACATTAAACATATAACATATAATATGAGAGGCAATCTCAACTCAACAAGCATCACATAATAGCTGAAGAAAACACATTACAAAGGATACGGGATCAGGAAAACCCTCTGATCATCTTCAATGCACCTTATTCCTCCTCTCGCACATGTACTGTATGTGCAGCACCCACACGCGATATGTGTCGCATCCACTTGTTAAGACTGTAGCACTAAATTGTGAACCGGTATTCGTATTCACGCGACGTGCTGGCCCCTACAGCACAGCAACTAGCCACGGGAAACTAGCTTACCAAAGTTACGCTATTGCTATAACAGTGGGGCTATAAACCCCAACCGTGGCCATCGGAGGGGAAAGGTCACAGATGTATAGACCCACGGTTATTGGGGCTAAGTAATAACCGTGCATCTATACACCCCCAAACACGTACGCCAGCTGTACTCAAATGCACAAGTAGATGTTTACTTGTCCTAAACCAATTTAACTAGGCCCAAAAGTAGTGGCCTTTCCATATTTCACATGAGCAATTGCATCATATTCCTCAGCATCAACATGTAACCATACGCAAATATCCATCAACCATATGGCACATAAAGTGTCCATCATAACATAACCAATCCAAGTATGAGCCCATAAGTATTAGACTCAAATACGTAATAGCGCAGGTCATATTGTACCTACTCACCGTTACTTAACACGCGTATAATCACAATTATAATTTGAGCGCTCCTAATTTAATTTAGGAACTTATTTATGGTACGGGGTAACTTTATTACGCCCTATACGACTCCGTCGAGTCTTTTACTAATTTTGGGTCCTAATTACTAGTTATACTACCGCCACTCTTTCGTCCCAAAATTATTATTACAAGCAACAATTCTAATTATTTAGGTCCATTTAACTAAGTAATATGTATATACAATTACATATTAACAAAATAACAAACACAATTAATATTCACAATTTCATATTTGACAATAAAAGCATCATTTATAGCATTTATGCACAAAACTATAATTAAAGGGGGAAATAGTAACTTACAAATTAACGAAATTCCACCGATTAAACCTTTTAATTTTGCTGTCAAAATGATCACCGAGGTTGAACATGCACTTCTACGGAGTTGGGTTGTTGAACGGAAGGTTGATTAGTGAAGGAAGAAGAAAGTCGGGCATGAAAACCCCTTCTTTGTTGAACTGGAACGGAACAGAGAGGAGTAGGCCAAGTATTTACGCAAATGAAGTCTCTGGAGCTTGAGGATTTATACTCACTTTTTCAATGTTTTCAAAACACCCTTCAACTTTGGCTAAATTACAAATAAACCCCTAAGAATTCAGTTTAACACACTAGCTCCTCAAACTTTCTTAATCCTAAAATACTAATCTAACTACTTGAGTACTCTTATATTTAACTAGTCATTTTACTAACTCTAAATTACACACTACAAAATATGAAGCTTTATTTTATTTCATACTTTTATTTTAAATATAATTTATAATTTGATAATTTATAATTTTAATAATTTATATATATATATATATATATATATATATATTTATTTATCATTATTAATTTTAGACGAGTCAATAGACGAACCATACATTCAAATAAAATATTAAAACACAAAATAATGCACAAATAAATGATGTAATGCACGAAAATGTATGCAAATGGGACGGGCGTTACATGGAGGTTTGAAGAAATTGGGCGGCACAAACGAACGGAAGACGAAAGGGAACTAGGGTTCGATGGAGGCGTGGAACTGGTCTTCAGATTAGGGTTGGCTTTGTTATAGGGATGATTTTAATTTTAACCCCCTTTACCTTCTAAAATATTTCACATTCTATGAGGGGTGTAATTGTAAATAAGTATTTTAACTTTATATTATTGTTAAGTGCCAAAACGACGTAGTTTTGAGTCCATCGTACTCAACAAATTCCACCTAGGCAATTTTTGTCCACGCAGTAAATATCACATGCCAAATAAGTAGCTTAGTCAGCAATTCCGTTAAGATTTGGATGGAAAGATGGCGGCGTCCTAATATCCACTCATTTTTCTTAAGTACGGGGGTTAATATGGCAATTAACTTGTATAAGGGCATATCTGCATCCTTGATCTAAGTACAAGGGCATATTTCTATATTTTCCCTTTATTTTTTTTTGAGCAAATATCAATTCAATTAATCAAGAAACACATCCGCATATATGATGACTCATATTTATATCTATATTATAATGGCAAATACTCATATGCGACGGTCGCACGCTGTGCGGCGAGCCGTCTCATGAATATTTGTTCCGCTGCTTCTCGCATCCACCTGCTCCGCTACAGCCGACTGCCAGATTCAACCCTACCACTTCTCAGATTGCGACACACGTCATCCTTAAAAAAAAAAAACCCCAATAACTTTAAAATGCTATATCTTGAGATTTTGAAGTCGAAAAAAAATATTAAAAATACCGGTGTGTTCGTCTCGACTAGACGAATAAAACTAGATAGGTCATGATATGGTTTGATTTTTTTCTTTTTATTTTTTTTAACATACAAAACAAGTGAGCTGCTCGTCATAATAAAATGTAACACTTTCTTATGAAGAAAGTAACAGTTTGGTCTTAAAAAAGTAACACTTTTATTGTAAGATATAACATCAGTTTCGCAAATAACATAAATAATTTTTGTGATTAGGAAAAGTAATAATTGAAGTGTAACACAGTGCATATATGATTGTAATATGCTATATAGATGAATGTAACAGTTTTATAGAGTAAATGTTACTTTTTTTCTTTTAAAAAAAAATAAAAATTCAAGTATATAAGCGGTTTTATATTTCAATTGAATCTAACCCTAGAAAAGTGTTACAATTGAGAAAAAAAATGTTACATTCATTTATTATAAAATGTAATATTAATTTAGTTGTCAATCTTATGTTATCTTTAATCTATTTCATCAAAATTGTGGTACATTTTTGAGGAAAAAAAGTGTTACATATGAGGAAAAAAGTGTTACATTTCTTTACAAAAAGTGTTACTTTTGCTGGCGAGAAAAAAATGACAGGGAAAAAAAGTTGAAAGGCAAAAAATAAAAAAAAACCTCGGCTTACCTGTGAGCCGTCTCACGCCGTGAGACGGTCTCACATGAGACCGCCCCTATTATAATAATGTTTATTTTTAGAAACATATTATAATAATGTTTTTTTTGAGAAAAATATTATAATAATGTTTATTAATAACCACATTATTGATTTTATATAAAAATAAGTGGAGATTAATCTATATAAAATAAATGATAAACATTGGTTGAGATTAGATATGTGCAAAATAAATCATACCGGCCATAGTTAGTTCCTGTTTGTTTAGATGGTGGGATAAGAATAGAAGAATGAGTGGATTTTTTTTTATTTTTTTGGGGTACAAAGAATGAGTGGGATTTCGAACCGCTCCACCCAATGGTTCCGATTAGAGCCACCTCATATTTTTTTTGTTTGACGGATGAGATGTGTCCGAGCTCGGTAGGACCCACAAAAATTGAAATCATTCTAGCCGCACAGATGATGAGCTCGCCTATGTGGCCTTGATCGGAGCCGTTGGGTGGGGGGTGGAGCTAATTTGGGTGGAGCGGTTCCGAGTCCGAATGAGTGGAATTTATGAAGACAACAATTGAAGTTTCTTTTTTGATTCTTCCTTCCTTCCTTTTTTTTTTTTTAGTTGTATTTCAGTTTACTAGTAGGTAACCCGTGCTTTGCACGGGAAACTAATTTACTATTTTTTTTAGCATTTTGTTTTTTAATGTTGTATTTAATAAAGTAACATAATTTTTTATAATATAACTATAATGTACTCCCTCCGGTCCAAAATAACTGTCACTTTTGGACCAAAATAATTGTCATTTTGAGCTAAATGTCTCTCTTATCCTTGCATTGAAACTTGTTCTCTTTTATTAATTATCTTAGTGTGAGATATTAATGTAAGAAAGTTGCACACTTAATAGGTGTAAAGTTGGAACTTTTGTCACTAAGTCATGATAATTATTACATTTCTTAAGAATTGTGCAAATGCAAAAAAGACAGTTATTTTGGACAGGAGGGAGTACATGAATTAAAACGTTTGCTTACAAATTTAAGAAAGTTGTGTTAATTTTTTAAATTTTTTTATAAATAATTTGTATTTATTATGATAATTGAAATTTGAATATAAAGATGAATTATTATTGTTATGATTTGACTTTTAATTTTATAGATAATTGACTTAATAATATTAGCTATTGTTCAATGAATGATTTTATATTATATACACACACATTATGATTAGTACATATACATTAATGTGTTAGTAGAATAATAATTTTATTATGTCTTAAATAAATAACTTTTCTAGCTATAGTAACAATAGAGTATCAATCATCTTAACTAATACTATTATTAGTAATGATTAAAATAACTATTACAATTAACTAATATTATTAATAATATTTATTAACAAATATAATAACTATTATTATTCACTAATAATATTAATAGTAATAATTAACCTATATAGTAACTATTATGATTAATTAATACTCTCTCCGTCCTAGAAAAAGAGTCATACATTGTTTGCGCGCACTTATTAAAGAAACAATAGAAAATTGGTAAATATTGCAAGTGGGTTGAGGGTATAATTGTCCAAAACCCTATTCATTCTTTCTCATCATTTGTCATTTTAGGAAATAGACTATTACTCTGGAACGTACAAAAATAGAAAGTAGGACTCTTACTCTCGGACGAAGCGAGTACTATCAATAGTAAATATTAAAATATATTGTATAATGATTAAATAATATTATTAATAATAATAGTTAACTTATATAATAACTATTATGATTAACTAATAATACTATTAATAATAATAATTAATATATATAGTAACTATTATGATTAACTAATACTATTAATAGTAATTTTAATTTATTTAACAGTTAATTATAATTATTAAATATAAATTTTAATTATAATGATAGTTAACTATTAATTGTCAACTATTATTTTTAACAGTATTAGCTAATAATATTAGTTACTATATAAAGTAACTATTATAGTAATTATTACTAATAATAGTAATAGTTACTATAAGTAGTTAACTATTATAGTAACTATTACTAAGAATAGTAATAGTTAACTATAGTACTTAACTATTATAGCTAACTATTACTAATAATAGTAATAGTTAACTATAGTAGTTAAGTAATATAGTTAACTATTATAGTAACTATTACTATTATTAGTAATAGTTAACTATAATAGTTACCCTATATAGTAACTAATATTATTAGCTAATACCAATAGCTAATAGAAAAAATAATGAAAAGTCACTTATTTATGAGGATAGTGTTGATGTGGCATCACCAAATTCAAGTTTTTCCATGACTTATCCAAATGGCAACCCCTTAGCCCTCCTTACCAACTTTAATATATATATATATAGATTTATTTTTTACTCCTTACTTTCGTGATTTCATCAACATCATTCATTTGAATACTTTTATGAAAATCGTGTTTTTCCTAGCAATTAGAAAGAAAAAAAAATCTTTAAACAATCGGTGGCATTTATAGATAACTAACACTTATTTTTTTAAAAGTGGTGACATTTTCGTAAATAATTGGAAAGTACGAATCAGAATTGTTAATGCCAGAGCCAATGTTATCAAGTTCCAGTCACTCATACTAACGTTTATAAAACATTGAAACTGACACTTTTTAATAATTGCTAGTACTAATGTTACGAAGTGCGAGATATTTTTTTCTGCCATTTATGAATATTAAAACTGACACTTGTTATTGTTAGTGATAGTGTTAAAGAGTGCGAGCCATGTATAATGATACTTATAAATATTGAAGCTAGTAGATTTCAATAAGTGTTAGTGGTAGTGTTAAAGAGAGTCAGTATGTGTGTTAAAGACTAGAGTGACTGTAGTAGTGTTAAAGAGTGTTAGCTAGGGCTGGGAGAATTTGTGAATCTGCATCAACCAACTTGTGTACCAACCGTACCAATTATAATTGGTATGTGAAAATAGGTATACCAAAATGTTTGTACCGTACTACCGCACCAATTCTATATAATTGGTTTGTACACAGTATATATATTTGATGTTATTTGGTATACCGTGTGTTGATTAATTTTTTAAAAAATAATATTATAAATATTAATTATATATAGAATAATAATAAAATTTCTTCTAATATTCTATCCCTAAATTGGAAATACCCAGTTTGTTATTGTTTTGTTTTTGAATGTTCCGTTGATTGATTTCCTGTCTAATCTGCTGTGAAACAGAGTGATCGTTGATAATACTAAGGGAAGGGAACTATCAGAAGACGGATTCACATTCAGAGAATAGACATTCCATCCGTCTCAAATTGATTTTTCTATTTTTTCCTAGTTACTACGAAGATACTTTGAATAATAATTACTCAGTTTAGTTTAATTATTTTAATGAACATTTAAAACTTGTTATTGATACACCATCAACAATATTTTTAATAATAATTTTAAATTTTTTATTAAAATAATTAAATTTATTACTCAAAATACTCTTATAATAACTACAAATAAAGTAAAAAAATCATTTCAAGACTGAGTTGAGAAGGAGTATGACTTTTATTTACACAAAGGAGGTTGTTCTAGAAAAAAAAGGGTTTCTTGATGGGATTAACTTATGAATATTAATACTATTGTTATAAAACTGGAGAACCAAGAGCATAATCTCAATATATAATATTTTATTTCAAGACTATTATAGAGAAAGTGTACAAGAGAGAAAGATAGAAGTTAAGAACTTCTGAAGTCTATTGAAATGAAAACTAGAGCCTACTATTTATAGGTGGAAATTGGCTTCCTCTATAAGCTTCCATAAGGATAAACACTATCCTTTAGTAAGGATTCCTTAGTAAGCTTCTCTGAAGATATTTACCAAGCTTCCATAGTAAGCTTCACTGAAGATATTTACAAAGCTTCCTTAGTAAGCTTTGCGAAAGATAATCTTGCAAAGCTTCTCTTGTACACTTCTGGTTCAAAGGACATCCACATAATAATATATTATAACACTCCCCCTTGGATGTCCGCAGCTAAGTAGCATGCCTCATTAAAACCTTACCAGAGAAAAACCTTGTCGGATAAAAACTCTAGTGAAGGCAAAAGAGTACACGATTTCTTAGCTTCATGATGCTCCCCTTGAACAAAACATTACTCGCGATCTCTTAGTAGCCTGCTCCTCCTTGGAGATTCCTTTTGAATGATAATTTTGTCGTACGTGTTTCCTCATAATCAATTTCAGGTCTTTGCGAAAAACCTTGTACAACAAGACGTGCTTTATTCTTGTTCAACAAGACGTGCTTTATTCTTGTTTTCGCACAAAGACCCATTTTTACTCTACTAGTTTTACACCTTCAGGTGTATGGACTACAGGTCCGGAAAACTCACGCTTCTCAAGTGAGTTGAATTCTGCTTGAATTGTCTTTCTTTTTGGCCAATTATTTCAATATCGATACTCGTCGATACACCTAGGTTCATGACCCTCATTATTTTTCATAACATTAAGCGCTATATTATATGCAAAAATATTGTCGATAATTGTTTCCTCTCGGTTCCATCTTTTTCCTGTACTGACATAACTGATCGAGATCTCATCATTCTTAATGATTACAGGTACCTGAACTTCTTCTGGAAGTATTTGATCAGATTTGTCATGTATCTCTTCAGGAGATTCATTTACCTCGACGGGGCTTTTCTCATAATTTGCTCATTTTCTCTGTCGAGGATTTTTGTCTTTGGAACCGATAGGCCTTCCACGCTTCAGGCATGGTTTAGATTCATTAGCAGATTGTCAAATCGGGACATCAATCCGTATAAGAGCATTTACAGCCGGAACATGTGACTTTGTCACTCTTTTTAGGTCAGTAAATGCGTCTGACAATTGATTCGCTATCTCTTGCAAGTGGATTATCTTTTGAAGTTCTGGTTCACATTGCTTTGTACGAGGATCAAGATAATATTGCTATATATTCCACTTGATTTCCTTTTCCAGCTTATTACTTTCTCCCCCTAATGTTGGGAATATTTTTCATCAAAATAACAAACGGCAAAATGTGCCGCAAATAGATATCCTTTTAATGGTTCAAGATATCTTATAATAGAAGAAGAATCATACCCAACATATATCCCCAATCTCCATTGGGGTCCCATCTTGGTGCGTTATGGTGGAGCAATTGGAACATATACCACACACCCAAAAATTCTTAGATGGGAAATATTTGGCTCCTGACCATAAGCCAATTCTAATGGGGAGAACTTATGATAACTCGATGGCATGATGCGTATAAGTGCTGCTGCATGTAACACAGCATGTCCCCAAGCTACGACAGGTAGCTTTGCTCTCATAAGCAATGGTCTAGCTATTAACTGAACTCGTTTAATAAATGTTTCAGCTAAACCGTTTTGTGTGTGAACATAAGCAACTGGATGTTCAACATCTATTCCAATAGATGTACAATAGTTATTAAAAGCCTCTGATGTAAATTCACCAGGATTATCAAGGCGAATTGTCTTGATCACATAATCTGGAAATTGTGATCGTAATTGAATTATTTGAGCGAGTAATCTCGCAAACTCCAGGTTGCGAGTTGATAATAAACTTACGTGTGACCATCTAGTAGATGCATCTACTAAAACCATAAAATATCTAAATGGTCCACACTGTGAATCAATTGGTCCACATATATCACCTTGAATTCGCTCTAAAAATTTTGGAGATTCAACTCCAACTTTTGCTGGTGATGGCTTAATTATCAATTTTCCTTGAGAGCAAGCAGCACATGAGAATTATTTAGATTGAAAAATCTTCTGTTTTTTTCAATGGATGCCCATGTGAATTTTCCATAATTCTTCGCATCATATTAGAACCGGGATGCCCCAACCGGTCATGCCATATAATAAAACCATTCATATCAGTAAATTTCTGGTGTACTGTCATATGTACTTCAACGGTGCTAATCTTTGTATAGTACATGCCAGAGGAAAATACATATAACTTTTCTACCATACTTTTGTTACCTGATTCAGTCTTTGTAATGTATAAATATTCCATCTCCCCATCATTAGCAATCTCAATATGATATCCATTTTTCACGAATATATTTAAAGCATAGTAAATTTCTTTGAGACTTAGTTGAGAGTAATGCATTTTTGATACTGATTTTTGTTCCTCTTGGTAGTACTATGTTAGCTCTTCCAGAGCCATCAATTATCTTTGTACTACCACATATTGTACTATCATTAGCATCATTCACTAGCACTTGAGAGAAGTACTTTTTATTTTTGAGTATAGTATGTGTTGATGCACTGTCTGCAAGACACACATCATCATCTCTGCTAGCCATTTTCTTCAAGAAAAATAAGAGGAATAAAATATAAGACAATACTTATATTACAAACAAAAGTTAAATATGTTACAAAACATACTGAAATAAAACACACTTAAGTAAAATATTACAAGCTAGATATTTAATTTATTTGGGTCTCTCCACCATCAAGCATGTAATCATCCCCCTCTGGATTGAGAAAATCTGATATATCCAGATGTGTACTTGTAGATGGATCTTGATTCACATCATCATTTTCATAGACAAAATTTGTTTAGACATCTTTCCCTTTATTCAGCATTGATGCTTGATACAGTTTAACAAGATGTTTTAGCGTACGACAGGTACGGACCCAATGACCTTTCATTCCACACCGATAACATAAATTCTCAAGTTTTATCGGTTGCTCAGTTTGTCTAGCTGATGATTTTTCTTTATTATCTTCTCTATTCCACTTCAGGTGGAGAGATATATTTCCATCATTATTGGGGTGATTATTATTATGATACTGATTATAAAATCTTCTCCGACCACGGCCGCGACCACGTCCACGGCACCGTCCTCGGCCTCGCCCATTATTATCATATATACTCGCGTTTACTTCAGGGAACGGAGTAGAGTAGGGCGGGCTTCATGATTTTTCAACAAGATCTCATTATTTTGCTCAGCCACAAGAAGGCATGAGATTAATTCAGAATACCTTCTAAAACCTTTTTCTCGATATTGCTGCTGCAGGAGCATATTCGAGACATGAAATGTGGAGAACATTTTTTTTAGCATATCATTATCAGTAATTCCTTCCCCACATAGTTTTAACTGTGATGTAATTTTAAACATCGCAGAATTATATTCACTTACGGTTTTAAAATCCTGCAAACGTAAATGAATCCACTCGTAGTGTGCTTTTGGGAGAACAACAAATCTTTGATGATCATACCTTTCTTTCAAATTGTCCTAAAATACAAGTGGATCTTTCATGGTGAGCTATTCTGTTTTTAATTCTTCATGGACATGGTGTCGGAGAAAAATCATTGCCTTAGCACGTTCTTGCATAGAGACAGTATTTCCGTTTTTGATGGTTTCTCCCAGACCCTTGGCATCTAGATGAATTTCTGCATCTAAGATCCATGATAAGTAGTTCTTACCCGTAATATCAAGAGCTACAAAGTCAAGTTTTGTGAGATTTGACATTATAATATTTTGAAATAACTTGAAATGAGACTAGATAGATCTTACCGATACTGTACCTACTTTGGTAACTATAGCTCAGGATGTGGAACTAGAACGAAGTCGTGCTGATAACGTGTTATAAAACTGGAGAACCAAGAGCATAATCTCAATATATAACATTTTATTTCAAGACTATTATAAAGAGAGTGTATAAGAGAGAAAGATAGAAGTTAAGAACTTCTGAAGTCTATTGAAATGAAAACTAGAGCCTACTATTTATAGGTGGAAATTGGCTTCCTCTATAAGCTTCCATAAGGATAAACACTATCCTTTAGTAAGGCTTCCTTAGTAAGATTCTCTGAAGATATTTACCAAGCTTCCCTAGTAAGCTTCACTGAAGATATTTACAAAGCTTCCTTAGTAAGCTTCGCGAAAGATAATCTTGCAAAGCTTCTCTTGTACACTTCTGGTTCAAAGGACATCCACATAATAATATATTATAACAACTATTGAGTTGTACTTGCATTTTGAACAATATGGTGTTGTTCTAATATGAAGAAGTCGAATTAGGGATACTTACTGAAATAAAACTGGGGTTGGCTGGGAAGAGGAGGGGTGTTTTTTTTTTTTTTTCTTTGTGTGTTTGGACTTGAAAACCACCGGTGACATTGTGGTGAATTGTTATGCATCAATTGGTGTCAACAATTCAACATGAAGTTTTTACCTTGATGACTAGCATTATGTTAATATTGAATTAAGTAACCGGTCTGTTTTGTTCTGAAGTCATTCTCTATAGTTTAATTGTGTTCATCTTTGTTTTACCAACCATGTTTGCTATGAGGAATTCTTGTGTGAGACGGTCTCACACATACGACGGATCTTGACAAGAGAGGAAATGAGCTTGCTCCGCCTATAAGGGGGGAAACCATTTACTCTCTCAACGAGACCCGTATCACGTGTGAAACAGTCTCACACAAGTTTTTGTCATATTTTATATTTGATATTGGCTAGTACAAACCGTACCAATTAAGTTGGTATACCGACTTAGTTGGTTGATAATGATACATAATTTGATCTACTAAGTTAAACTTAATTGGTACATGGTATAAGCAGAGTATAATTGGCATACCTACCAAGCCACCCCAGTGTTAGTCGTGTGTTAATAGCCCCATGTGTTCAATAAATTTAAGTTATTTACAAAATCACCACAGCGCGCTTATAAAACACGTTTTTTTTTTTTTAATAAAAATCCCACAGTTTGTTTTTAAAACAATTTTCAGTTATTTATAAAATATATCACTGCACATCACAAATTATAGAGTTTTTATATGCATTTTTTACTCCCTCTTTGCTAAAATAATGTTTCATTTTTTATCATTAATACGAATGAAAACTGAACAATAATTTTAAGCTAAATTAATTATTTTAATGAATTTTAAATTTATTATCAATAATATAATTAATAGAAAATTTATATGTTTATTAATATAACTAAAAAACTTAAAATTATTGCTAAACATGGTAGTAGTATGTACTAGCATGTAAAAAAAAAAACCCATCCAACCAAGCCCAATCCGGATATACACAGGCTTACTCAAGCTGGACTATTTAGCCCCCCGAAAATAATCGTAATCCGGCCAAACCCTCAATTTTGCTTACCCTAATCTGTGCATCAGAAACCGCCTCATCTTCTATACACAAAGCCGCCGCATTCCGCCGCACTCAGAACAAAAATCCACATCAAACCCTCTCTCCCTCTACAGCACAGCAGTCATGGGCGTAGAAATCCCGGCGCAGAACCCGAGAACCATGCCCCGTTGGGGCGAGCTCGAAGAAGACGACGTAGAGGATCTTGATTTCCTCCTGCCGCCGCGCCAAGTGATCGGACCGGACGAAAACGGAATTAAGAAGGTTATTGAGTACAAGTTCAACGAGGATGGGAATAAGGTGAAGATTACCACCACAACGCGCGTCCGCAAGCTCGCAAACGCGCGGCTCAGCAAGCGGGCAATTGAGCGCCGCTCTTGGCCTAAGTTCGGTGACGCTGTCCATGAGGATGTCGGCGCTAGGCTCACTATGGTCTCGACTGAGGAAATCGTGCTTGAACGCCCTAGGGCTCCTGGTACGCGTTTCAAAATTTGTTCTTTTTTACTTCCGCGAATAGAAGAATATACATATATTTTTGTTACTTTGTTGAAAAGTTGATGCATATTTGTTTATCGATTGAAACTTGCCAGGTAATCTTATAGTTTTTATAAGATGTTTTAAGTAGAACTGAAAGCGATTAGATTTTTGTTAGTAAACAAGCCTTGACGATGCCAAAATAATTAACCGGTAATGGGTTACCGAACCCACAAATCTGTTGGTGTTTGCTTTGTCCCTAAATCTGTTCATATTTACTGAGGTTTTGGCCGGTGTAACATTATGAGATGTATGTGATTGTTCTCTATCGTGAATTTCACTGACGTTTTTTTTTTTGGGGGGGGGGGTGTTCCCCACAAAAACTCTGTTGTGAGAATTAGCATAGTGAAACTAATAAAGTGAGGGGAGTGGTGTCGGTTATCTCTGTTGAAGGCCCCTTTATTTTGTCTGAAAATATGCACTTTAGGCTTGTCACTACCCATATATAGAGATGTATAAGAATTGGTTGAACCAATGCACAGATTAAAGAGGATGACTTGCTTGCTCGCTTAATGAAGGCAGCGGTTTCTGTGACTTAAGAAGATCACGAGGCAAGCTAAGTAGTTTGGTGAATTTAGTGTTCTTAGCGACTTATCTGGTGCAACATGATATCAAGTTACGTTGAGTAGTTTCTTCTAGATTGGCACGTTGTATACTTCGGTGTTGTAGACGAGAATGAAGCTTATGATATTGATATTCAAGAGTTTCAAGTCATTAAGGATTCATATCGATATGAGATTGATAGTAAGAGTTTCAAGTCATTATGGATTCATGCAGGGTTGCACTATTCGTAGTTCGTCCGATTCGAATTCGCGATTCGCTCAACCCATGGAATCCGATACGTAGAGTATTACAATTATTACGATTCGCGAGAGTATTACAATTATTTGATTTTTGGAAATGATTGGTTTGTGGGAATAGTCTTTGGCAAACATGTATTTGTTGTGAGGACTGAGGGTTAGCAGCTACTTGATATGACGTTGTGGCTTTTCAGATTTCTAGAGTTGTTTGAAGTTATCCTTGGAAACCTATCACTAGTTAATGTACAATATTTATTTATTGCAACAATGACTTTTCAAATTTATAGGACATTAATTGTGAATTCAAAGAGATTTTACAAGGTATCGGAACACGAATCGATACGCGATTCGATACCGGCGAATCGATACGCGATTCGATGCCATGGGAGCGAATCCTGCAACCATGGATTCATGTCCATTTAATTAAAGAAAGTATAATTCTTCACTTGGAAAAAGTCATACCACATACAATGGTTCCAAAGTATTTGATTTATTCAAAATATGTATTCAAATGGAGTTGTCGTCTTCAAACTTCAAGCATGAACTCGAATTGGAGGACGAGTTTTTTTTTGAAGTGGGTGACTGATGTAGCTTAGTATTGTGACAAACTTGGATTCAATTTTAATTATCTTTATTTTAATTGTAGTTTTTGGAATTATAATTAGGTAGGTAGTATTTTTTATTTAATAAAATTAAGCTTTTGCTTTTTCTTTCACCAAATCGGTGGCTAATTCATTAGCCCGTATGACTAGTTTATTGATGAAGAGATATCCTTGAAAATTACGGGCTATTATTTACACAAGAATCAAGGTGAAAGAAGAAGCAAAAGCTTCATTTTATCAAATTAAAGGTATTTTGGAATTAAACTTCGACCTTATTTTATATAACTCATACGACTTGGAAAACAAGTCAAAACCTTCTAAAATTATTCCTAACCTATAGTAACATAATATAATAGGACTCTAAAATAATAAAATATATCCTAAATCAACTCTAAAACATAAAAATATTACCTATCTAATTATAATTCCTAAAATTACTATTAAAATAATAATTAAAATTGAATCTAAGTTTGTCACAATACTGTTCTACATCAGTCACCCCCGTTTGAAAAGATCTCGTCCTCGAGTTCACGCTTGATGTTCGAATACCACTGTTCCACTTGAAAAGATATTTTGAATTAGTCAAAATGTTCATAACCATTGTATGACTTCTTTCGAGTGAAGATTTATACATTCTTGATTAATTGGACATGAATCATTAATACTTGAAACTCTTGAATATCAATCTCATATGGACATGAATCCTTAATGACTTGAAACTCTTGAATATCTATCTCATAAGCTTCATTCTCGTCTACACCATTCAGCCTACTAGTTATTGACTTATTGGTCAAGCCAAATAATTTCTTTAGCTACCTACCCGATCTTGGGTCGAGCTACATTATATAGAGATCACATTATCTTTTTCGTTTGTTCTTCCATGCTATGTAATTTTGGAAAACAGAGTTCCTTAATAATTTTATTATAATCAACATGATTTGAATGATGTGTGATAAATGACGTTTGTTAAGGAGGACCGTACCCAATACATGTTTGGGACCCTTGCTTTACACATATTTCCCTCTTAAGATTAAAATGCCTCTCACACCCTTTCATTTTATGGATGTTAGTTTGTTTTGTAAGATTCTCTTAAAGTGCTAGGAGACTTTCTGCGTACAGTTTCTTTTTCCTGTATGGAGTTCTAGGAAGTTGAAGTCCATGTTGGTCCATCAAATAACTGTCTTTTTTTTCCACACCCAATATGCTTCCAGAAAATGAACATAGTATCACAAAATTTTCAGGCAAAGGGTTTACGTAAGTGCATTAAGGCAAGCTTACAGTTTCACCTTTTTTTTAACTTCACCTTCAATGGATTGGCATAGGCACATAGATCTGTTATGTTTTCTACCACAGATCATATTTTTTAATTGGGTCTATGCTATGGGCAAGAACTATTGTAAAAGTAAGACTTTCTGGTGCTACACCATTCCCGTAGAACTTCGTACTCTTACTGGAAAATAGTTACATTACGATGGTGGCTGAAGGGTGTTTGTGGACTGTTTAGGCAGTAGTTCGTACTCTAAGATCGTCTGTGGTACTGTTTTCTTTTCTTTTCTTAACTCGAGTTCTCTTTATTTTCTCTGTTCTCTGTTCTCCTTTTTTTTTTTTTTTTGTTGTTGTTGTTGTTGTTGCCTTTTTTGATGCGCATGAGTGAATCTTGTTTATTACAACTATCTATATATATCAACACATCATAAACTACTACTCGCTCCGTCCTTTAATGAGTTATGAAAAGTAGTTCTTACTCAGATCATTTGTTGTGATCTGTTTATTGTTTTGTTTATTGTTTTTTTGTCTAAATTTCTACTTGCATATTGCTGTGATCTGTTACCATTTTAACTGTCACTAACTGCCGTTTGGCCTACACTTGAAAGCATCAGGAATCCCTTCCCTTCCCCTTTTCAGTTTTCAGAAAATAAGTAGAGAAAACCACCCAGCTGAAGACAGCTGCACACACGATAATAAGATTATTATGTTCATGGTTCCCAATTAACTAGGAGCCTACTAGTCAATTTTTATGTAGTAAAATTGTGTTCTGGACATAATGGATGCGCTCAAAGTAGAAAGGGAAATAAAACGATGAGAAACCACACACTTAACGATAATTAGGTTATACTCACTCCGTCCCAGCTCGATGTGCATATTTACTATTTGGCTTGGAAATTAAGGAGCGAGTGTATGTACGGGGATACTTCGTGCACGGGGCTGTCTTTCCCCCACCTCCACCCTTACTATGTTACCGTTGATTTGCTTGCTACTGTAATTGATGTTTCCACTCTCGGACGTGCATCATTCCCATTATGCTCATAGCCGAGTCAATTAGTTATTCTTAACTATGTGCCGAGTTAAAAATGTCTAGGAAACAAGGAGTATGTCCTTTGATGTTGACTTTGTTAATTGTAGTTAACGGTAGTTAATTTTTCTCACGTTCTTGAAGGTACCAAAGCAGAAGACTCAAAGGGAACCGGAGACGCATCCGGAAAAGGGGCTGTTCTCATGGTTTGCAGGACTTGTGGTAAGAAAGGAGACCACTGGACATCAAGGTGCCCATACAAAGACCTCTCTCAACCAACCGAAACCTATATTGATAACCCAGCCACATCAGAATCCGGACCAAGCAATGTGGGTCCCGGCAAAGCTTCATACGTCCCACCAAGCAAGAGGCCCGGTGCAGAGAAAAGCACAACTGGTACTGACATGAGACGAAGAAATGATGAGAACTCGGTTCGGGTCAACAACCTGTCAGAGGACACGCGTGAGCCTGACTTGCACGAGCTGTTTGGTCGGTTTGGTGCGGTGAGTCGTGTGTACGTGGCTCTTGATCAGAAGACGGGCATGAGTCGAGGATTTGGGTTTGTTAACTTTGTCAGAAGGGAAGATGCTGAGAAAGCTATTGCTAAGCTTCATGGGTACGGGTACGATAATCTTATTCTTAGCGTTGAATGGGCTGCACCGAGGGCATCTTAATTTAACGGTTATTATGCAGATTTTCTTTGATTAAATGGATTTATAGTATGTATTTTTTTTTTTCCTGCCTGCCTGTTTTGGTTTGAAAGATCTTGCAAGAGTTAATAACTATTTTTGTTTTAAGATGGTAATGGGATTATAAACTTTTTACTTTTAAATTGTCACACTTGCTTTTTGTGACTGAGTTTGAGTACTCCAGATTTGGATCACTGAAAAACTATGTAGAAAATGAACACTGATATGCTTGAACTTTTATACTCCATCTGTCCTACTAGAAAGATAGTCTTATTTTGTTTTTTTTTGTCAATAAAAATGAACTTTGACCAAATATTGGTGTCAATTTAATAATCACAATGAAATTCTAAAAGTTGTTATTGATAAATCATTTAATAATTTATTAATTACAAATTTTAGAATTTCACTAGAATGATTAAATCGTCATCAATGGTTGGTCAAAGTTCATTTTTGTTGACCATAAAAAATCAAATGAGACTATCTTTCTGGAGTATTTTTTTGGATTTTATTGCTAAAGAAATTATTAGATACCTAATCCGTTGTCTTGTTACAATGGTGAGTAAATTATTATATTTACAATTGTACTATTTGGCAGCATTGTTTTGGCCATAGAAGTTCTATGATTAAAAATGCCTACCTTAGTGGCAAATTGTGACATTAATATGTAAGAGTACCGCTTTGCCTGGCATTTTGTTACGAGTGTTTTTGGGGAAGCTAGTTCCTCCATAAGTTATAAAAAGTTTTGTTTTTTTACCCTTAAACCATAAATCTGAAACCCTAAAACCTAAACCTTAAATCCTATAAAAACAAGACTTTATAACTTATGGAGGAACTAGTTTCCCCCAAAATTTTCTCTTTTGTTATATTGTTCATGTGATTTTAAAGTAAAGCTTGGAATTAGGTTAATTATAAATTGATTTTCAATTTAAGCGTGCCTAAGCTAGCAAATTGAACCTTGAAAAACTAGGCTTAGACCGAACCCGCTAAACTAAGAGCTTGTTTGGTGTATAGTTTTAAAAACATAGATTTTTCAAATGGAGTTTCTTTTTGGACACTATTACTTGGAGCGGCTAAAAAAAAAACTAAGATTATTAAAAACCACCACTTAAAAACTCTCTACTGAGACGCTTAATTAGCAAAAACTTCTTTTTCAATCAATTTTAAATGCACCGCTCTTCCAGACAAGGCCTAAACTAAAGTTCATGAATTGGTTGATAATTTGTTAAATTGTTGGACTTTTATGTTGAAAGAGAAAATTTTGGGGAAACTATTTTCCCCATAAGTTATAAAAAATTCTGTTTTTATAGGGTTTAATGTTTAGGGTTTAGGGTTTAAGATTTAAGGTTTAGGGTTTTAGGTTTGTGGTTTAAGGGTTAAAAACATGACTTTTTATAACTTATAGAGGAACTAGTTTCTTCCAAAACACACTCATAACGCTAATTTTTTCCTTTAGTACATAAAAGGAACGTAGAATATTGGATAAAGATAAAGAAATACATTGAACCGTTATATATAAATAAGAGTAATATATAATATAATTAATACTTTAAAAATTATTATACAAAAAACTACTCCCTCCGTCCCGGAATAAGAGTCCTACCTTTCATTTGCACGAAGATTAAGAAATTGTGAAAGTAAAGTAAGTGTTGTGAGTATAAAAGTA
The DNA here is from genome assembly GCA_026119855.1 of Campanula takesimana. NCBI lineage: Eukaryota > Viridiplantae > Streptophyta > Magnoliopsida > Asterales > Campanulaceae > Campanula > Campanula takesimana. The sequence goes on along the minus strand of JAOWBW010000663.1, from coordinate 342,038 downwards.
AAGTAGGAGAGAGAATGAGTGAGAGGGAATAGTAAGTTGATTGGTGTTTGTTGGGAATTTAGTGGTACCCCGTTGCAATCTAGAACAAGAACAATAAAACCCACAAGCACAATATGAGATAATCACACACACAAGAACACAAGAATTGTTTACCCGGTTCGTTCAACACATGAACTACGTCCGGGGGCAATTGCCAAGTCAATATATTATTAGACACGTTCTAATACGTTGCTACAATGTGTCCTAGGTCGTGACTATGCTTATATAGCAGTACAAGGAAGATCTAAATCAAATTAAGGAGAGATTGTATCAAATTAGGAAACAAATCAGCCCAGCCGCATACCAAGCGCCCGCTTGGGTCTAGGCGAGCGCCCGCTTGAATTAATTTCCCCCAGGCGGATCACTCACTGTCCACTTGAGCGCCCGCCCGGTCTAGGGCAAGCGCCCGCCCGCTCCTCCGCCAGGAACTCCTCCTCCGGTTTGAACCCTTTTTGATCTCCACCAACTCCCCCGACTTAGACTCCTTTTCTTCCTATAGTTTAGGACTCCAATCCTAACAATCTCCCACCTGGAGACTAAACTCATAAGCATAGAAACACCCATCAACTCCCACCACGGAGTGAACACCTTCGAACACATTTTACCCCCATATCGACTTGACATTATCGAGCCTCCAGCTCAAGTACTAAGGCGAGTTGAAACCAAGCGACGTTTCAACCTATCCGTGTTAGATAGTTCTTGCCTCCCCAAATAAGCTTCTACCTTGATTTCTCCCCACAAGTCTAACTCCGCCTTCTCCCTCCAGACCCACATTCCTCGCAATGCTTCCCCTTGAAACATGGACACATCTTGTTTCTTGCATCGTCTTCTCTTGGCCTGAACACGCTCTCTGTTAGGGCACTTGGACTTCCACACCGCGTTGATCAACTTTGTGTCCTTCTCCCCCCTAACATACCGTTTCTTGATGTCTCTCCTTTCTACACCAATAGGCCGGTTCTTTAGCCTCTTGCTCCCACCGGAGCGAATGTCGACATTGTAGGTAGAGTACAACATCTTCTCCTTAACTCCATGAGCTATCACCTTAGCTCCTTTTGTGATTTCCCAAGACCCACCCATGAAGGTCACACCATACCCTTCATCATCAAGTTGTCCCACAGAAATCACCCTCCTTCTCAAGTCCGGAACATGCATCACATCGTGCAATTGTAAAACAACCCCGTTAGGTGTCTTCATCAACACATCCCCCTTACCTTTGATCTTCAATGGTTGATCATCACCAAGATAGACAACCCCAAAATCTCCAGTTTTATACCGCTCCATTGTTTCTGCATCCCCACTAGCATGACAAGAAGCTCCAGAATCCAACACCCAATCTTCACATGACTGCTCCTCTCCTAGGATTAATACATCCCCATCATCCACCACGTGTGCATCACCATCCTTCTCCGGATAGTCATAACTGATATGACCCATCGTGCCACAATTGTAGCACTTGACCGGCTTTTTCCCCTTTTTCGGTCCTCCCCTTCCCCTATTTCTTTCCACCCTTAGTGCAGCCCAATCTGCGGAAGATTCTCCCTTTTTCTCTTTCCTTCTCAACTCCTCTTGAAGGATGAGATCTCGAACTTCCGTATACACCAATGGTGTTTTCGACGTACTAATCGTTGTGACAGTTACCTGTCAACTATCTGGCAACGATTTTAGTAGAAAACATGCTAACACTTCATCGGAGAAAGTAATATCAACACTTTTCAATTGGTCCACCATACCTTTGAAACTGCCGATATGACTCGCTGCTGTCTGCCCCTCCGACATCTTCACATTCATAAACCTCTTTATCAAATGCACCTTATTGATATTAGACGGCTTCTCATACATGTCTGACAGCATCTGTAGTAGCCCCACCGTTGTCTTGGCCTCCGTCGCGTTCCGTGCAACGTCGTCGGTTAGAGCGCTCCTCACCGCTCCTAACGCCTTCCGATCTAACGTCTCCCAATCCCCTTGTGACATGTCTTCGGGTTTCGCACCTAAGGGTTTATGAAGATCCTTACAATAAAGGTAATCTTCAACCCTTGTCCTCCAAAACGTGAAATTCACGCTGTTGAATTTCTCGATTGAGTTCTTCATCTTGATTGCTTCACAAAGTCCCCAAGAACGTGATTCAAAATTAATCAACTAATGAAACTTTGAATCCTCCTAACCAAATCTCTGATACCAGTTGTTGGGAATTTAGTGGTACCCCGTTGCAATCTAGATCAAGAACAATAAAACCCACAAGCACAATATGAGAGAATCACACACACAAGAACACAAGAATTGTTTACCCGGTTCGTTCAACACATGAACTACGTCCGGGGGCAATTGCCAAGTCAATATATTATTAGACACCTTCTAATATGTTGCTACAATGTGTCCTAGGTCGTGACTATGCTTATATAGCAGACAAGGAAGATCTAAATCAAATTAAGGAGAGATTGTATCAAATTAGGAAACAAATCAGCCCAGCCGCATACCAAGCGCCCACTTGGGTCTAGGCGAGCGCCCGCTTGAATTAATTTCCCCCAGGCGGATCACTCACTGTCCACTTGAGCACCCGCCTGGTCCAGGGAAAGCGCCCGCCTGCTCCTCCGCCAGGAACTCCTCCTCCGATTTGAACCCTTTTTGATCTCCACCAACTCCCCCGACTTAGACTCCTTTTCTTCCTCATAGTTTAGGACTCCAATCCTAACAGTGTTGTGAGTATAAAAGTAAAGTAGGAGAGAGAATGAGTGGGATTAGGGCTGTTATACGAACCGAGCTGGCTCGGCTTGTGAAAGCTCGAGCTCGAGTGAGCTCGATGTGTAGCTCGAGCTCGAGTGAGCTCGATGTGTAGCTCGAGCTCGAGTGAGCTCGATGTGTAGCTCGAGCTCGAGTCGAGCTCGAACCGATTGTCAGACTCGTTTTTGTTATCGAACCGACCGTGTTCGGCTCGTTTAGCTCGTTAAAAGCTCGAGTTCGGCTCGATAAGCTCATTAAAATTGAATTTTGTTTTCGAACGACTCGAACTCGGCTCGATAAGCTCGTTAAGACCATATTTTTCTTAAAAAAATGGTCTAATCTTGAGCTTGGCTCGTTAAAACTCGAGTTCGATATCGATTCGAGTTGTTCGCGAGCAGCTCGCGAGCTCGATTCGACTCGAGCTCGAACAAGTAAGTGGGCTCGAGCTCGAGCTCGATAAAAGATCAAGCTCGATAAGTTTTGAACGAGCTCGAGCTCGACACCCCAAAGCTCGTCTCGGCTCGTTTACAGCCCTAAGTGGGATGAATAGTAGAGATTCTTTGCCATTTTAGGAAAGAGACTCTTATTCTGGGACGTACCAAAACAGAAAGTAGGACTCTTACTCTGGGACGGAGGGAGTATATATTACGGGTCAAACAGAGCGGGTTCATCGTAATCCCAATCACGTCCCAAACTCAGCGTTTAAAAAAACCCTTCCCAAACTCTTCCCATTAGGGACGGGTCAATACGGGTTTGGGATTGTTTCCATCCCTACTTGAGATGCTATTTCTAATCAAGGTATAATTCATGTCTATAGATTTTTTTTAGGCAAGCAATACAAACTTTCATTAATTAATTTAAAAAAGATGGCACTTGACAACTTTCAGACGCTCATTCTAAAGTTGAGGATTTCGATCAATGCGAACAATCATCGAAAAAATCAATTTCTTTCTCCTCCTCACTAAACAAGTATCAACTATTTCATTTTTGCTCTCTCATTTCCACTCAAAACACCTATTTTTTTCTTAATATATGCACATTCAATTTTAGTTACAATAAGTTTGGGTCGGAGGGTGTAACAAATTTGCACATTTATTTTTAGACGGAGGAAGAATAAGCAAACAATAAAAAATGCATGGACATAATAAATACTGTCTTTTTAAATATTTATTTGATGGGCCTCACAATTATTTAGTATTTTTTTATTTAAGGGGTTAAACTGAAAAATAAATTTATGTTCTTTTTAGAAGAAATCATTTTCCCAATTATAGGAGTAAAATCTAGAGAAAAACTTGTTTTACACTCGTTTAATCGTTTAAGTTTAAAACTTGTTTTCATCTCTTAATGTAAAACAAATCTATTAATGTAAAACAAGTTTTACATATCTTTAGTGTAAAACATGTTTTTCATAAGACTGACTCATTATAGGAAGTACAAATCTATACTTATAGTATTTTAAATTTGGTGAAATCAACCATGGGAATGACACATAAGCCACAAACGGGTTTATCTTGATTTAGAGAATGTCATGTAATATGAGCTTTGCAATCATGGAGGATTTTGGCATTCTTCTACCTAGGTTAAAATAAGAGGTAATAATCATAGATATGTAAAAGGGTAAGATATGATAGTAGGTAATTTAGTGATTCTATAAGAAGAGATTGATATCTAATAGAATATATACTCTTATATACAGATAATTAGATTAGGTAAACATATACTCTTATATATAGGGTAGTATATGACTATGTAGTCCTTGGTGCATTCGAGAACATTTAGATCATTAAGAAGTGACTTTTCAATTTTCAACGGATCAAATTCACAATTCAATGGCTTTTGAACCGTTTATGTATTCCAAGAGACTACATATTATTCAAAGCCATTGAATTGTGATGGAATATTTAATGTTTTAACTATCAAGTGATTTTAAATGATAGAAAGTGAACTTTTCAACTAATGTAACTTTTCAACTAATTAAATTTCACAAATGATAGGATAAGACTCAATGCATTTGCAGTTGGTGCATGAATTACAATAACTACTCCTAAATGAAAGAACCTGATAAAGAATATGAAAGATTAGATATACTCCCTCTGGTCCAAAATAAATGTCGCTTTTGGTCAATCAGATGATACTTTGACCAATATTTTAAATAAAAAATAATGATGCTAATAAAAATCTAAAATTTTGCCAAATCCAATAAGGTTCTACACCTCCACGTAGACACATCATTCTAAATGGTGTTCTCGGTGGAGTTAATTTGTGAAACAATTTCACAACCTAAAGATGATTGTCAAATTCTTGGTTCAATTATTCATTATCACGATCGAATCGGGATTTCTGAATAATTTTGCCAAGTTACCAAAACCCTCTTTTAGCATTGCTACTTAATGAATCATATACATCGACATGTATTAGGTCTAATAAGATATCAGCCTTTTACTACTCCTAGTAAAAGTTGTCTTAATCCAAGTAAATAAGATTTGCATAAATCATATGATTCAAAATCGTATGACTTTAAAACTCTGTCCCATGGAATTTTAGATATGCGTTTCTCATTTATTTGATCAAAACAATAATGCCTTGAGAATTTAATTATTTATGTTATAGTCTTATTTATTATTTTGTTCTTCAAGATTTAGGATATGAGATTTATTTATATGATTTAACAATACGATAAATCAAATCATAATAAATAAAGCTCTTTCTTATTCCAAATAAGAAATAAATATCCTTCATTATCTTATAGCAAAATAATACTTTCTACTTAATGAGCAAAGCCACTTCATAAGTGTTCCACGAACAATGTTGCAACTCTTGCATCATTATCATCCGCAGATTAACTTTACCTTTTATAAGTAGTCTTTCCTTTTATACAAATGTGGGATCCAATCCGGTATCCAATACCCAATGATTAAAACTAGAAAGATTAATTTTATAGCATAAATATCATTTGTGGTTGTCTCACTACCATTCACCTTTTATTGATCATCCAAAATTTTGATTGCAATTTTAAATGGTCAATCAAATTGCCACATTACCAAATTGCATTATTCAGAGTCATAATTTTAGCCACAATTATTTCCTTTAGGTTTGACAACGTTTGTCTTACCTTTAGCTTTTAATCCTTCCTTTTAGAAAATCATAAAGTCAAAATCGAATTTTCGACTTAGGTCATCATCTTTCCGCATGATAGTTCAGATATTGAGAGCACAAACCAATGTCTCATCAATTCGACTAACTTCAGCAATCAAGAACAATTCAAGATTCTAATTTTAGTTTATCTGAATTCTTAATTGACATCACTTTTCAGGAAACTTGGTTTCGCAAACCAGCCGTCTGAAATTAGATTCAATCCCAGATTAATCTTGAACTTGACATTTAATTTCAGGAAACATGGTTTCTGAAACCAATCATCTGATAATTAAATTCAACTCAAAATATTTATCTTAGAAGCGGTAGATTTTAAATTTCCAAATTTATCCTATAATTGCATTTCTTGATTCATTTAGGATTTGGTGCTCATGGTGATCAAATCACCATGATTATCAAAACCAAGAATAAACAATTTATTCATGAATCTAAGATCATCAACAAGTTAATCAAATTAAATTTTGATGATCCTACGGAACATATTAATCAAATTAATATTGCAATTTAGGTTACTCAGGATTATTAAGAATGTATAATTTCCATTCTTGCTTTAGAACAATTCTTCAGCTCATGAATAATTTCCATTCTGAAGAACAGATCGCAGTAATAAACATAATTAAAGTTTAAGAAAATATTCTACACAAATATGCAAATAAATATACACCTATATTTCATACCAGTCATTTAAGAGATATATAGATTGTATTTCATAAATACTCCCACTAAATTATATAACCTTCATATACATCCAATGTATAATATAATTTGAATGGGCTAAGATCCATATTTCACTTAACTTTGAGTCGGCTAGGGCACGACTCCTCAAAATAAGTTATTTAGGTAGACAACTCCTTGTCAATCATATCGTATATGACTCTTAGATCTTTTATGAGATTTTAGATATCGTATATCTAACATGTTTTAATCTCATCTGTGCCTTAGGCCCAAAACTGTTTTGATAGCCTAATTAAGTTAAACCATTTTAAACGTATAGGAATCACTGTTTCCTCATCTTGCTCATAAATGGATAGAATCAATGCACCTACGCTAGGGCGTAACCCACACAAAACTACCCACGTACTCACAAGTGTTTTAATCATGGACTGGCACGGAACTTAAATTTTAAAGAAGGTTCACAACATATAGCATGGTAAATGTTTATAGTCACATAATATAAACACATAAAGCAACGGTTAATAATTTAACTAATCTCATTAATTAAATTAAGATTTCATGTGATTGATTTATGGGGATAAATTCTTTAACACATTATTGAGAGCACGATTGTACGGTCGAAACTAAGCCATAAGGCATCCACAATCCCGTACCAAATTTAGAAACTAGAAGAAACAACTATGTAAGGTCGAAACTAAGCCAAAAGGCATCCACAATCCCTTACATAAAGTAACTCGATTCTAAATTCTTTTGTCCCATCAATTTATTACTTTGACCTTGAAATTTGTTTTCAGGTAACACGGTTTCTCAAACCAGCCATCTGACAAACAAGTTCAATCCAAAGTGATTTCGAACATGCCTTAATTTCAGGAAACACGGTTTCTAAAACTAGCCATCTGAAAAACAAATTCTGTCCAAAATCCTTCTGCTCGGCCGAGTCCTTTGAGGTGCTCGGCCGAGCATCTTTGTGTTCCAGAATCTGTACATTCTGATTCAATCTGCTCGGCCGAGTCTTATGGACTGCTCGGCCGAGCACCATGATCAGAACAAATTTTTCGAATTTCAATTCTCAAATTGCTTTCCCGATTCAATTAGGGTTTGTTGTTCATGATGATCAAATCATCATGTTCATCAAAGCCTTGAATAAACGATTTATTCATGAATCAAAGATCATCAACAAATCAATCCAATTAATTTTTGATAATCATAAGGAACATAATAATCAAATTATTATTGCAATTTAAAATCCCACATAACGTATTTATGCGGTGCGATTTTATGATCTCCATATATCACATATATATACATAAAATTCAAATCACATAAACATCAAGAATCCAAATTCTAATAACATGCCAACACATATAATCCAATTATATTATTAACATGATATTATTAAAATAATCATGATGAACGGGGCTCTGATACCACTGTTGGGTTTTGAGCAAACATGCGCAGCGGAATTAAAACCCAAAAGCCTAGATCCGATCACGATGATTAAATTAATACGAGGATGAATTTAGAACACTAACCGTGACGGAGCTTTAAAATTCTGAGATCTTCAATCTTTGTTCTTCGCGCTTCTTCGAATCACGAACGCAGGAACGACCGCAACACTTGGATCACGAACTTTGAAGGAGTTGATGCCAACGCCCTCTATGTTTATCCACACGCGAACGAATATCTAGAACGATTCTAGATCTGGATTGCTAGACCCATTAGAAAACACGCTTTTCTAATCTTCAAAGGCTATATGATTTTATTGGTGTTCTTGAGCTTTTGATTCTCAATCTAAACTCAAGAATATGTTTCTCAAACACATGGAGGCTACCAATAATGATACAATATCAATCCATACTGATTAGGGTTAAGAGAGAGGTATTTAAAACCATTAGTCCTAAACCTTTTAGGAGAAATATGTCAAAACCCGTCAAAACACGAAATCAGATTTTGGGCCCAAACAGGGCCTGCTCGGCCGAGTCTTATAAGGTGCTCGGCCGAGCACCTCTGTGTCAAAACTTTCTGTTTCTCATGCTCGGCCGAGTCCTTTGAGGTGCTCGGCCGAGCACCAGCAAAAAGTCATTTTTAGCCTTTTAAACAATTCGTTCTTTTGTGTGTGACCCCATAGGATTATATTAAGTTGGCAATGAGTCCAACCAAGGTCAAACTCATAAATCATGAGCGGACTCTAGCAAGCCATCATGACTACCCAATTAATATAACTTAAAGAAGTTCGTAATCCTCAATAAAATATATCACAATCCTTTTGTCTCACGATATCATATTGAACATAAGTCATGGTCCATGTCAACTTATATTGTTCAATGCTTTCTCGATCTTGAGTAGATTGATAATGAGCAAATGGTATTGATCTCATCAATTCATTTGAGCGCGGCCACGCATTTCATCAATCTCACTCTACGAGAGGCCTAAGCAGATATCTCTCTTGAGAGAGGGACAATCCCATATTGACTTATTACATTTCCCTACATGAATCCGATTATGCCAATCGTAGCATTTATAACCACCCGGTTAGGAGTGACGTTTGAGTACGTCAAACATAATGTTCATCATGTGGAAGACTGTAATAATCTCAGGTCTAAGGATATCAATGATATAACTTTTATGAGATTTAATTATGACATTTGACCATGACATAAATCTCATAGGTGGGTCATGTCCAGTACATGGTCACCAACATGTACCCATAAGCTTAATCTGTATCTAATACACATGATCATCACATGATCATCAATTAAACTTATACTAGTTCTTCATAAGTTCTAGGGACGGGGATTATTATAATAAACATGTAAAACATATAATAACCCAAGGTTGTTATCTCCAAAACAAATGATGTAACGTAAGGCCTTTCTCAAGGGCCTAGAGCATAATTCCAACAATCTCCCACTTGCACTAGGCCCAATCAACGTGTATCCAATACCCATTGAGCTAAGTTTTGATCTCCATCATTTTGCAAGTGAGCACATGTAAGATGATTGTCTTTGTTATCATCATAAGGTATTTGCATATTTTTGACACTTCCCATGTCAACGATTTCTCGTAGAGATGGAAACGTCTGAGCCCGTGTTTTGATCATAGATGAGCCCTTGGCACCTTAGCTTGTGCAATAACCGTTATTTCACAACAAGGTCCATTGGATTAGTATCACTATAAACTATTTCTAGTTTTATTAATAACGTCTATATTCAAACAACTCTATTAGCTACAACTCTTGTAACTAAATACTCAATTTTATTCGTAGAATAAATTATAGTGTATTTGCTTGGAACTATTCCAACTAATAACACTTATTTTAAACATATGTTTATACTGCGATTTAAATTACCCTTGTCGATGTGGAAGCATGTATCTATGTAACCATTTACTAGATCATCTCCCATTCCAACAACCATCAAGAATGCATCCTTAGTTCTTCTCAAGTACACAAGGATATTCTTGATCATTATCTAATGACTTTCACTAGGATACGATTAGTATGTTCTCATCATACTCCAAGTATACGAGTTATACCGTCTAAGTACATAATATGACATTCATGATAGATCCAATTGCCGAAGCATATGGAATCCTAATAATGTATTCTTGCTCTTTGCCAAGAACACTGCCATTAGACAACTTCGCAAGTTCTTCTCCAAGAGTCTTGCATACTGAACAATTCAGTACATTGTCTCCATAAGTACTTTAACACAAACCAATCAACTTCCTAGATTAATATCAATAGATATTAATTTCAAGGATATAAGCGGCTTATTCCTAAGTCCTTTCATTAAGAAACTCTTTCAAATGAACTATATGTTAGACATATATTTAAGACTAGGAATTAGACTATGCTCCCACTAATTTCTTAGCAAACACAAGTCTCATTATTGATGAATTTCAAACGATTTGAACGCTCCATCAAAATGATTGTTTCAACTCCAAGAAGCTTGCTTCAATCCATCTCATGGATTTCCACAACATACATACTTTATTATAATTTCTAGACTATCAAAACCTTCAGGTTGTATCCAATACATCCTTAAGTGAGTTCCCGTTAAAAAACGCTGTTTTGATATCCATTGTCAAATTTCATATTCCAAATATGAAGATATGACAATGAGAATTCTAATAACTTAAAGCATGACTTCAAGTGAGAAAGTTTTATCATAGTCGAAATATGAGTCAACCTTTTCACATTTAATCTTGCTTAATTAGTATGTTCCTTTGCTACCCATGTTAGTTTTCTCCAAGAAAACTTGATTCCATCCTTTGGTTTTTACACCTTAGGTTAGAAAGATCAAGTTCCAAACTTGATAAATATACATGGATTGCCTTTTAGATTTTATGACTCCAGGCCATTAATCTAAAATGGAGCGGACATTGCATTTTGATAGGAAGTAAATATACCATTCTCAATGAACTTTACCTCTTATACTTTATTTAATAAGAAATCCAATATTTCTCATTATAGATTGTATCCTATCATATATGCAATTAACTTGTGTAATTTGAACGAATTTCCACAACTCCTTGCGAAAGTTCATTCAACTTCCATCTAAGGTTCTATGTTATCTTCTAGGTCTCGAACCATTCGAGATATATTTTACTCACACTGATTTTTTAAGAGATAAACAATTTACCTAGAAAAGTACCATTAAAAGCAACAAACAATTTGTTTCTTAGAAGTAAAATAATATCCTCAAGTTTCCTTGGGATATCCCATGAAAATACATTTATTAGATTTAAGTGTGAGCTTGTTCCAAACAAGTCTTTTCGCAAAAAAATCTCACCATCTTAAATCTTTATGAAAGACAAACCAAGTTTTCTTTCATTCCATATCACATATGGTACCTTTGAACCTAATTTAATGGAACTCAAATTAGTGTAATTATAGCGGTTTCCAAAACATAACCTCAAAATAAATAATGGAAGATCAATTTGACTTTATCATCTAATGAACCATATCCAATAAGGTTCTACACCTCCACGTAGACACATCATTCTAAATGGTGTTCTCGGTGGAGTTAATTTGTGAAACAATTTCACAACCTAAAGATGATTGTCAAATTCTTGGTTCAATTATTCATTATCACGATCGAATCGGGATTTCTGAATAATTTTGCCAAGTTACCAAAATCCTCTTTTAGCATTGCTACTTAATGAACCATATACATCGACATGTATTAGGTCTAATAAGATATCAGCCTTTTACTACTCCTAGTAAAAGTTGTCTTAATCCAAGTAAATAAGATTTGCATAAATCATATGATTCAAAATCGTATGACTTTAAAACTCCGTCCCATGGAATTTTAGATATGCGTTTCTCATTTATTTGATCAAAACAATAATGCCTTGAGAATTTAATTATTTATGTTATAGTCTTATTTATTATTTTATTCTTCAAGATTTAGGATATGAGATTTATTTATATGATTTAACAATACGATAAAGCAAATCATAATAAATAAAGCTCTTTCTTATTCCAAATAAGAAATAAATATCCTTCATTATCTTATAGCAAAATAATACTTTCTACTTAATGAGCAAAGCCACTTCATAAGTGTTCCACGAACAATGTTGCAACTCTTGCATCATTATCATCCGCAGATTAACTTTACCTTTTATAAGTAGTCTTTCCTTTTATACAAATGTGGGATCCAATCCGGTATCCAATACCCAATGATTAAAACTAGAAAGATTAATTTTATAGCATAAATATCATTTGTGGTTGTCTCACTACCATTCACCTTTTATTGATCATCCAAAATTTTGATTGCAATTTTAAATGGTCAATCAAATTGCCACATTACCAAATTGCATTATTCAGAGTCATAATTTTAGCCACAATTATTTCCTTTAGGTTTGACAACGTTTGTCTTACCTTTAGCTTTTAATCCTTCCTTTTAGAAAATCATAAAGTCAAAATCGAATTTTCGACTTAGGTCATCATCTTTCCGCATGATAGTTCAGATATTGAGAGCACAAACCAATGTCTCATCAATTCGACTAACTTCAGCAATCAAGAACAATTCAAGATTCTAATTTTAGTTTATCTGAATTCTTAATTGACATCACTTTTCAGGAAACTTGGTTTCGCAAACCAGCCGTCTGAAATTAGATTCAATCCCAGATTAATCTTGAACTTGACATTTAATTTCAGGAAACATGGTTTCTGAAACCAATCATCTGATAATTAAATTCAACTCAAAATATTTATCTTAGAAGCGGTAGATTTTAAATTTCCAAATTTATCCTATAATTGCATTTCTTGATTCATTTAGGATTTGGTGCTCATGGTGATCAAATCACCATGATTATCAAAACCAAGAATAAACAATTTATTCATGAATCTAAGATCATCAACAAGTTAATCAAATTAAATTTTGATGATCCTACGGAACATATTAATCAAATTAATATTGCAATTTAGGTTACTCAGGATTATTAAGAATGTATAATTTCCATTCTTGCTTAGAACAATTCTTCAGCTCATGAATAATTTCCATTCTGAAGAACAGATCGCAGTAATAAACATAATTAAAGTTTAAGAAAATATTCTACACAAATATGCAAATAAATATACACCTATATTTCATACCAGTCATTTAAGAGATATATAGATTGTATTTCATAAATACTCCCACTAAATTATATAACCTTCATATACATCCAATGTATAATATAATTTGAATGGGCTAAGATCCATATTTCACTTAACTTTGAGTCGGCTAGGGCACGACTCCTCAAAATAAGTTATTTAGGTAGACAACTCCTTGTCAATCATATCGTATATGACTCTTAGATCTTTTATGAGATTTTAGATATCGTATATCTAACATGTTTTAATCTCATCTGTGCCTTAGGCCCAAAACTGTTTTGATAGCCTAATTAAGTTAAACCATTTTAAACGTATAGGAATCACTGTTTCCTCATCTTGCTCATAAATGGATAGAATCAATGCACCTACGCTAGGGCGTAACCCACAAAAACTACCCACGTACTCACAAGTGTTTTAATCATGGACTGGCACGGAACTTAAATTTTAAAGAAGGTTCACAACATATAGCATGGTAAATGTTTATAGTCACATAATATAAACACATAAAGCAACGGTTAATAATTTAACTAATCTCATTAATTAAATTAAGATTTCATGTGATTGATTTATGGGGATAAATTCTTTAACACATTATTGAGAGCACGATTGTACGGTCGAAACTAAGCCATAAGGCATCCACAATCCCGTACCAAATTTAGAAACTAGAAGAAACAACTATGTAAGGTCGAAACTAAGCCAAAAGGCATCCACAATCCCTTACATAAAGTAACTCGATTCTAAATTCTTTTGTCCCATCAATTTATTACTTTGACCTTGAAATTTGTTTTCAGGTAACACGGTTTCTCAAACCAGCCATCTGACAAACAAGTTCAATCCAAAGTGATTTCGAACATGCCTTAATTTCAGGAAACACGGTTTCTAAAACCAGCCATCTGAAAAACAAATTATGTCCAAAATCCTTCTGCTCGGCCGAGTCCTTTGAGGTGCTCGGCCGAGCATCTTTGTGTTCCAGAATCTGTACATTCTGATTCAATCTGCTCGGCCGAGTCTTATGGACTGCTCGGCCGAGCACCATGATCAGAACAAATTTTTCGAATTTCAATTCTCAAATTGCTTTCCCGATTCAATTAGGGTTTGATGTTCATGATGATCAAATCATCATGTTCATCAAAGCCTTGAATAAACGATTTATTCATGAATCAAAGATCATCAACAAATCAATCCAATTAATTTTTGATAATCATAAGGAACATAATAATCAAATTATTATTGCAATTTAAAATCCCACATAACGTATTTATGCGGTGCGATTTTATGATCTCCATATATCACATATATATACATAAAATTCAAATCACATAAACACCAAGAATCCAAATTAAAATAACATGCCCAACACATATAATCCATATTATTAACATGATCTTATTAAAAATAATCATGATGAACGGGGCTCTGATACCACTGTTGGGTTTTGAGCAAACATGCGCAGCGGAATTAAAACCCAAAAGCCTAGATCCGATTACGATGATTAAATTAATACGAGGATGAATTTAGAACACTAACCGTGACGGAGCTTTAAAATTCTGAGATCTTCAATCTTTGTTCTTCGCGCTTCTTCGAATCACGAACGCAGGAACGACCGCAACACTTGGATCACGAACTTTGAAGGAGTTGATGCCAACGCCCTCTATGTTTATCCACACGCGAACGAATATCTAGAACGATTCTAGATCTGGATTGCTAGACCCATTAGAAAACACGCTTTTCTAATCTTCAAAGGCTATATGATTTTATTGGTGTTCTTGAGCTTTTGATTCTCAATCTAAACTCAAGAATATGTTTCTCAAACACATGGAGGCTACCAATAATGATACAATATCAATCCATACTGATTAGGGTTAAGAGAGAGGTATTTAAAACCATTAGTCCTAAACCTTTTAGGAGAAATAGGTCAAAACCCGTCAAAACACGAAATCAGATTTTGGGCCCAAACAGGGCCTGCTCGGCCGAGTCTTATAAGGTGCTCGGCCGAGCACCTCTGTGTCAAAACTTTCTGTTTCTCATGCTCGGCCGAGTCCTTTGAGGTGCTCGGCCGAGCACCAGCAAAAAGTCATTTTTAGCCTTTTAAACAATTCGTTCTTTTGTGTGTGACCCCATAGGATTATATTAAGTTGGCAATGAGTCCAACCAAGGTCAAACTCATAAATCATGAGCGGACTCTAGCAAGCCATCATGACTACCCAATTAATATAACTTAAAGAAGTTCGTAATCCTCAATAGAATATATCACAATCCTTTTGTATCACGATATCATATTGAACATAAGTCATGGTCCATGCCAACTTATATTGTTCAATGCTTTCTCGATCTTGAGTAGATTGATAATGAGCAAATGGTATTGATCTCATCAATTCATTTGAGCGCGGCCACGCATTTCATCAATCTCACTCTACGAGAGGCCTAAGCAGATATCTCTCTTGAGAGAGGGACAAATCCCATATTGACTTATTACCTTTCCCTACATGAATCCGATTATGCCAATCGTAGCCTTTATAACCACCCGGTTAGGAGTGACGTTTGAGTACGTCAAACATAATGCTCATCATGTGGAAGACTGTAATAATCTCAGGTCTAAGGATATCAATGATATAACTATTATGAGATTTAATTATGACATTTGACCATGACATAAATCTCATAGGTGGGTCATGTCCAGTACATGGTCACCAACATGTACCCATAAGCTTAATCTGTATCTAATACACATGATCATCACATGATCATCAATTAAACTTATACTAATTCTTCATAAGTTCTAGGGACGGGGATTATTATAATAAACATGTAAAACATATAATAACCCAAGGTTGTTATCTCCAAAACAAATGATGTAACGTAAGGCCTTCTCAAGGGCCTAGAGCATAATTCCAATAGCTTCTTCCTATTTTTTTTCTTTATACAATCAATAATTTCCACGTTTTTTTTATCCTTCTTTCTATTTATGTTTATAGTTTTGGCTTTAAATAGTATCTCTCACATTTTTTTCTTTATTTTTCATATAGGTTTAGGAAGAATTTGCTTGGACAAATTTGGACGAGAAAGAAATCATTAGATTGATTGAGAAAAATTGCATCAGTTGAGTAAGTTTCACCTCTACATTTTTTTGTATATATTATTTCATTGGATTTCCGCTTATCTTTATATTTTACTATCACCTCCATCCATAAAAAATATTTATGTTTTTTCTTCATCAAAAGAAAAAATGTATTTATTTTGAGACGAAAGAAGTATGTTTTTACTTTACTCACTAACTTGCTTAGGTATGTGAAGTGCTCATAATCTGCCTACGTATGTAATATTTCATGTATATTTTATATTCAAGCAATGAATATGTTGGATATGCCCACATATATCTCAGTTTTAATGTAATAGGATTTATTAGATTTGATTGATCCATCACCTAAGTTTTATTTCATGGACTTTAGACCCACATGTAAGAAGTATTTATACTTCATTTTTTTACGTTGTCCATTGTTATAGAATAGGCTTAGAAATAGGGCAAGAAGATCAAGATTCAAGAAAATCACATTTTGAGTTGAGCCATGCGCCTATGCGCCATGCGCCTTCTAGCGCGCGCATATAAGCATTCTTCTAAGAAATGCTATTCGCCTCATTTTGATCATACGCGCCATGCGCCTCATATGCCTTAGCGCGCGCATTCTCTATGAGCCTCTTGGCTCAACGCGCCTCAAAGTGTTCATTCAACACTCAGTGATTTATTGAAGATTCAAAGACTTGAAGAGAATTCAAATTACGCCAATGATCCAACGGTGGTTAAAAGATGCATATGCGCCTAATCTGTTGACACGTGTCTACAACGGTCACATTTATGTTGAGTGTCAAAATGGCCATAATATATGCATGCTCCAATCAACGAGCGACAGCACATCTTATCCACAAGGATCTCCAACGGCTAGTTTTTGGAAGTTCACTATAAATACCCCATAACTTCAACATTTTGAAGTTGCTGAGTTTTGCTAAGAATTTCAAGAATTTCTCTCTCAAAGCATTTGTTGAAGATTTGAAGATTGCCTTTGTTTTTCCAGAATTCCTCAAGAACATCTTCATACCTTCATCCTTAGCCCAGATCTTCAAGCTATAACACTTTAGTTTCATTGTGCTCTAAATCATAAAGATCTAAAGAGCCTTGATACTAAAATCACACACGCACCTCTTTAAGTTTGATCACTTAGATCCTTCTTTTAGAGATACACCGGTTATTTTTTGGATTTGTTCATTCATAGAATATTAGATCTTGAGTTAGTGTAGAAGCTCAAAAGTTGTAATTTGTAACACTCACTCATTATATAAGATCTCCATTAGAAATTCAAGACTAACCATCTTGGTAGAAGACGTAGATCTTTCATTGATCGAACCTCTCCAAATAGCTTGTGTTATTATCTTGTCATTTACTTTCAAGTTATTATCTTCACTCACTATTTGCTTGTTTATTCATTGTAGATTGATTGAACTGAATTGTGTTGTGTTGTTAACTCATTTGCCTTAGTTTCTTATTTCACCCACTTTGAGCCAAAATACTTAGAGTGTGTGTGTGCCCCCTTTATCATACTTTGCGCCTATTTACATTACTAAATTCCGCTGTGCATTTCACTCACTCACTTAGGCGCATATCATAACGCTTATTTGATAAAGTACGCATTTGCAATTGAATTTATCAAGGGTACGAAGAATTTTAAAACAGCTATTCACCCCCCCTCTAGCTATTTTTCATACCCTTGTTGCCCTTTGGGACCAACAGAATACCAACTTGATACCGTTAGCAATCTAATGAAAAAGACATTCAAAAGCCAAATTGCTTAGCCAAATCGTGATCATGGAATCATCTTTGATTGGTTTCCCCATTTTATATCTCTCTTTTTCTTGCACTTATAACCCTTATTATTTTTGATATCGTGATGATCAATTATTGGGGTTAACATGTACTCCCTCCGTCCCAAAACACCTTGCACACTTTTGAGGATGCACGGGAATTAAGGAATGAGTATATGTATTCAAAAGTATTGTGAGTGGAAAAGAGGTTGTGAGTGTAATAAGTTGAGTGAGATTTACAAGTGGGGCCCAAAAGTAGGTGTGTGAGTATGATAAGTGGGGTAGAGAGAATAGAAAAACAATATATTTTGAACATTTTAGGAAATGTGACTTACCAATGAGACACCCAAAAAGGAAATACGTGCAAGGTGTTTTGGGACGGAGGGAGTATAATTCATCAACTTATTTGGAAAAAAAATATATTTACATTAATATTACCATTGTTGTTATGTTATTTTGACTACATATATGTCGTTATTATTATTATTATTATTTTTTTTTTATTCTTTCTTTTCAAGGTTGAAATATAAAGGGGGTAGGCAAGTTGTTCATGCAATCGGCCACCGTTGCACATATAAACGAACCAAGCAATGTAACGCATTTGTGACACTATTGCTCAAAACTCAATCTTGAGGTATATTACACTACTTTTGTCTCTAAAAATAATGGAAATTATTCTTAACTAACAAAGAAAATGGATATTTAGTTTAGTAACAATGAAGTATTTTTTTTTTTTTTTAATTCATTTGTCTTTCTATTGTTGTAGACTGAACGTCTGAAATTGATATAATTGATCACTCAATGAATTAAAAGTTGATTCATCATGATTTTTTTTTAAATGTTATAAGTCATAAAGAGAGATGAATGAGTAGGTTATTAGTATTTTGATGATCAAAACTCTCTTATTTATGAATAAAATTAAATTAAAAATTAAAACATCTAATAAATATATGTGCATTTAATAAGTCCTAGAAGATGAAACATTTGATTAAAAAGATTTGTGAATACCAAAATTCTTCTAATTTTAGCCATCAATGAAATTTAATTAACACGAATCGAATATTATATGCTATGAAATCAAAGTTAGATTCCTCATAAATTAACTTTAGTTTGTTTTTAATATGTACTCCCTCCATTCCAAGAAAGTTGCAATATTTTTCCATTTAGGGTATTTCACAAAAGTTGCAACAATCCAAAAATGAAAGCTTTTTATTACTTGGGTTAATTGTAATTTGGTTCCTGACTTTTTCGAAAATTTGCAATGTTGATGCTGTGTTTTCAATTTCGCCAATTGGTATCCTCACTTTGTCATTATGTTGCAATCTGACTACAAAAGTAACTGTGTGTTAGTTTTTTAACAGATTTTATGTCGTATGACTAGCACATTACGATTTAAGATGTTTGTGAAGCTACACATATCCGATTGATATGATTTTTTTTAAACATAAGCTAATATTAAATCTACAACATATATTTTTTGACAAAAATTTTTGGTGAACTAATTATATGATATTAATTTTAAATTTAAATAAATGAAAATATTTTAAAAAAATAGAGGACATGGGAAAAATAATCTAAAAAAATTACTACTTTCCACCATGATATACCTTATTTCCTAATGTTCACTTTCTTCTACCCTCCGTCATGTTCCCGCATCACCCCTTCCACATACACTCTTCCCTCGATTCATCATTTTCTTCCTCTCCCTTTTTCCCTATCAAATATTTTTATGAACCAATAATCTACATATAACATTCACTTCATATGAAACATATTTGGGGCTAATACATTTTTTAGATTATTATATCACATGTTTTCTTTTTCTTTTTAATATTTAAAATTAAGATTTAATATAAAATAATCCAATCACCCGAAAAATTGCTAAAAAAATATAATTTGTAAATTTAAATATTAATTTCAATTTTAAAAAAACAATCATATCAATCGGATATGTGTAGCTCCAAAAATAAATTAAAATGTCCCTTAAAACGTCATGTGCTAGTCACATGATATAAAATCTGTTAGAAAACTAACACTTAGTTACTTTTGTAATTGGATTGCAACAAAATGACAAAGTGAGTATACCAATTGGCGAAATTGAAAAGACAAATCAATATTGCAAAGTTTGGACAAAGTCAGGAACCAAATTGCAATAAACCCTTATTACTTTTATAATCCTCCACTCATTCTCTCTCTTCCTCCCAACCACTCATTATTCTCTACTCATTCTCTTTCCATCCCCACTAATTCTCTCTCTTCCTCTCTACCTTTCATTCTTAATATAATTTTATATCCTTAATTTCTCAACTCCAAAATAAATGTTTCAACTTTTCTGGAAAGGAGGGAGTACATGTTATACATCCTAAAAGATTATGAAATTAAGTTAAATAAGTTGGAGATTATCAAAAGACTCATATTTTAATTTAATTAATAGAACTTAAATAACAAATAATGAAAAGTCAAATTCATCATGCATTAAAATAAGTTAAAAAAACATTGTGTAACAAATATAAGTTGTAACAAGTTTTAAAAGATAGGATAAAAATGCACCAAAAGTACCTGAACTATAGGGGTTGTTTGAATTTAGTAACTTATCTCTTTTTTGACCCATGAAAAATACCTTAATTTTTTTTTTGGTGCAGCGGAGGTACCTATTGCTAACGCCGTCCACTTTTTGCCGTTAAGTTATCATGTGCCACGCACATGACTAATTTTTTTAGGGTAAAAATGTCAAAACATAACAAGGATAGTGTGAGAACATTTTACAAAGACAAAGGGGTTTAAATAATTTCTTACTTTCAAATAACCCCCTCCCCTTCTCCTTCCTCTCCCCTTTCATCCACACCCCCATCTGAAATGGGTTCTTCAAACCCAGATCAAGAAATGGGTTCTACCCCCAAATTCGTGTCTGCCCACCCAGCAATTCCAATCCCAAACAACCACCATTTCCCCAATGAAATCCGACACCATTGCTGCAAATCGCCATTGTCCCCGTGCTTGTGAAGATCTGGGTTTTCAAATTCAATTCCTAGGGTTCAATTCGTTGTTGCCTAGGGTTCGAAATTTTCAACTATTGTTTTTCGAATTTATGTTCGATTTTGCCTAGGGTTCGAAATTTCCAGTTTTGATTTGAGTTTGTGTTCGATTTAGGTTCGTTTTTGGGTATGATTTCAGCTTTTCCATGTTGGAATTTCGGATTCACTTTTGGTGTTCATCCACCATTGCATTTGGTTTGAAATTGGGAAAAACTCAAGGAAAACGATGAAATGAGGATGAAGATGAAATGGGTATTACTTAATTAACGATGTTATATTATTTAACAAGTTGATTTCTGATTTGGGGTTTGAAATTGAAATTTCTGATTTGGTTCGAAATTTTCAACTATTGTTGCAGAAGAAGAATTCAGGATGTGGGGGAGTGATTTGTTTGATGGTGGTGTTATTTTGATGGTGACTGTGAATGACGGTGGTGAGGGGCAGTGCTGGGTGTTGGTGGCGAATAGTGTGGTGGTGAACTGGTGATGATGGTGGCTGCCGTTCCTGGACATGATCGGTGGTGGGTGGCGGTTTGGCTAGGACTGGGAAAGAGAAAGGGGAGGGGAAGGGGAAGGGGGTTAATTGAAACTAGAAAAATTACTTTTAACCCCTTTATTTTGTGAAATGATATCACACTATCCTTATTGTGTTTTGACCTTTTTGCCCTTAAGAAAGACGTCATGTGCGTGGCACATGATAACTTAACGGCAAAAAGTGGACGACGTTAGCAATAGGTACCTCCGCTGCACAAAAAAAAAGTTAAGGTACTTTTCATGGGTCAAAAAAGAGATAAGTTACTAAATCCAAACAACCCCTATAGTTCAGGTGCTTTTGGTGCATTTTTTCCTAAAAGATACTAATAAAATTTGGGATTATCAAGAGTCTTATAATTAATTTTAGTAATATAACTCAAGTATCTAGCTGACTTGACTCAATAAGTCCAGTAAAAGTGACTTGGCATGCGAAAATTATAAAAGAAACAACTTGATGATGCTCTAAGATTTAGTAACATTGCATACTAAAAAAAGTTTTAGGCTCCGTTTGTTCGCGGAAAACAACTTCCAGAAAATGATTTCCGGATAATGAAAATGTTTTCCTGAAAATGATATAAACATGTTTTTAGTTGTTTGGTAAATATAAGGAAAATGTTTTCCAGAAAATATTTTTATATGAGAAAAAAATATTAATATGAGAAAAAAATATTATGAAAACAAAAATATGAGAAAAAAATTTGAATGGGGGGGGGGGGGGGTTGAGGGAGGTGGGGGGATAGGGTGATGGAGGTGTTCAAAAATAATTTTAATGTGAGTGAAAGAAAGTTTTTTTTTTTTTTTGGTGGTGGGGTAGGGTGGGGGTGGGGGTGGGTGAGTGGATGGTAGGGTAGTGGGGTGGGGGTTTGGGGGTGGGGATGGTGTGTGGGAAAGGGGCGAGGCGGAGGTGGGGGAGTGTTTCAAAATAATTTTAATATGAGTGAAAATTTTTTTGGGGGTGGGGCGCGTGGGTTAGGTGGAGGTGGGGGAAAATAATTTCAAAATAATTTCAATAAATTAGTCATCATTTCCCCATTTTCCGGAAAATGTTTTCCTTAGGTGGAGGTAAGGAAGTTGTTTTTCTTAGAAAAGGGGGAAAATCATTTTCCGGTGCTTAACAATCACCCGAAAATGGGGAAAACATTTTCCGAAAAATATTTTCTTCCAAACAAACGGAGCCTTAGTAATATAGGTCAATTTTAATGTTGACATACATAAAGAGGCCCTTGGAGTATAACGTAATGGAAACGAGGATTTGACGTTTCGGTCAATGAGAAGAATTTTTATTTATTTGGTACAAATCATTATCATTAATACGATTTTGCTGCATATTGAATTTACCATATGAATACAATTAGTTTAACTATTTCATAGCTAAAATATAATATAATACTAATAAATATATCATTTAAGTGATAAAATAAATGAGTAATGAAAGTCTTAAAAAAAAATTAAAAGTAACCCGTGCTTTACTCTAGTGTGTTATTATGTCAAGATTAAAGGAGGGTCCATGGGCATCCCGAAACTTTATACTTTAATCTTGGCTTGAAATTAATCATTTGAGACACAGTTTGGGTTGGATTGATTCAATTACATCTTGGCTTGAAATTAATCATTTGAGACACAGTTTGGGTTGGATTGATTCAATTACCCAAAATGTAAAACACAGATATATGACGCAGAATATGCATTGTTATTTCCTATACCTTTCATAATATTTGTGGGAATCGAACCCGCGTTAACTAAGTAATGCACAAAAGCACTTACCACTACACTACAGCAATTTTAGATATTGGGTACATCACCACCCAGTATGTATACCTTAGGTCCGCATCTGGTTCCGAGTGATCCAATTAATACGCTTCCATCACCAAAATGAGATCGAGTGCAGTGTGGGTTTTTAGTGGTTCAACATTTATGAATAAATGTTACGTCGGCATAATGTAACTATGTTAGTCTTAATAATTACTTTCTCTGGTCTAAAATAACTGTCACTTTTGGTCAAACAGATGTAAATTTGACCAATAAATTTAACCAAAAAATAATGATCCTAATAAAAATCTAGAAATTGTTATTAAAAGTATTATTAATTATAATACAATGACAAACTTTAGATTTTTATTAGCATAATTAATATTTATTTAAATTATTGGCTAAAGTTACATCTGATTGACCAAAAAACGACAGTTATTTTGAACCAGAAGTATTAATTTTTGAATTATCAATAAATAAAATATTTTTTATACTACCAAAATGGAATAAACTCATGAATTTTACACACAGAGCATATAAGTGATGCGTATTAAGAGGAGATAACTGATA